>CM035406.1:252763406-253263406 GCA_020310875.1 Ceratopteris richardii | reverse complement strand
ATGTAGCCCCGTCCAAGGGGGTTATTGGTAACCTGGCCCCTATTTTGGAGGGGGGATCATGTATCGCTCCTAGGGCCTTCAAGAGGGTTGAGCCTCCCTTGGTCTCTCTTAATAGATTTGCAATCCTATCAAAGCAAAAAGAGCTCAAGAAATTTTGTCTTGTCGGAGAAGTATTTGGCCCTAAGCCACTACTTGAAAGTGTGTGCTAGTGGTTTCGAAAAGAGTGGTTCCCTGGATAGTTGATCGTTAGCAAGTGTTAGTTCCTACCAGCTAGTCATATGTTGCTACTCTTTTAGAATGAAGATATCGTGTTCCAGGCCCTCAGTGTCGAAACCTAGCAACTCAGGCAGGTGACCTTATGTCTATCCAGATGGTCCCCCAACTTTATCCCCAACAAATCGAAATCTCTCCGCTACCCTCTCTAGGTCGAGCTCACTAACTTCCTATACTTCTTGTACAACTTCATGTGGGACATCGTTTCTCCAATCAACAAGCCATTGGCTTCAAGGGAGGATGTTGGCGGGTTGATTTATGAAGGTGTGAGACACTCTTCCAATGCATAGTGGCACCCTCAAATCTGCATCGAGGTTGACATCAGCACGCCACTCCCTTCAAAGATCATGGTGTACCATGGCCAGGGGGAGGTCTGGGAACAAGATATTAATTAGAAGAATCTATCTAACGTGTGTTTTCATTGTGGCCAACAAGGCCATATGATCAAAGAGTGTGCACTGAGACAAAAAAGCAAACAACTACAAGAAGCATCCAAGAAAACACAAGACAACAATGGGACCATGAATCCCCTAGTGAACAAAGAGGAAGTCAAGGGCTCCCAAATCCCAGAAACTAACTGAGAAGGATTTAGGGAAGTGCAAAGAAGAAGAAAAAGAAGTCTTAGGGCAACTTCTGAGAGGAATTGTACTCTAGATGCCCCCCCCCCCCTGAACAACTTGTTTTGCAATCTCGAAAAGGACATTAATGATCTTGATTACCCAGATAGGCACTAGTTTGAGGAGGACACCAACGAGGAAGCCCTAGAGACCCCTAAAAACAAAGAAACCAATCAGGAGGGCTACACTACAAGCAAAGAAGATGGATTTACCACTAGCAACAAAGACAATATGGATAGTGAACTTTATTTTTTTTGGTATTAGATCAACACTCTTCCACTATGCTCCACATGGAAGGGAATGTAATAATTTATCATGACTATACCTAAAAAAGGGATTATATAGGGTATACCTGAAATAGAATCAAACTCATAGTCAATCCATAATGATGTTCTTCAGCTAAATAGAGTTCCCTTCTTCCTTCAAATCTGCATCAACTTCAATTACTCCCCGCGAAAAAGGTATAAACCTTCTTATTATATTACTTCACCAAAAGCTTCATTTTTCTAGTAAAAATGCCATCACATTACTGTTAAAACATTATCATCAATATCTCCAATCCCCATCACTAATCTTGCATGAGTTTTTTTCTTATAAAACTTTCTAAAAAAAAGTCATTTTTATTTGGGACATCTGTGGGATTTGAACCCTGATCAATGAATTTTGAAATCATTCTCTTGAGCCACAATTCCATTCTCCTTTAAATAGAAATTATTACTATAATATAAGATTATTGATCCACAAATTCTTCATAATCTTCAATAAGGCTCTTTCCTAGGTTTTCAAGGAACATGTGAAACATTTTTCCATCTTTGATGGGTACTCTAAGTGCAAAATGCTTATCATGATACAAAAATGGAAATTTAAAGATTGCAATATTTCATGCTCCACATTCGCATATCTTTCATCACTCAATTCACTTCTAGTTTATCTCATTCAATTACCATCATCGTTATCAAAGATAAGTTCTCAAGAAGCATATTGAGCAAACTCCTATCTCATTAAAACATAAATAGTGAGTTAAAAAATTATGTTTACATTTAATTCTCAGTATAGTTCTCTCAGAATTTTAATTCTCTCAGTAGAGTTCATTCTCTAGAAACTTTGAATCACATAATACATTATAATCTTCATGCTTCTTTTTCAATTCTATTGAGTTTTAGTATTCTTGCTAATCCTCTTCCAATATTTCTTGCAAAATTTATTTAATTTTCTTTTTTTCCAACTTTATTTGCTCACTTTTCTTTTCTTCAAAAATTTTAATTTGATTATCGCTTGATGTCTTAATCTCTTGTGTAAAAGATTTTTGCTCATCATATCTCTTTTTTCTCTATTGTTTTCTAAATATTTTGAATGGTCCTGGTCTAGATTTTATTTGTTCAAAATACTGTATCATCCCACCTCTACCTAAATTCAAGTGCAAAGATGAATGGTCATAGTAATTACAAATTTTATTGTCAAGTTAATTGAACAGTTTAATACCACAAGCATTCTCATATGCAATACAATCCCAAAACATATGGTGAAATTGATCACACCAAAAGTATCTTATCGATTGATCTTGGAATCTACTTGGTCTTCTATGTGTAGCTCTAGGGGTGGATCTTCTATGATCAATTCGATGGTCTTTATCAAGAATACATGTAGACATAGTTTGAGCTTATCTTGAAGTTCATGTTTATACTTGAATGATTGAATTTCTTTCACTTGGTTAGAAAAAGTTTCAAAATCATTTTTCGAACTTGATACTTCATAATCAATCATTTTTTCAACATTTTGAAAGTAGTACCCATTACTTGTGTAGTTACAAAGGTTTCACATATTTTTTGACTTAGAGATAAAATTATTTAAAGTTCTGATTGAATCATCCATGTCTTGTTTGGTGCATTTTAAAAAGCACTTTTTGCACATCCTTCACTCATGTAACGAATGTTCAATTGATGCAGATGTAAATATAAATCTAAATTTGAATGTCTACAGAATGATAATTAATATGCAAATCTTTGAAAAAATTCTTTTTGTGTTTTGGAAGTACTTTTCAATGCAAGTATGCAAACTTGAAAGTGAAAATATGCAAAAAATTTGAAAGAAAGCAAAATGAGGATAAGAAACTTGCAAGTTCCTATGTAGGCACTTAGATCATAAAGATCAACCCTCCAGACCAAGGAAAACTCACAAAAATTTGTTCAAGCTAGTGCTCCCAAGGAAGAAGGGGCTCCCACATCAAACCTACGAAAAGTATGAATTCATATGCAAAAAAAAATTGAGAATATACCACCTAGTTCCTCCAAATTCAATGGAACGATTCACCTCAGGTTCGTTTCATGAAGGTACTCAATCGGGCAAATCAAATCAAATCCAAATGATGATGATGCAAGGTGCTTCAGGAAAACACAAGTGAGAATTGGAGACTCAAAGAGAATAGAAATGCAAGAGGTTTGATTAGATGGCCAAATCAGTTTGTATTTGGGTGAAAAGGATATTGAATTATTTAACATTATCACTCACTTTCATGTTCACCTCCATCCTTGTGAAGCATCAATCAATTGAGATTTTTTATCATCATTAATTAGAAGGAATGTAAAGCAAATTCTATTTCAAACAAGTATAAAATTTGAAAAATAAAATGTCATTCAATGCATTTATTCAAAAAACCTTCTTCAATATAGAAAATGATCATTCAATGACTCCTCAATAAGTGATATGTGTCCATACGAAACTTTTCCAGGAAACAATCACTGAATTAGTAAACATATGTATTTTGATTCTTTTCACCAAGATTAAGAAACCCCACATGAAGCTTTTTTACCGACGACACAGACTAAGAGGGGGAGAGCGTTGCAAAGAATTGATGACAATAGAAATTAAGAAATAGAGAGAAGAAGAGTAGGTCCAAAACTTTTTCAAAGAAATGATCATTTTTCTCTTCATATACCCCATCATGGATCACTTGAAAGCCTTGTAAATGCACTAGAGGAGTCCTCTAGATGCACATTCCCTCATGCTTGTAACACTATCCATGTACATTAGTACAATTTTTTTTGGGATCTCTACAAAAAGTGTTGATCTCTTGTGTGAAAGGACCAAACTTAGGGCAGTTGTATATAAGCCACTTGGTGACACATTTGTAAAGAATTTTGCCATAAAACAAAAACAATCCTCTAAAATTTGAGATTCTTTATTCTTTTGTGTGTATCTTCTTCTTCGTGAGCTTACATGTGTGTTTGAGCTATGAAACATATGATTGGAGGTGTTGTCTACCCCTTCCTCACCTTTTTCACTAATACCGTGTGTTTGTGTGTGTGGCATAGGGAGTCATTATGTGTAGGAAGGTGATTCCATACACTTAGTTTTTTGGGTTTAACTTTGAGTAGAGTAGTCCAATCGAGCTGAAAATACGACCATCAGATTGTTGTTTCTTCAAAATAAACCCAGTATTAACATTAGTTGAGTATCAAAGCTAGGAGAAATTTCTGATTTAGTGTCTATTGCTACACTAAGTATCATGACACATGCTTGCATGTAGAAGGTTTTGTGTGATGTGGATACCTATTTGTGCATGCCTTACTTGATGCATTCCCACATCTACCACCACTAGGACACATGTCTTCATGCACTTGACTGGGTCATACTTTCATTGTGATAAATTAATGTATGTATTAATCCACCACTATGTGCAGTTGTTGGACATGTGAGAGCTAGTTAGTCTATCTTGTCACAAGGGCATAGGACATTGTGAGTCTTATGCTCATGTTTTCTGTGTTGTTGTCGAGGACAAGGGCTAAGTCAAGTTGCCTACATGATGGTTAGAGTGTCAGTGTGAAGACAGTGAATTTGAAGACCTACTCAAGTATTGTAATACCTAGGTATCATGTATTGTGGCTAGTTTATTATCATTATGTGGTACTAAAGTATTGAGTGTCGTGTGTCATCCTCAACGAGTAACATGTATTGTTGATATTATTCAAGTGTTCTCACATGACATCCAGTATCATGTATCCCTCTCAGAAGTATCATATCACCTTAGCAGGTGTCTTGTATCATATGTTTTGAGTATCATATCATGGATCCCAAGTATCATGTTTCCTTGATTCCCTCAAGTATCGTATGCCACCTTTCCTAGGTTGTGTATCATGTATCCTAACCTGGAGTGCCATGTATCGTTTTCTCGTCTATCCTGTGTCCTCTAGCCAAGTATCATTTCATGAGTTACAAGTGTGATGTATCATGAGTAAGCCTAAGTGTCATGTATTGTGAATTTTGTGGAAGAAACCACAACTGATCGAGAAGTGATATTAGGGAGTCCCTTGCTCAAAAACCCCACTTTCATTCAAAACCACACATTAGAAAACATTCTAGAGTGAAGAAAAAAAGAACTAAGGGCTAGAGAATGGTAAGTTCTCATACGTTGTGAATGAACCTAAGATTATGACATGTCCTAGGAATCCAAAGGAGTGTAATCTCATCAGTAGGGAGTGTAAAACCAAAGAAGCATCCAATGCATTTATTTAGTGCTTCTAGTGAAACTACAAGTGATCTAATTTCAACCTATAAAGACATGCACAATTCTTTCTACTCTTCAGAAGTCATTCCTTTGCTCAAAAGGGACTATAGAACATCCTTGTAGTATATCTCTACAAACTTGCATGTAGTGCGATTATACCTAGATGGATTCAATAGATATCTTTTAAGATTGAGAAATTCAAAAACCTCTCAAGTTTTCCAAAGACTAGTGGTGAAGTCTGAGGGACGTTTTTGCATAGATAAATGAGGAAACTTGTACTAAATGATTGAACTACCCAAGGGAATCAATGAAATGGGAGAGATCGAGGAACTAAGTAACCCAATCAGTATGGGAAGAAGAGATCCATATACTACCTCAAGAGGAAATTATCTTCTAGTAAATGTCTTGAGAGGAGATAGAATTCCTCAAGATGATGATATGATGGAATTTTAACTAATTGTAGAGATAGATACGTTGTTGCAAGAAACTATGCCTTAATTGGAAAGAGTGTCAATTTGCTATAATTGATGAGATCAATGATCCAAAAAACTCATCAAGATTCACATACTTGGAACAACATAAGAGAAGATATTGAGAAGTTACTGATATGGAGATATTTAGACTCCAATATATGGTTCTGCTAGTGTTTCCTCCAAGCAAATAGAAAACCACTTTTTGAAATCCAAAAAGTCAACAACAAAGCCAAGGAAACCCTGTTCAAGGGTGAAGTAGTTGCTGTTGAGCCCATAAAAGTCACATTGGTCAAAGTTAACCATAGTCTAAGTCAAAGGGTCAAAGTCGAAGTGATCAAAGTCAAGATATTCACGATCAAATTCAGCATGGGTGAAGTCAAAGTGTTCAAAGTTCGCGTGTCAGGGTGCACAGGTAGTGCACAATTAATTATTCACAAAGGGTATAATTCTAGAAAGTTGGTTGCAGGTTTTTGAGTATATTTTTGTCATTCTCTAAGGTTCAAAGTGTTTGAAAGTGTTTTGGAAGGTTCAGGTGAACCCTCTCCTAGGTGCACATTTGAAGAATTAAAAGGAAAAATGTGAAGGTATGTGAAGCAGGAACGTACGGAGAAGTGAAAGTAAGGGCACCCAAATAAAATTTTTGTTTTAGTATAAAGTCACTACAGGACAAAACAAGGATTCGTTGGCTGCCCACTTTTGGAGACAATCTTGGGACATCAAAGTGAGCACCAAGATAATCTAGCCGTTAGGGGCGTATGTAAACCGACACTCAAATCAAGGCAAGCCATTATTCTCTGAAGAATAAGCAAGGTGAGCATAGTCCAGACTAAGGGAAGTGCAAGAAACATACAGAGTGCACGCGGCACAAAGAGTCATTTGCAAGGTGCAAGAAGAGTGACTTAGATTGTATGCAGAGAAGGTGAAGCAAGGAATAGCAAGAGTTCCAAAGTCCCATTGAAGGTGCACATCAACAAAAGGTGTCCATCCCTCCTATTATTGGAAGCTTAGTGCAAGGTGTGCACAAGGGCAAGCTTGGAGAAGGTGGAGGTCTGGAGCAGAGGTCGGCGGCAGATTCTAAATACTTTGTAATCTTGTTTCATGAGTATTATTTACTCTTTGGCATATTGTGCAGAGCATTTGGCTTATGTAGAAGCTTGTATTCTTCTCTTCCTAATTGATAAGAAGCTTAAGGTGTCATTAATTCTCTTGTTCTCACTCTCCATTCTCCTACAAACACTCAAATCCCTTTCTGCACAAGAATCCCCCAACAAACTTTGGCATGACCAGTGAGACCACAAGGAGATTTGAGCATAGGAGAAGCAAATTGCAAAGTGTAGAAGAGCTCAAGGGTATCGACAGTACTATACTAACTTTAGAGGTAATCTTTCTTCCATTGGAATTCCCTTAAACTAAGAGGATTATGAACAACTCATGACCACAACCCGGTCTCAAAGCTTGAGGGTCCCTTGCAAAGCAACAAGAAGGAAGGTTATTCAAAGATCAACTAGCCCATCCTCATGGACATCATCACTAAAGGATATGGCAGCCCATGTAGATTTGGAAACTTTACTTTCTAGACTAAATATCAAATTTCCATCCTTGAGTGGGCTAGCACAAGAAGATGCAAATGAGCACATTAAGAGATTCCTAGCATTATGTAAAACAAGTGGTCTGATGGGAAGAGAGAATGCATTTTATATTCTTTTTCATGCAACATTAGAAGGGCTAGCAGACAAATGGTCTAGTCAGTTCACCAAAAACCATTTCACCACATCGGATTTGATGAAGCAAGCATTTAGAACAGAGTTCCAACAAGGGAACACTACTAAAAACATTATTGAAGAATTAGAAAATTTAAGACTAAGTCATGGGGAGACCTTCCCAGAATTTGTGACCAGAGCCAAGGCATTGATGGCCAAACTACCACACCCTCCCCATGATTTTTTTATCAAGAAGTGGTTGGCTAAACCACTTCCCATATCAACACAATGTAAAATAAAGGAGTTGGTTTTACCGATAGTCACAATAGAAGAATTAATCAATACAGGTACAAGATTCGAACAAATTAGATAACAATATGGGGCAAGCTCTATCGTGTAGAGCCTAAAGACCTAGTAATTCAGCTAAGGAAAGAGCTTGAGAGCTTAAAAAGTAATAAGCCCCATAAAGAAGAGGAGAGTGTTGTCACTCAATTGAGGAGGGAAATTCAAAAGGAAGGGAAAGCCCAAGTAGAAGAACTGGCTCAGCTTCGATAGGAGCTGTAGGAACTCAACGGGGGTGGCATCAAAAGTGGACTATGGTGTACCATGTGCAGCAAGTAGGGTCATGTGGTAAGTGAATGTCCATTGTTAAGTGTAACGTGCCAGCTATGCAAGAAAGGTGTTCATAAGGCCCATGAATGTCAATCAAGAGGGATGCTTACATAACCTTATTAGGCATGAGGAGGTGCTCAATTTTCAACCAATGCAATGGCGGTAGCTCCTAGCCAAGGTAACAACTACAATAAATGACCTAGAAGTAATTATGGAAATGGGCCTAGAAGGCCAATTATCTATTTCAGGTGTGGAGAGTGTGGACATTATCAAAGTAAATGCACCCTATGAGAAAATGCTCCCCCTTGCAGGAATTGCCTAGATGATAGGGATCATCATACAAATTGTTTCCCACAAAACAAAGCATCTATGTATCGGCCCCATCTCCAAATGATGTCAATAAATAATCATGGAGTAATAGAAGGATCCACTATTACAATTAGAAGAAATCGACTCCATGGTCATGTAGACAAGAAGTAAAGGGAAAATTCTAGAAGAACCAAACCAAGGATCAATAACTTTTGGAAGTGACAAAGATTAGAGGGTACATCAGAGCAGATCAGCTATATACGAAGATGCAAAACAAGACAAAGGAAGTTCAACAAAATGTGAAGAGGTAACACAAAAAGATAATTTTTTAGAAACTAACGATTTCATTGGGAATGCATATAGCCGGGCTCACAAGGAACTTGAGAAATCAAACATCAAAATTGACCTTGGGGAATCTGGAGCTTCAAGATTATTGAAATCAATTCAAACAGAGGTTAGTATTCTTGAGTTGATAAATATGGATGCAAAATTCAGATTTCAAGTACTGTAGATTATTGATGAGGCTTCCTCATCCACCTTGGTGGCCAAGACTACTACCTTAGGCCAAGGGAAGGGTGTAGAAGAAGCACCTCTTATCCACTCTAAGAGTCCCAGACTGACATTCACAGTTAAAGGATTAAAGCTACAGGAGTCATTGTGGATGGTGGGTCTGGCATAAATTTGATGTTTGAGCATACCATGGAGAAGTTTGGCCTACGTCCATCTAGACCAGCCCACTTCACCGATACTTTGGCAGATCAAAGCAAAGTAAGGCCAAGGGGGTGATCCAAAAAGTTCCACTGGAAGTACAAGGTAATCTCTTCATTTTGGATTTTGTGGTATTAAGACTACCCCATGTAGAGGGGGGATTTCCCCTCTTGATTGGAATACCATGGCTAAGGCATGCAAGTGTCATTCATGACTAGGGTATGTTGGAACAAGTGCATTACAAGCCTAAGTATTGGCTTGAGTTTCTAAGAGAGGACAATGTATGGAAATCTAAGAGTTCACTTGTGAACTCACCATTGTAATTGTTTGATCATTTACTTGATGTAAAAGTTAAAGGAATCAAACGTGGTTGAGTCCACTTGATAAAAATAGAGAGAGAAGCCACGAATTCTTGATTTGAATGATGGAGAATCAATCAATCTCTAAAAATTAGGAAACTACTTTTAGCTGAGCAAGATTCAAATTCAAATCCTGGCTCCAAAACTCTCTACATATACATGGCAATTTAGTCACACATTTAGAGGCTTCCATAAGCTGATCAATATGCTATATCAAGTGTGGATACAAGGCACACACATGTATCTGTAGGTTCATTGTATTCTACAATCAATATACATTCATATTTATGATCATACAAGTTCATATCCTCATGGTTTTGTGAGTCTACTGTTCACTGTTATGCTTCTCATATTTTTCTAGTCAGATTGCAGAGATCATTTCTCTCTGTGTGGTGCATCATTTTCAATGATTTAACTTGCTAAAGTTTTTTTTTTAGAGTTTATGCTCACAAAATTTCATGGCTATTCGAGTTCTCAATCTTGAGTTATGTTCAGTTGAAGTCAATCCTATCTATCCATATTCGCTTCTCTGTATATATTTTTTTTTGGTCAACTTGTCAGAGATAGTTCTCCGCATGTACTTCATCAAATTGCATGATGCAAAGCTTTTTGAATTCATCATATTGTCTAGTATTAGAATACAAAATTTCATAATCATTGAATATTTGAGTCGTGAGTTATGATCATTTTATTGCTCACTCATCTAAGTATTGTTGTAGCCCGTGAAAATTGGGATGATGTCATAACTTGTTAAACTTCATTCTGATTGTGTGATTCAATATCTCTAATGTGATTACTCTTGAAAGTTAGGTCTCTAAGTTACTTAGAGTTCCACAAAAGGAATTAAGCTAAATGTTGCTGTGATCAGAGAAGTATTCAAAACACTGGACAGGTGTATGAATCAAAATAGCAAGTTTTTCTAGAAGTTGTAAGACATCTCAGGAAGTGTAGGATGCACTTGAAGCCTTCTTCTCTTCAAGTATCAAAGCTAGGAAGCATCAATTATGGCTCGATTTCACAACCCTCAAGAAGGCTCCCAAAAAAAATGTGACTGATTTTGTCACAAAGCTCAAGGACATAGCAGATCAGCTAGGAAGCATTGGAGAGGTAATAGATGAAGAGCAAATTGTAAGGCAGGTCATCAATGGATTGAAAGCAGATGACAAGTGGGAAGCATTCACCACAGCTATGGATTTATACATGGACATGCATGTACCTGATTTCAATACACTCATTGGAAAACTACTCACTCAAGAGGCAAAACTTATCAAGAATGGAGAAAGCTCTAAAGGCAATCAATCTTTAGCTTTATATACTAATAAAAGCAAATCCAAAGAAAACAAAGGAAAGTCAAAGAAAGTGGATGACAAAGCAAGAACATATCAAGCTAACGATGCAGGTAGAGGAAGACATGGCAGAGGTAGAGGAAGAGGAGGTAGACAAGGCATAGGGAGATCCCAAGACTCCAATCCATGTTCTATTTGTGGAGTAACTAATCATACAACTGAAAATTGCTTTAAGAATTCCAGGAATCAAAGATTCAAAGGATACAATAGAGGAAGTTATGGCTACTCAAGAGGAAGGTTCAACATTTATCATGGAAATTACAACAACTACAATCATTCAAACTATTAAGGAGGCTACAAAGGAAGGAGAGACTTCAATAACTACAAAGAGGATTCATTATTAATCATGAATATGGCCATGCCACAAGGTAAATCTAAAGAGCATGTTCTCTACATAGATTCAAGTTGTTCAAATCATGTGGCAGGAAATGTGGCCCTCCTATCAGATTTAGAAGATACAAGAAACAAGCATGAGGTACAAACAAGAGATGACATAACACATCTTGTGGAGAAAATAGGAAATGTCAAAGCACCTGATGGAAACATCAACTTACTGAGTAAGGTACTCTATGTCTCTACCATTACAAAGAATTTGATAAGTGTTGGTCACATAGTAGAAAAAGGATTGCAAGTTAGGTTCACAAGAGGAAGAGCATATTTGGAAGACCCTAGCCAAGGGTTCAAAGAATAGCAAAGGGGGAAAAAACAGGTAGATTTTTCACCTTTGAGTTGCAAGACACAAGGAACATAGCTCTCTTCAACTATGGTAATCAAACACTCACATAACTAGAGGTATGGCACAAGAGATTGGCTCATATTGGTGAAAGATCATTAAAACAAATTTGCAGGGACCAAAGTGTACTTGGACTCCCTAACTTTTCAAAACAACACATGATTTATAAATGCAGTGCATGTCAATTTGGAAAGTCTCACAGGTTACCATTCATGAAGAAAGGTTATATACATGGAGATCTCTTGGAGTTGGTTCATAAAGATGTATGGGGACCTAGCAAGGATGCTTCAATATCTAGATCAAGGTAGTATGTCTCCTTTATTAGATGATTGCAGTAGATGGACTATCGTATTCTTTACGAAACACAAAGATGAAGTTTTTTCATGCTTCAAAAGATATTTGGCTCTTGTGGAGAATCAAACAAGTAAATGACTAAAGAGGCTAGGGTCAGATGGAGGGAGAGAATACTTCTCCCATGAATTTAATTCTTTTCTTCAAGAAAGAGGAATCAAAAGAGAGGTAACTACAAGATACACTCCTGAGAAAAATGGAGTGGTAGAAAGGAGGAATAGGAAAATTGTTCAAGCTGCAAGGTCCATGTTAAATAAAAAGCATTTGCCTAATTATCTATTGGTTGAGGCTGTATCTACAGCCAATTACGTGATTAATAGGTTGCCTTCAAAATCCCTTGATGGGACGACTCCATATGAGGCTTGCAATGGAAGAAGACCTAGCTTATATCATTGTAAAATTTTTGGATGTATTGCTTTTGCTCATGTTCCTTCATAGGTTCGAGGAAAGATGGATCCAAAGGTAGAAAGGTGTGTATTTATTGGATATGACAACAATCAAAAGGGTTACAGGTCATACAACCCTACCAACAAAGGATTCTTGGTAAGCAGAGATGTAGTTTTTGATGAGAACAATTCATGGTATGAAGATTCATGCAGGAAGGTCAAATTGCCATATGACGTTGAAGAAGATGTTCCAAAGCTTGGCAGAGAACATCAACCAAATATTGAAGAACAAGATACTTTAGAAGATGATGAAGAAACTCAGATGGAAAAAATCAAAGCATGGAAGTCTAAAGGTAAAGCAAAATTGCAGGAACTAGGACATGAGGCAGAATCATCACAACATGGCTTAAGAAGATCTATAAGGCAAAGAAAAAAACTAGAAAGGTATGGGCTTCACACCTCATTAGTAACTGAACATTCTATTTACATAGCACAAGACATAAATCAAGAGGAGCCATCATCCTTTGAAGAGGCCAAAGCAAAATCAGAATGGAAGCATGCAATCAAGGAAGAGATTAAAGCACTTAAGGAAAACAATACTTGGGATTTGGTGCCCAAGATTTCATCTATGAAGGTAATAGGCTCAAGTTGGGTCTATAAACTCAAGAAGAATTCTGATACAGGAGCTAGATTAGGAATAGCCACAAAATTAATATGGAAGAAGTCAGGAAATGCAACATTACGATCCACAAAAATGAAATCACAATTAGCTAATGGTCACACCAAAAAACCTCTAGGATTTCTAGAGAATGTTATGCTTACAACATGTGGAGTAGACTTCAAGCACACATTAGCTATTTGTCAATTTGAGAAAGCTAGTAATTATGAAATGATCTTGGGAAGAAATTTTATGAGACAACTATGGGTAGTGCAAGACGATTGTTGCAATTCACAAGCCCACACATTTGGCTTGTAGTTCATACACATATGAAGATGCATAGGAATCAAGTCTAATAGTTAATTACCATTTTATCCTTTTGTAAAAGTCATATTTGACTTGGAATCTTTGTAAACACCTACCAAGAAGAACTCGTGGAAAAGTTAGGAGTTGATTGATGGTATACCTCCTATAATGAAGGATCACTTTTTAGAGAGATCAAACAATTTGAATTCAAATTCAAATTGTCTATATATACTTCTAGGAAAAAGTCACGGAAAGAGAGACTCATCAATACCGAGCTATTCATTGTACTTTTTGAGTATGTGTGAGGCCTACACTCTAGCCCACACCTTTCTACACCATTAGGCAATGATCATCATGCCTATGGCATTGTACAACATTGTTCATTAATACATATATCTACATTGTTCAATCTCTGAGTTCTCTGTCATAGTCTCTCTCAATCAGTCAACTTGTGGAGATCATATCTCACTCATTTCCTGACCAAATGCAAAGATCTATAGCTTGTTGGAACCAGTGCAAAGTTTGCTACATGCTATAAAAAGTTGAAGGATTTCTAATCAGCCATTTTAGAGAAAAGCCCATCGAGGTTATCTCTTGTCGAAGTCTGCAATAGTCCTAAAATATCGGAGGTAAAGGTTTACTTGCTAAATTAATTTCTCTGAGCATAGTGAATCTTTTTAAGTGATTCCAATTGGAATAATTAGCTTACTAAGCTAATTAGATACCCCTAAAAGGAATTTTTCCAATTCCTATTGTGCTGGTCATACTGAGTAAAAGATGCAGCAGGTGTATGGTAGAAAATAGAAGGTTTTCTTGAAGACTTGAAGTTCAAAGTTGTCTGTTTTGATTCAATCTTTTCATACATCATTTTCAAAGTACATAGGCCATTTTATGGTTTCTTAGAAAGCTAAGAAGGTCCACGTATCAATTCTAAAGCATCAAAGGGAACAAAGCACGATTTGGTAGTACCTACTCATCATCTTGAAGTGTCCATCCATCATTCCCAACAGTGATATAAGAGCAAAGTTAAGGTAAAATGGGAGATGGTTTTCATGTTGATATACTTAGGTAGTGATGTGTGTGAACACACTAGGACCGCCGGGGTACTTTTTTCCCTCTTTAGGAGGTTTTTTTCCCTCGGCTTGTATATACGCATATTGCCCTAATGGGCTACTTATCTTTGTACATTCTCTAGTAATACATTCAGTATTGTGTGTTGTGCTCCAAGCTTCTTCTTCTTCCTTGTGCTGTTCACGTGCTTCCGCAGACGTCTAATTCCAACAATTGGTATCAGAGCAGGTCGTCGCTTCATCTAGGGCACCATCGACACTCCTCCGTTTGCAATCTCAGATTCGCATGAAATTTGGTGAGCATACTCAGGGTGTTTCAGAGATCAAAACGGCTTCGCTTTGTGGTGTCAAAATCGCGATCTGAGCTCGTTTTGGCCTCCAAACGCACTATCGCAGCGCTTGTGTAGACTATTTTGTCTTTTTGTGCCAAAGGTATATACCAGTTTCTGTTCGCTAGTTTAAGCGTCTCAAAGTCTGCTACAGGTCTAGCAGAACTCGTTTGGGTAGTTCCGTTCAACTTTTTGAAATACAGTCAATTTTCTGCATCAAGGTATTTTAGTCACCGGCCATGGCTGAAAGTAGTGATGTATTCTGTATGTTGGCTGTTGAGGATAAGTTGGATGGTACCAACTACCCATTATGGGCTTATATGATGCGGCATGTATTGGTTGCAAAAGGACTGTGGAACATTGTGCAGGGTGTTGAAAGATGTCCTGTTACACCTGCAACTACAGGTACTGCAAATACAGGTGCTGGAGGTGCTGGAGCTGATGAAGATGGTGTCGAAGATGATATTGTGCAGATTCCTATTCGTGTTGCTGTTTGTGTTGCACCTACTGCAGAGTAGATTCACTGGGATGGCAGAGATGCCCAGGCACATGCATCAATAGCTTTGTCTGTCAAACGTGCCATTATTCCTCACATTTGCTCTTGCAGAACAGCAAAGGATGCTTGGGATACACTTACCACATTGTACCAAGCTAGGAATGAGGCTCGTGTTGCTTACCTCTGAAAACATTTGGAGAGTGAGCACATGAATGAAGGTGATTCTATGGACAGTTTCCTAATGAAGATCAAAGATTTGAAGGAATAGTTGATTTCTGCTGATGAGGTTATACCAGATAGCTCACTTGTGTAGACCATTCAGAATGGTCTTCCTGACTCATATCAGAGTTTTGCTTCTACTCTTCGATTGATGATGAAAGGCAATCCAAATGCCTTATCATTTGAGGAGTTAGTCTCTGTTCTGTTGCAGGAAGATCGGTCCAAGCAGAACAGGTCCATTATGCGAGTTGCATATCAAGCTGTCCTGGCTAGTCAGAAGGGCAAAGGAAAATGGGGCTCTTCTACTAGTAAGCAGAAATCTGCAAATGCTGCACAATCGAAGAACCAGGATAAAGATGAGAAGAAATCAGAAAAGCAGAAATTGTTTTGCAAGTACTGTAAAGGAAATGATCATATCATAAAGAACTGTCCAAAATTGGCTGCTAAAGAGGCAAAGAAGAAAGAGGCTGGAATGGTTGTTGCAGAGGCCTCTACACCAAAAATAGAGTCTGCAAATCTTGTGCAAGAAGAAGAATGGACGTTTACTACTGTCTGCAGTTTTGACCCATCTTCTCATGATTAGTGCATGTCTTCAGTAGACTCAGATATTTGGTATTTTGACAGTGGGGCAACCAAACATATTACCTCGCAGCGTAGTTTCTTCTCTTCACTCGAGCCTGCCCCTATAGGGAATACTGTTACATGTGCCAACAACTCCTCTTATCCTGTTATGGGAGTTCGTAAGATCATTCTGACTACAGCTGATGGTAGTTCTTTCACTTTGTCAGATGCTTTATTTGTGCCAGGGATCAAAAAGAACCTGTTATCAGTTTCTGCATTAGCCAAGATTGGCTTGGTTGTGAAATTTGTTGATGATAGGTGTACAGTTCATGATATGTCAAATGGCGATGTGATTATTGCTTTGGCATTTTATGTCGTGGGCTGTATAAGCTCATAGACTATGAAAGATCTGTAAATGATTTGGCATATGCAGTAAATGATTCTCAGGCTAAGTCAGATGCAAAGCTTTGGCATGCACGCTTTGGTCATCTGAATTTTGCTAGTTTGCTACGCCTATAGAAATCTGAAATGGTGTCCTCTTTGCCCAAACTTGAGGCACCTGGAAAACATGTTTGTGAAGGCTGTATTTTGGGCAAAATGCAGCACTCCTCCTTTCCAAAAGATGGTTTAGTTCGGGCTACGTAGAAATTGCAGCTTGTACATAGTGATGTCTGTGGTCCTATGCAGACACCCTCTTTTGGAAATTACCTTTACTTCGTGAATTTCATTGATGATTTTTCCAGGCATGCATGGGTATATCCACTCCAAGCAAAGTCCGAAGTGTTCATGTGCTTCAAACAGTTTTTGGTTTTGGCTGAAAATCTGTCAGCATGTAAAATGGGCACCCTCCGTTTTGATCAAGGGGGGGAATATATGTCTTCAGATTTTAATGCATTTCTGGTTGAACGTGGGATAAAACACCAGTGTACAGTGCCGTATACACCTCAACAGAATGGAGTTGCTGAACAAAAGAACAGGTCACTCATGGAGATGGCGAGGTGCATGGTCAAGAGTCAGGCTTTACCACATAGTTTCTGGCTTGAGGCTGTCATGTGTGCAGCATATGTACTGAACAGTTGTCCCACTAAAGGGCTGCAATCTATCACTCCATATGAGGCTTGGCATGACCGCAAACCATCTGTTGCTCATCTGCGTGTTTTTGGTTGTTTGGCATATGCACTAGTGCCTAAACAACATCGCAGAAAATTGGATGATAAGGCAGTAAAATGTATTTTTTTTGGGTACAGTTCTGAAAGTAAAGGTTATCGTCTGTATCATCCACAGACTAAACGCATTTTGATTAGCCGCGATGTTGTATTTGTGGAAGATGCTGTTCAGCCATTGCTTTCATGTACTAAGGAGACATCTGTTAGCTCCAAAGACATGTATGATACTTTGATGCCTCTTTTTACAGGTGGGCAGTCTAGTGCTGGTCCTAATGAGGCCACTTCTCAGCCTTTGCAGGTTTCATATGATGATGCAGATCATTCCATTTCTAATGCAGATTTACATGATGCACTTGTTGATGAGAGAGCTGATATTGAGCAGGCAAAAACTATGCCAAAATGGCTGGTGCAGAATTTGTGTGACAGCAAATTAGATGCATCTTTGTCATATCATAATCGTTTAGGCTCTCATAGTGCCTCCTTTGCATAAGATTTCTATGCTATGGCTGCGTCTAGTCTCTGTGATGAGAATGAGCCTGTTTCTTTTGATGAAGCACAGAATTTAGAAAATTGGATGGCTGCTATGCAATCTGAATATGATGCTATAATGAAGAATGGTACATGGTCTTTATGTGACTTGCCTCCAGGCAAGAAGGCCATTGGCACTAAGTGGGTATACAAGCTGAACCATAAACCTGATGGTATAGTTGACAGGTATAAGGCTAGGCTTGTTGCGAAGGGTTATGCACAGGAAAGAGGCATTGATTTTGATGAGACCTTTGCACCTACATGCCGTATGACTACTGTTCGGAGCATTTGTGCACTTGCAGCCCATCATGGTTGGAAAGTACATAAGTTGGAAATTAAAACAACATTTCTGAATGGTGACTTGCATGAAGAAGTGTATGTTTTTCAGCCCCGTGGCTTTGGGTAGACAGGGCATAAAAACCAGGTGTGCAGGTTAAAGAAGGCATTATATGGTTTAAAGCAAGCGCCACATGCTTGGTATGAGAAGATACATGCCTATCTGGTTGCACATGGTTTTGAGAACAGTCCAACTGAAAGCACCTTATATGTTAAGCGTGCTAATGATGTGATTTTGATCATTGTTGTCTATGTTGATGACATGCTGCTCACTAGTCCTATTTAGAAGCATATTGCTGATTTCAAGGCTGATTTGCATGCCTCATTTGAGATGTCTGATTTGGGGCATTTGCGTCACTATTTGGGCATTCAGTTTATGCAAGTTGATGGTGGAATGGCTTTGTATCAAACGAAATATATTGACACATTATTGCAGCGTTTTGGCCTTGAAGACTGTAAACCTATTGCTACTCCTATGGAGAGAGGTTTACGATTGAGTCTTCATGATGCTGGAGATGCATTTGATGTTGTTCTCTATCAGCAGGCTGTTGGATGCTTGATTTACTTATGCATTACTCGGCCAGATATTCAGTTTGCAATCTCACAGATGAGCAGGTTTATGCATTGCCCAGGAGTCACGCATTGGAAGGCGGTTAAGCACATCTTTCGCTACTTGAGTGGTACTTGGCTACTTGGGTTGTTTTATCCCAAGGGGGGATCACTACCGCCAGATTTGCATGCTTTTTCTGACTCAGATTGGGCTGGTTGCTATGACACTCGTGTGTCCACCAGTGGTTTTTGCTTCATGCTTGATAGCTCATGTATATCTTGGTTGAGCAAGAAGCAGCCTACTGTGGCCACTTCCAGTTGTGAGGCTGAGTATAGGGCAGCTTTCACAGCGACTGTTGAGTGTGTGTGGCTTAGATGCCTTATGGCTGATTTGGGTGTTGGCCAGTCTTCTGCACCACCATCTTCACTAACAGTCAGAGCGCATTGGCAGTTGCGAGGAACCCTGTGTTCCATGCTCACACTAAGCACATTGAGGTGCATTATCACTATGTCAGGGAGAGGTTCTCTGCTGGGGAGATCAGCTTGGCATATGTGCCCACGCAGGAGAACATTGCAGACCTTTTCACGAAGGCTCTTCCTAGGGAGAAGTTTGAAGCTTTCCGCAAAGCTTTGGGCTTACTTCCTTTTGTGGAGTGATTTCCACATAGTTTGGAACTTCCTTATACATGAGTGTCAGCTCGTTGTTCACCGCATCACTCCCAAGGGGGATTTGTTGATATATTTAGGTAGTGATGTGTGTGAACACACTAGGACCGCCGGGGCACTTTTTTCCCTCTTTAGGAGGTTTTTTTTCCTTCGGCTTGTATATACGCATATTGCCCTAATGGGCTACTTATCTTTGTACATTCTCTCGTAATACATTCAGTATTGTGTGTTGTGCTCCAAGCTTCTTCTTCCTTGTGCTATTTGCGTGCTTCCGCAGACGTCTAACTCCAATATTTCATTCATTTATTGATAAATTGGAGAGGAACAATTATTAGGCATGGTCTCTAAGGATGAAGACATACTTACAAGGAAGGTATCCAGCTCAACACATGGTGTGCCAAGGATGCATTAGCAAGGTCTTACTTACTCAACTCCATCTCTGATTTTCTTTTGCCACATATTAGAAATTGTAAGACATCCCAAGAAACTTGGGAAACCTTGTCATCGTATTTCTCTTCGAACACAAGGGCCAGAAAAAATCAATTGTGGATTGAATTCATTACACTAAGGAAGCAACCTAAGTAGGGTATTTCACAGTTTGTGACTAAGTTTAAAGATGTAGCAGATCAGTTAGCAAGCATAGGAGAAGAGATTGAAGAAGAGCAGATAGTAAGGCAAGTGATCAATGGGATTAAAGCTGATGACAAATGGAAAAGCTTCACCACTCCCATGGGCCTATACATGGACATGCAAATTCCAGATTTTACAACTCTCATGGGATAATTCTTCACTCATGAAGCCAAGCTCAACAAGAATGGAGACTCATCCAAAGGTAATAACTCTTCTGCCCTATACACTGATGAAAGTAAGTCTAAAGATAAAGGAGAGGATGAAGGCACTACCTCCCAAGCCAACTATGCAGGGAGAGGTAGATCATAAAGAGGAAGGCGCAAAGGAGCTAAGCAAGGTAGGGGGAGACCTTTTAACTCCTCACCATGCAACATTTGTGGTTTATCAAATCATACTACAGATGAGTGTTTCAGGAACTACAAGAATCAGAGAGGTAGAGGATATCAAAGAGGTGGATACTCACAGTCAAGAGGCAGATTCAACCATCATTAAGGGTACACATTGATCATTGCAGGATCTTTGGATATGTAGCATATGTACACATTCCTTCTTAGATAAGAGGTAAGCTAGATCCTAAGACTGAGAAGTGTATCTTTATTGGATATGATCTAAATCAGAAAGGATACAGGTTTAACAACTCTTCAAATAAGGGATTCATGGTTAGTAGAGATGTTGTCTTTGATGAAAATGATTCTTGGTATAAGAATGACTCGGAATGAAGACTCGAATTGAGATGCTGAAGACATAATCAATCTTGAAGAATTCAAGGCATGGAAGTCCAAAGGAAAACTCAAGATGAAGAAACTAGAAGATATACCTGAATCTTCAACTCAAGCAATTAGAAGACCACAAAGGAAGAGCAAAAAACCTATCAGATATGGGTATGACACCTCTCTTGTCATTAAACATTCTATTTCTCTTGCCAAAGACTTGTGAGTTGAAGAACCAGGATCATATGAAGAAGCTATGACCAAGACAAAATGGAAGGAAGCTATGGATGAGGAGATTGAAGCACTCAAGGAAAGTGACACATGGGAGCTAGTACCAAAGAAAGAGTCCATGAAGGTAATTGGATGCAGATGGATCTATAAACTCAAAAGAAATTCTGATGGGTCAATAAATAGGTACAAAGCCAGATTGGTGGCCAAGGGTTTTGCACAAACCCAATGCATTGACTATGAAGAAATATTATCACCTGTGGACAAGATGTCAACCATCAGGGTATTGGTAAGTGTGGCTGCATCTAAGAATTGGAACATGTATCAACTAGATGCAAAAAATGGTTTCTTGAATGGATGGATTTTAGAGGAGGTATATATGTCACAACCTCCTGGCTATGAGGATCCAAAAAAGGTAACATATGTGTGCAAATTGAATAAAGCTATTTATGGATTAAAGCAGGCACCTAGGGCATGGAATCATAGGTTAACCACATACCTTGCGGACCAAGGTTTTATCATGAGCAAGGCAGACACTTCTCTATTCATCAAGAGAAGCAATTAAGAGGTAATATACCTATGTGTATATGTTGATGATATCATACTTACAGGTAATGATGTCAATAGAATCAGACAAATCAAGGACTAGATGATGAAGGAGTTCAAGATCAATGATCTTGGTCTACTAAAGTACTTTCTTGGACTTGAGTTATTCTATACTAACTCTGGAATCTACATTACTCAGAGAAAGTACATACAGGATATGTTGAAGAAGTTTCATTTGCAGGATGCCAAAGTTGCAAGGATTCCAATGGAGGTAAACCTAAAACTAAGTGTCCATGAATGTGATGAAATTGATGATATTAAAGGTTACCAAAGTATAGTGGGAAGCTTGAACTATGCTACCTTAACAAGGATAGATATTGCATATGGAGTTAGTGTGCTAAGTCAGTTTATGCACAAACCAAGGGTACCTCACTTAGAAGCTTCCAAAAGAACTCTAAAGTATCTCAATGGCACTCAACATCATGGTTTGTATTTCCCTTACACTTCAGACTTGGATATCAAGATTTATTCAGATGCACATTGGGCAGGATGCAAGGATGATAGAAGGAGCACTTCTGGATACATTTCATTTACAGGTGATAAACCAATATCACGGTCTTCAAAGAAGCAACCTACTATTGCTTTATCTTCTACAGAGGCAAATTATAGAGGATTGGCAAATTCCACTCAAGAAGCCATATGGATCAAGTTATTGTATATAGAATTGGGTTTGTATACTACCTCACCATTGATCTTTGGAGATAATACAAGCTCACTTCACCTTGCAGCTAATCCTATTTATCATGCTAGGAACAAGCATATAGAGGTCCATTACCATTATGTGAGAGAGAAGTTATTAAGCGAGGACATTCAACTAACATATGTATCAACCAACATGCAGTGTGCATATTTGTTAACTAAAGCATTGGATGGAACCAAACTTTGCAGGTTCAAATCAATGATTGGATTGCAGGATATACATGAAGACTGAAGATAAAGACCAAGCCAAAATGTTTGGCTTTAGGGGGAGCTGTTGGTGCAATTCACAAGTCTACACATTCGGCTCGTAGTTCATACACATATGAAGATGCATAGGAATCAAGGCTAATAGTTAATTACCATTTTATCCTTTTGTAAAAGTCATATTTGACTTGGAATCTTTGTAAACACCTACCAGGAAGAACTTGTGGAAACTTTAGGATTTGATTGATGGAATACCTCCTATAATGGGGGATCACTTTTTAGAGAGAGCCAACAATTTGAATTCAAATTCAAATTCGAAATGAACATCTATATATACTTCTAGGAAAAAGTCACGGAAACAGAGACTCATCAATCGCGAGCTATTCATTGTACTTTCTGATTATGTGTGAGGCCTACAGTCTATCCCACATCTTTCTACACCATTAGCTAATGATCATCATGCCTATGGCATTGTACAACATTGTTCATTAATACATATATCTACATTGTTCATCTCTGAGTTCTCTGTCATAGTCGTTGTCAATCAGTCAACTTGTGGAGTTCATATCACACTTATTTCTTCACCAAATTCAAAGATCTATAGCTTGTTGGAACCAGCTCAAAGTTGTCTACACGCTATAAAAATTTGAAGGATTTCTATGCAGCCATTTCAAAGAAAAGCATGTCGAGGTGATCTCTGGTCGAAGTCTGCAACAATCCTAAAATATCGAGGGTAAAGGTTTAATTGCTAAATTAATTTCTCTTAGCATAGTTAATCTTTTTAAGTGATTCCACTTGAAATAATTAGCCTATTAAGCGAATAAGATAACACTAAAGCGAATTTTTCCAATTCCTATTATGCTAGTGGTACTGAGTAAAAGATGCAACAGGTGTATGGTAAAAAATAGAAGGTTTTCTTGAAGACTTGAAGTTCAAAGTTGTTTGTTTTGATTCAATCTTTTCATAAATCATTTCCAAAGTACATAGGCCATTTTATGGTGTCATTGGAAAGCTAAAAAGGTCCACTTATCAACTCTGAACCATCAAAGGGCTAGTACAAAGCAAGATTTTGCAGTACCTACTCATCATCTTGAAGTGTCCATCCATCATTCCCAACAAAGACAAGGGCAGAGATGCCATATATCTACAACATAGGGGCATGAACACGAGGATAAACCTCCATACATACGCGTATCGAGATGTCCCATCTCTAGAATGGAAATCTAAAAGAAGAGGATGAACTATCAATCCATAGTGCGGGATCTGAATACCAGTCTTGGATGCATGATGTAGCGTTCCTCGTCAAATCCATAAACATGAACACTCGGACATACAAAAGACATTTGCAAACAATAGTTTTATTTTCAAAAGAACAAATCAAATAAAGTATTTAAATAAAAAATATACATATTAATACAAAGATCTTATCTTGGGAATCTGAAGATGTTAGATTCCAATTACATCAATAGATGAAGCCTCTTCCTTTTGAATACATTAGCTTTGGAACATAGCTTCATGATGAAGGCTCGACCTCCCGACCACCCCCGAGCTATCACAATCTCATTCACACTCACACTCTCAATCACACTCTCAGTCACAATCTCAATCTTGATCACAATCATAATGGTAACCTCATTCTCATTCTTATTCTCAATCACACTCTCACTCTCACTCTCTCTCAATCACAATGGAGCATTCTTCTTGATGTTACTCATGGTGGAAAAAAAAGGCATCTTGTAAAGTCATTTCTTCTCAATCACGATCTCATCATCTTCATATTCATCATCAAATCTGCATCTTGGATATTGAATCCTTCATCCCTATCAAGGTCCTTCAATCTCTTGAAATCCTTTTTGTGTCGCTTTGAATCCATGTCTGGAAGTATCACTTCATCATTTTAAAAAGGTTTAAGTCCATTTGTAATGGGTCTTATCTTTTTGTAGCAGGAAGCTCTTCTATGCTCAACTCATCTTCATTGTCCAAATCCTGCAAAATATCTCAC
This sequence comes from Ceratopteris richardii, assembly GCA_020310875.1. Classification (NCBI taxonomy): domain Eukaryota; kingdom Viridiplantae; phylum Streptophyta; class Polypodiopsida; order Polypodiales; family Pteridaceae; genus Ceratopteris; species Ceratopteris richardii. The sequence continues at coordinate 253,239,072 of CM035406.1, read as the reverse complement.
CTTCGCAAGATCATTAGTATTATCTGTAAGAATACATCTTTCAAACTATAATATAAAACTTATATCCATGATTATGCATCTTTATCACAACATGCACTCAGAGCAATTATTAAATTATATAGACGATTGTAATTCCCATCATTCCTAAATATACATATTCTTAAATATCAACCTCCATATATACACATTCATTCCTTCTTGCTATCATGATGACGTTGATATGAGTAACCTTGTCTAAATATAATACACAACCCTTATTGAAATGTGATTTCCTTATAAACTTATCTTTGGATTGATGGCGTTCAATAGTTAGTGTATAATAATGCATTGAAAGCATTCTCTCTTCATTTTCAAGAAAACATCGTGCATACAATATTGATATGAATTTCTACTATTATTTCAAAGTAACCAAACTCGCATATGATCATATCCAACAGAACGTGCAACAGAAGCAATTGAAGATTTGAACCTATGTTTGTTAATAGATATGGGAAGACAAAGTTTGACGCTTCTCTGTTTGATGTTCAATTAATATGTATGCATTAGCCCAACATCGAAATATGTATCCCATATCTATAGTGCTCCTCATCCATGTCACTTGAAGATGGCACATGGATTGATCATCACGTATAGAGTTTTGTCTGTTAGGCGAGCATCGTTGCTTCTCAGACTTCTTATTATTCTTATTATAGGGTCATGATGAATCTTTAGCATCTTTCTGTCATACACAAATACTAATCTTTTTGTTCCAAATGCACAATCACACTTCTCCTAATAACCAAAGGCATGAACTGAGTTACATTTATGTATAATCGCAAGAAAACCAGTTCAAACTCATAAATACCTATGATATTCTATTTTGAACACCTTGAGTACTTTCTCCATGTGCCTCTGACATCTACAAATCGTTATTGTGCTATGCCGAAAGTCATCATAGATAGATATTACCTGGATAGTATGGTTGAAGTTAATTCACAGAATTGCATATTTTCCTGTGTACATAGCAGCTTGAATTTATTTGTATAGGATGCCGCTTGTTTGCTCGTTCCATCGTGCCTTGATTCCATCAAGATCATTATTTTCCCCTTTGCTGATTGTAAAATACGTAGTTAATCGCCCTGGAGATAAATACTCAATGCTTAAACATTATAAACATATGTAGATGGATCCGCGATCATATACACTCCGGAGGGTGCTATCATAGGAGTCAGCTCGGTCTCTTGATAAAAGACTTTGATACCCCTTTGCTAAGGTCAAGCCAAAGCCTTTGCCACATCAAAAATATTGACGAGATTTGCCTTGATGCCATTTCCATGCCCCTCTATCTTGGTGATTAAACGAGGCATCTTATGTCTGTAAAAAAAAAAGAAACATCATCCCTGTAGCCTATGCTGATGTTCTGGAGAGCCATTTTCAAAACCACTCTAGTACTAGAATTTTATTGGCCTTAGTCTAGCAGAAAGAACCAAAACACTTCACAAAAGAAAGGATTCTGAATTGTCAGTGACGGTTCAAGGCAGACATAAGAACGAGCTTTCCTTCCTTAGACCAGATGATAAATGAATCAGAATACTGGAGATTGATGGCATGCACAGCCCCTGCGACTGCTTATGCATGACAATCCAAAGCAGATGCAGTTCAAGAAAATGAACATGAACATAAACGAAACCACCAAAGTGCACCCTTGATTAAATCTCGTCCTTATAATGTGCCAGAAGTGCCTTTCGTTCCACATCATCATCGTCAGGTATAGAGCTTCGTCTTTGCACGAGCAGTTGACAAAGGAATCTAAGCACCTGCCATTGAAACAAGCAAATTACAGAGCAATGCACTTGAATCTTTAAGAGAGAGAATCTGCAAAACACCCAGATTGCGGTCAAGAGAGGCAACAGCGACAGCAGGTAAACCCACGGAGACAAGAGATCCAAGCGATTCTAATCCTCCAACTGTACCAAAAGATCCAAGAGACATAGATAATCTAGAGGCAGGAGGGATTTGCTGATCTAATGGTGGACGCTCTGAACAAAAAAAGACTTGTAGCGTTTCGTCCTCGCAGGTTTAAGCTCCCTCCGCTGCTCTGAGTACCGCGAATAAAAATAGTATCCGATTAAAATAGATGTATGCATGGGTTTTCTCTACCGCGCGTTTCGCGTTCTATTTATGGTTCTATATTCTTACGCTTTGGAGTTTTGGTTTATATTATTTTACCTTTGTTTTTATCATTCATTTTCTTATTCTTTGGTTTCATACTTGTATAAGGTTCACATGAAAATTCATGTGCACATATAAGAGATTCAAACTCACACATACTCAAAAGAATATGTACAAAGATTCATGAGTATAAAATCGCTAACTAAAAGAGATATGATCGTGCAGGTCAATGTGATAACTATATAGTGTGTGGAAATGTCTCAACAAATCATTTTAATGAACTTTGCTAATTTCAGGGCATCATTTTCCTCAAATGGAGTCATTTTTAAAGACGCGTGCCATGCACTTTGTATGCAAACTGAACTCACACAAATATTTACTCCAATCATCTTGCTTTTCATTCACATATATACAGAGCATATCTTAAAGTACCTGTTTAACGCTCTCGGTTTACCTATCTACTAACATTTATAATGAGTTACTAAGGTTCACCAGATGACTATGATAATCGATATGCATTTGAACGTTAAATTATGTATATCGCTATGATGGGGTATATTACACATGAGGACACCCAACTATGGAAGGCAGCCAAGAGGGAAGAAGAAAGAAGACTAACATGGCAACTAGGTTCTTGAATGTCTAGGCCAATAGAGGATCCAGCATATATGCCACAAGTGTTCGCAGATAAAGAGTTCTAGCCCCACAGATGGATGGAGATATTGGCCACATTAGATGTGTGTATCAATGAAGAAGTTTTGATCCTAAATAAGTGCATAGACAGAAAGGATGGGTACATTAGCAGAAAAAATGAATCGTGCATGCGCCTTTTAGATTAAGGGGTGATTAGTGATGGACCAATGAGAGGGTGGTGGTGGCCACAGTGTAGAGCCTCAATCAAGTAGGCTAGGCCTAGGTTTCCCTTGGTTTGGGCTAGTCAAAATAGCCAAATTTGGTGAGAAAACTAGAATTTTCTTTGTTAGTGGTTTCAAAGACCCACAAAGTTTGAGATTTTCCACTCGTGTCTGATTTGCATCCTTCAATGTGGAGAAAATCCAACGGTTGAATTTAAAATGAAGAGGAAATGCACCTTTTGCTCTGCATCGTTGGATGATGTGCCGATCCAATGCTTGAGATTACCCCTCTAGAGGATTGAGAAGCTTTGAATTACTACTCTTGGATCTAAATTTGATCAAACGTTCTTGAAGTCACACAAAACTGTGCTTTAATTTGAGACGCCCGATTCATATGTATCTTACGGTCTAGATTTGCTGCGAATCTCAATGGAATACTCTCTCTCTATCTTTCCCAAAGCAATCATGATGGAGATGACTTCTAGTTTGTGGTTTTTTGCTAGAGATCCGGATGCCCATCGCGACCGTCGATTCAGCACGATCCAATGGTGGTGAATTTTTGCGATGTAGACTCTCTCTCCTCCTTTTTCCAACCTCTTAAACATGATGTTACTTCTCAGTTTTGCCCTTTTCTACCAAAAAAAAGCTCTCTAATCGTGTTCATCCATGTGAAATATCTAAGGTTCTTAGATAGCCATAAATCTAATACACTAAGATCACTATTTTGTCATCACATACTCTATTCAATCTCGTTTATGCATGACGAACATCGTAGGGCTCTCAAAAGCCACGAACTCATCCCAACTGAGAACTCAAATATAGCATTTTTCAAAATAATGATTTTAAATCAAATACCACTAGTGGTTTTTTTCTTCTTCAATACCAAATATGATTAATTTTAATCCCTAAAAATTAGGGATCCTTACAAGGCCCATGCAGGGTTTACTTTTTCCTCTAATGACGATGTAAATCTATACATGGTTGTACTACAAGAGACAGAGGAAGGAGAATGGATAGAGAAAGAGTGGACGGAAGATTGTGAAAGTATAGAAATCGAACCTGAGATTTAGGAAGACGGACTTCATTTCAAGGCAGAACATAAAGAAACTGATGTTCGGAGCATTTCCTCCCTAGAACAAAAGGGAAGACAAGAGAATATCAATTTGGAAGAGACCAGTAAGGAAGAAAATATACCACAAGAACAGTTCAAAGTCTCAAAACATTTTAAAAAATATGGTGGAGGAAAGGAAAATTGCCATCCAAATACCTAAATGACAAGCACAAGAAGGAATAGCATACGATAATGAAGAACAAACTAAAAAAGTCCTTGTGACCATACAAGGAGAAGAGGAAAGATGCATCTACATAGGAAAGGATATGTTAGGAAGTGAAGAACGAGAACTTATAGAGTTGATTCAAAATTATAGAGATGTATTTGCTTAGACATATAAGGATTTAAAAGCAGTGGATCCCTCTGTTTGTTCACACCGTATTCCCATGACCTCTGACACCAAACCATCCAAACAAAGATCATACACATACAATGATGTATACTCCACCAAAATTAAGGAAGAAATAGAAAAACTATTGGCAGCACGGTTCATTTATGAAATTGAACACACAGAATGGGTGTTGCCCTTGGTAGTAGTACCCAAGAAAAATGGCAAACTTAGGGTGTGCATCAAACTCAAGAAAGTTAGTGCAGCTATCATTTGAGATAGTTACCCTTTACCCATTACAGATCACCTCTTGGAGAGAGTGGCAGGCAAGGAAGTTTATAGATTCCTTGATGGATTCTCTAGTTACAACCAAGTTGCAATTGCTCGCAAAATTGCATTTGCCATAGAATGGGGGGTATATGCTTTTAGGGTTATGCCGTTTGGCCTAACCAATGCTCCAATCACCTTCCAGAGATCAATGTGTCACATTCTTAAGGAATTCCTTAGGAAAAGCATGGAAGTATATGTAGATTATTTGTGCATGTATTCCTTACAATGAGTGGATCACATACCCGAGTTGAGGAGAATTTTTGAAAAGTGTAGACAATATAGAGCCTCTCTAAACTAAGAAAAATGTGTCTTCATGGTGAGACAAGGAAAAATCTTAGGACATATAGTATCTATGAATAGAATATCCAGGGATGAAGAGAAGATCAAAGTTATTCTAGAACTACCCCGACCAAAAAATATGAAAGAAGTACAAGCATTTATGGGACATTGAGGATACTATCATAGATTTATCCACATGTAAGCCATAATTGCCCGACCTCTTTATGGTTTACTGAATTAGTTCGATTGGATGGAAGATTGTGAGAAAGCATTCAATGAGTTGAAAAGTAGACTCACTTCACTGCCTATTCTAAAAGTACCAAATTGGAATACACCATATGATATCCATGTGGATGGTTCTAAATTTTCCATAGGATGCATCGTTGCATAGCCTTTTGATGAAGGAAAACTCCACCATCCTATAGCCCACACTAGTAGGCAGCTCAGCCAAGCTGAACATAATTACACTACCACCAAATGAAAGGGATTAAGAATGATATATGCAGTAAAGAAATTCCAACACTACTTATTGGCAAACAAACTCCAATTCTTTATTGATCATCAAGCCCTATTATACCTAGTTAATAAACCCTGTAACATTGGAAGACTAGTGAGATGGTTTCTGCTATTGATGGAATTTGATTTTGAAGTAGTTGTCAAGAAAGAAAACATGCATGTTAGAGCTGATTATCTATCTCGAATGACGCATGGAGAACCCCCAATAGGAATGGTGGATGACTTACCTGACACCTATCTTTTTAACTTAGGAGATTGTCCACAGTGGGTTGAAAAATTGATACCTATACTGACCCATGAACCTAGTCATAAGATTAATTCAAATAAAGCCCAACAACTATGGAAGACTAGGAATCTTCACATTATAGCAAGAAGTCTATACAATCAAGACTCTAGTGGACTTCTACTGAGGTGTGTAGACAAGGATGAACAAGAAACTTATGTTGAGACACGCCCCCATAAATCCATGGTAGAAACCTCGAAGTATCACTGGTACATTACAAGAACTAAAAAGGTTAGGAGTGTAATGGCCAAGAATGCATAAAGATGTTCATTTGCATGTAACAAATTGTCCCACCTGTCAAGAAGAAAGACCTGAGGAGAAATCTATGCTATCTTATTCCACAATAGTACCTAGGTGGACTTTATCTTTAGTGTATTTTTTGAAGACACATGAAAACCCAAAAGGAGCAATCCTACCAAGAAAACAAGCTTTAGAAGAGAAAAGTAAAGATTATAACCTTATAGAGAGACCACTATTTAAACGAGGATGAGACAACCAACTATGATTATGCGTACATGAAGATGAGCATATCTATGTTTTGGAGATGGCCCATATTCGAGCAACAGGAGGTCATTTTTCGGCTAATAATACCGCAAAAATGATTCTCTTTGATGAATTATGGTGGCCAACTTTGTATTAGGATGTGACAATGTATGTTCAGAGTTGTGATGTGTGTCAAAGAACAAAATACCCTATCCAAAGAGATGAAATGCCACTACGACCTATGATCAATGCTAGAGCTTTCACTAAATGGGGTATAGATTTTATTGGAGCAATTAGCCCACCTGCTAAAGGGTCCCATGCTGAGTATATAATAGTGACCATGAAGTATTTAACCAAATGGGTAGAAGCAAAGGCCACAAAGAAGAATGATGCAATAACTACTGCCAAGTTTCTCTTCAAAAATATATTTAGAAGGTTCAGGTTACCCATTGAAATCGTGAGTGATCGAGGCACACACTTCATTAACGAAGTAGTAGAAACTTTGATCAATGAATTCCTAGTAATTCATAAAAAATCGGGTCCTTATCGCCCACAAGCCAATGGATAGGCGAAAAGTTCCAATAAGGTGCTATGTACCATTTTAACAAAGATTGTAAATAATAGATGATCAGATTGGGATAGTCAATTACATCATGCAATTTGGGTTTTTCAAGTCGCTTATAAGACTGCTATAGGCACAACACCTTTCAATCTTGTGTATGGTCAAAATGTAATCCTACCAATGGATTTCTTGATTCCTACTCTTTGAGTAGGTGAGAGATATGAGTGGACTGGACATGAATTGTCCCAAATATTGGATCAAATTGAACGATTGCATGACACTAGATTACAAGTAGTAGCAGGTATTTATGCCATCAAGAGGCAACAAAAAGCCTACTATGATGCCCACATTAAAGGTAAGGGACTCAAAGAAGGTGATTTAGTCCTCGTATACACTTTGAAGCAACACATCAAAAAATTGTGAAAGTGAGGACATGGATCCTTGGTAATCAATCGCATTTCTACTAATGGAGCAGTAAACCTAGCCACCCTAGATGGAGAAATTCTACCAAACTATATAAGTGGCTATCGTGTGAACAAATATTTAGAGCCATTAACGAAAAAGATGATGAGTAGAGTTCTAAAGGCAAGGAACCGAAGGGAAGAGGATGAGAGAATTAGAGAAGAAGTGAGGCTTGAAGCATTGGAATGCATATGAAAGCGAAAAGAATGGATGAGAGAAATAGATGAAAGATATCACCAAGGAGAGGAACTGTTAGAGGGCCACCGAACCAGGACGGATGAACCCGGACAGGTGCCTTAAATGCAAAAGTGCTGGACGGCCGCCGAACAAGGACAAGAGTACGAGGACAAGGAGCTTAAATGAAAAAAAATGAATCTTTCAGGGAACGTGCAGGTAGCTGCAGAAGTGCGCACCCTTGTAAAAAATCCTCTATTTAAGGCAATGAGAAAAAGAGCGGCAGCAGTCCGTTTTTGTGGGAATTGTAGTGTGTTGTTTGATTAAGTCTCGTTTGAGAGTGTTGTAACGCATTGTGTGCGCGTATATGTTGTTGAAAGGATAAGTTCTGATTTGATCTGTTCCGTCTGTACTCCTGCTAGTCGATTATACTCACCTTAGTACAGAATGACGGATCAGTTGTATTGTATGGCGAATCTGTTCGGTGATGGTTGAGTGTGACTATGAGTGTGAACAAGTGTGGTATGTTATTTGGCAGTTCTTCGGCGAAGTAGGTAGCGCGAAGAGTAATCTCGAACTAATTGTCTGTAAAGTTTCTGTAAGCGACCGAATTCGTTACTGTATCTTTTATTTGCTGTTTACTCCAACTACGGGAAGAATAGTAGCTGTAATGGTCTGAATGTGAGTAGAACATCATCGGTTTATGGTTAGCTATTTATTACGAGGAGATTGATTGTTCGAGTCCGCGTAACTTTAAGATATAATGTCTAGTTAGTATACTGATCTGCCCTGAGGAAGTATGGATTAGGTGACTTTGTTATTGAAGTATCTTTTGCGCGTAAATTACGTAACCGGATTGCTACCCTCAGTCCTGAAGTTCTAACTCCAATACACTGAACAGTCTTCCGTTGTTCAGGGATGGATACTGAGCTAAGGACGGGATGACATTAAGATTGTGTGTTAAAATGGGAAAATAGTACAGCGCCTCTGTCTAACAGACCCCTACCACTCCCAAGGACCCACGTGGCTAAGAGAACGAATGCGGTTAGGAAGATTTGGAACCGGTTGAACTTGAAGTGTTTGAATCGGAAGTAGAATAATGATTAAAACGATAACCAGTTTAACATTTGGCGCCATCTGTGGGAAAGTGGCATCAGGTTGCCAGTTATCTGTGAAAAGTGGCAGTAGCGTGCCGACTGTTTTGCAGAATCAAACACTACGTTTATCGTTCGATTGACTGACGGTAGCAACAGAGCCAGATTGTTGCCAACTGCTCAGATAGTACTACTAAGCACATGCCGGTTACTCGGTCTGGCAAAACGTATCCTAGGAACCATACGACTGGAACACAAAAAGTACTAAAGACAACCCTAGGAGAAGAAGGTGTAACGTGGCTTGACCCAGTGGTCAAGCACGTTAAGGACGTTAGAATTAATTCCGGTCATATTCCGGTGGAACGATCAACGCCTTTGGTACATTCTGGTGTCATTTCGACCCAGCCTAACCAAAATACAGTAATTCCAGAATCTACCAAGACGCCGCTGGAGACCAGTTTAACAATCTTGGATAAAGTTTCAGAGTTATCCACGATTAGACAAACTCTAGGAAAAGAAATCGGTAAAAGCGGAAAAACACTACAGTCTGGTACACTGTCAGTTCATTCCGGTGATATTCCGGTGATAGAAACACCAACTGGCGGCCAAGGATTAGCATTTTTTGCGGAGTCCTCAGCCCGACCCGCGTGCTTGGAAGAAAGATTTCGGATATTGGATATCCAGAAGGAAGGAGAGCTATTCGAAGCAGAGATCCGAAGTATCCTACGCAGAAACAGCACACCGCAAGGCACGCCATCCGGCGATCCAGATTACTGATTGGCTGCGTGTCCATGTTCTTGAATAACAGCATTGACTGTTGCTGTTCCCTGTATTCTGGCATTGTAGACACAATTTCCGGTGGAGTGTCCGGCAGTGTTGCAGATAGCGCAGAATGTTTGATTTAGCGCACAGTTAGCACTAGTATGACCTGAATTTTTACATGTGATACAGTACACTTATCTGGTTATATCTTCAGTCATAGTTTTGTTCGCTTTTAACCACTCTAGATCTTCTATAAATCCCCCGACTTTGGATTCCAGTTGCAGAGCCATGGCGATGACTGCATCCAATGTCATTGCTCCGACACATCTGATAATCATGATCTGCTTCAATTGCGGGTTTAAACCATTGATAAACCACTGAGTGATGACGTCATCCGGTAAGTTAGCGTGGGCCTGTGGTATCTGTCGCAAGTGTGTTCTAAAAAGTGTAGCATATTCTTGGACAGTCTGATTCGCCTTCTGTCGGTTGTTCTGTAAATAATCAAAGATTTCAACGGGATTCTTCTTTAGCCTAAATCGTTGCAAAAAAGCATCTCGTACTGCATCATAGGTACCGAAATGATTAATGTCGTATTCCGTAAGCCTCCACAACTGAGAAACAATCAACCACAGGGATATCGAAACTACCGAGGACAGAGGAACAATAACTATAATGCAAACCGCTGGCAGAACGAACCACCACCGGAAAATCCCAATTTACCACCGCCACGTTGTCATTTTTGTGGTGAATTCGGACACATTAGAAGATATTGCAAGGACGCAGCTGAGTATGATCAAAGGAAGAAGGAGCGGCAAAACCCAATGGCCAACATGGTACAAATTACACCGGTAGAAACGCAAACTGCTACAGTCCAGACCCGATCAGGTAAACAACTGCTGCCAGCAGCAGAAGTATTTGAACCAAGGATAGGAGAACAACATAGGATGTATAACAAGGCTAGTCACTGGACCGCCACAGAACCACCAGTGTTCCAAGAACCCATTCCGGTGACTCAGACCTTGTCGACAAAGGAAGGAACACAACAAGAGGAAGCAGCAGTGGAACCACCATCAGCAGTAGATATAACAGCAGATACTTCGGCATCCGTAGAGACCTCAAGATCAAAAGAGCAGGATAGCCAATCTCAGCAGGCCTGGGAAATTTTATCCAAGGCATCTATCACTCTGCCTCTTGAACAACTACTGGCATTAGTACCTGGTGTTCGACAACAGTTCCAGCAACAGTTCAGTCCGGTACCTTCTTGTATTCCGGCGACAGCAGCAGTTCAACCAGAACCTGATTCTACGGTTGATCATTCAGTCCCCTTGATTACAGTATGGTATAAGAATCATAAAATTACACAGTTATTGATTGATGGAGGCTCTGGTGTCAACATTGCAACTACAGCCTTATGCAATAGGTTAGGATGGACCGAAATCGAACCAGTTCAATTTTTTATCAGGATGGCAGACCAATCTAGAGTCCATCCTGTAGGACTTGTGCGAAATGTACCCATTACTTTACAAGGTACGACCTTCAAAATGAATTTTGTCATACTAGATCTGCCAGAATCCACTTTGGATTACAACCTTCTTTTTGGTCGAACTTGGCTGAAGCATGCGAAGGTAATACAAGACTGGTCTGCACAAGAGCTTACGTTCAAGGATGCCAGCCGTAGATATGTAGTAAAATTAGATGCTATACAACCCTGCGAACTGCACGCCAGACCATATTTTGCTGAACCTGTCCACATGTTAGATGGACTATCAGATGATGAAGAAGAGGAATTTCTGAAGAGTAACGCTGACTTAATGACCTTAGGGACTGTTGATCTACAGTCCGTAATAGATAACTGGAGTACTTCAGTATGTACAGTTACACCAATCACCCAAGAGACCAAGCAGGAAGATAGGGTGCCAACACATGACAATGAATTACATTCACTATTTCGGTCGACAAACGACACAGAGAAACCGCAACAGCTTTATGTCTTCGAAGACCAGTTAACCTCGTACAATCTAGGAGACGAAGATCATCCACGATCTGTAAAGATAAGGCAAAACTTACCGGAATCATTTAAAGCTGATCTGATTCGACTACTTCGCGAATTCTCAGACGTCTTTGCCTGGGATTACAAAGATATGAAAGGATTAGATCCGCGCATATATCAACACCGAGTCATGCTGAAGCCTGAAGCTAAACTGAATAGGCGGCCCAGCTATCGGATGAATCCCAATTATGCATCTCAGGTAAAAGCCGAACTTGACAGATTACTAAAGGTAGGATTCATCGTACCAATAGAACATGCTGAATGGATTTCACCAATTGTGATCGTGCCAAAGAAAAATAAGCAACTACGAATCTGTGTAGACTATCGGAAATTGAACGCAGCAACAGTACCAGATCCTTTCCCGATCCCCTTTCTGGATACCATGCTTGATAGGGTAGCAGGCCACGAAATGTATTCATTCTTAGACGGATACAGCGGTTATAATCAGGTTAGAATGGCTGAAGCAGATATCCCAAAAACCGCCTTCATTACCAACTGGGGTGTCTTTGCTTGTACGGTAATGTGGTTTGGATTGAGAAATGCACCAAGCACCTTTCAGCGATGTATGCAAGAGATTTTCTCTCCCTATCTCAATTCGTTTATGCAAGTCTATCTCGATGATTTCTCAATTTTCGGAAAAATGATGGCACATTTGCTTCATCTACGGTGCTGTTTCCAAAAGTGTCGAGATTACCGACTCTGCCTTAACCCAAGCAAATCTGTGTTTGCCGTCTCGTGTGGCAAACTACTTGGTCATATTGTATCTGCCCAAGGTATCCAAGTAGACCCAGATAAGATTTCGGCAATTTTAGAAGCCCTAGTACCCGCCACTATGAAAGAAGTAATGCGTTTTACGGGTCAAGTACGGTGGCACGGCAGACACTTACGGTGGCTTGCTCATCTGGCCGTACCTCTGAATAAACTAATCACCAAAACTCCACGACAGTTCGAATGGACTCAAGAATGCCAAACTGCATTTGATCGACTCAAGTATCTATTGACATAGGCACCAATCCTACAACCACCGGACTGGGACAATCCGTTCCATGTTTTTGTCGACGCCTCAGATATTGCGATCGGCAGTATTCTGATGCAGCAAACACATAAGTGGTTTCGCCCTGTCTATTACGCCAGCAGAAGGCTTGCACCGGCAGAAAAGAAGTATTCTACCACTGAAAGAGAATTTCTAGGATTAATTTACTCCATCAAAAAGTTCAGACATTATTTATTAGGCCGGAAATTCACCTTTCATGTGGATCATGCTGCCCTTGTCTATCTAGTAAGACAACAACATCTAGGCGGACGATTAGCCCGATGGGTGCTACTCTTGCAGGAATATGATTATGAAGTCATTCACGGACCCGAAAATGCACATGCCCTAGCAGATTTCTTATCTCGCCTAGATTCTGGTGAAGCTCCGATAGGCATAGATGACACGACTCCAGCAATTTATAGTTCTGAGCCAATGACCAATGAGACTGCCGAATTACAAGCAACACCTACATATTATGATCAGATTTTAACTTTTCTCACCGAAGGATGCTTTCCATCTGACACTGCCAAGGCAGTTCGAAGGAAATTGGCAGTCTTTAGCCGCCGATTCCGGCTAGTGGCAGGAGAACTATATTATGTAGATCACACCGGAATCTTACTTCGATGTGTTCCTCCGCACGAAATTAACTCGGTCATCACGATGGCTCATTCAACCCCTACTGGTGGTCATTTTGCCACAGATCTAACTCACCGGAAAATTCTGCAAGGAGGTCTCTGGTGGCCCACTATGTACCGAGATGTGGCCCAATTCGTCAAAAACTGTGATAACTGTCAAAGGTCTGGACAACCACTGCAACGACACTTCTTTCCCTTGCAGCCTATTATGCCACTCGAACCATTTGAGAAATGGGGATTAGATTTTATCGGTCCAATCACACCTCCAGCAGTCTTCAGTAACAACAAATACATACTAACTTGTACAGACTATGCAACGAGATGGGCAGAAGCCTGGGCTTTACGGTCTGCTACAGCAGTTGTAGTAGCGAAATGTCTGTTAAATGATGTCTTCCCACGATTTGGCTTACCACTCGAATTGGTGACAGATCAAGGTACTCACTTCGTAAATCAAGTAATGAAGGTACTAACCCAATCATTCCAGGTAACACATAAACTCAACTCTCCATATTACCCGCGCGCCAATGGTCTGGCCGAAAGCACAAACAAATCACTATTGAATATCCTCCGGAAACTGATCATGGAAGCACTGGAAAGATGGGATCAACTACTACCTGCAGTATTATGGGCATACCGAACTACATATAAGGTAACAACAGGTTTGACACCTTTCAAACTAGCTTATGGTTTAGAAGCCATAGCACCCATGGAAATAGTTATCCCAAGCCTGCGTGTAGCAATCACCCAGAAAATGCTACCAGAAGAGTCGCTGACAGCACGAATGGACGCACTTAGGGAACTTGATGAGCATCGATGGCTCAGTTTTTTAACCATGCGCAAAGTACAACTAAGGCAAGCCAAGACACACGATCGATATTTGAAGACCCCAATCTTTTTGGTAGGCCAGCTTGTACTTTTCTATAACGCAAAATCCGATAGAGCAGCAGGAAAGTTCAAACTACGCTGGTTCGGTCCCTTTAAGATTTCAGAACAAGTCAGTCCGGCAACTTTTCGGTTGACTACGTTGAGTGGAAATCCACTCCCCAAGGTAATTAATGGGTCAAAGTTACGGCCATATCATCACACCACTAGCCCGCATTAAGATTTCGACGATGGACCGTGTTTTGTTTAAACTTTTCTTGTTCTTCTTTTTTGCTTTTTATAAATAGCCGCGTTTTGTACGATCTTGACATAACCAGCCGCCCTCTTAACAGTCACTCGAGTAAGCACACCTGCATGAAAACCAGTACTATTCCCGCACCGCACAATGATATCCCACCCCTTTCCCCCACCGTAGTGTTTCTATTTAAACTCTGGCGAGGACGCCGAAATAAGCTATTGTGTTGCATGCTAGTATTCCAAGACCAACAACGAGAAGCAGCGCAAGTCCAAGATGAGCTACGCAGAGCTCAGGAATGTTTAGACGACGTAAACCGAATGCTGAGACGACAATTAACCAGGGAAGCGAAACACCAAAAAGATCTGGCAGAAGCTCAAAGGGAACGAGATGCATATTCCCGAACGATTGAATTTCAGAACCAACAATTTGAGCGCCTCGATAACCAACTGCGAAATCAAAGAGATCGAGTCACAGAGATGCAGCGGAAAGTCACCGAAATGAAGACTTCCAGGGACGCCGCACTATCCAATGATTTCTATCTACAAGAGGCTTTTTTGCAGACCCAGGCCGAAAATGTGCTCACCGAAGCAATCGCGCTTAGCTCAGTTAGAATAGATGCGCAGGTTTTAGAACCTGACACGCTAAAACAATTATTAGAAACCCTTAAGAAAAAAATAGCTCGCACATTTAGATCAGCCAGGAATATGTATCTCGAAGATCTCATAGAAGAATAAGTATATTCGCCCATACGAATTCATAATGTAACGATGGATTCGAAATGAGTATGATAACCAAGTTTTGTTTTCGGACATTTTTCGCACATGTAAAGTTTTGTTCAGTGTAGCACCAATCTACGGAATAACACGCGGCATAATGATTCTTACTCATGATACAATTTTGACAAGGGGAAGGAAGAGTCATGTCCTACTGAAATACAATCATTATAGCAAATGGCAGTTCAAGCACTGGTGTTTATAAAATGCGTATGCATAGCATAGCATTCTTCACTACAATATTCTTCGAGCTTCAGCGCTAGTTAAAAACTTCCAGCATATTCTTCTCAGCAACCCTTACAAGCATGTCGGAATCTGACATACTCAGATGGCAACTCAAGAAGCGCGCCAGTACACAAAACCATGTTGTAACGACAACAGATACTACCCTATAGGATGATGCAGCTGACTCAGTAACTTCTGCATCAGTAAAGACTCATCATAAATTTTCCACCGAATTTAAAATCCAGCTCGACATCCATTCAAGAAGGAATGAGGACTGGCTACGGAAGATAGGACTCCTGCAGTTTGCCCAATTACCATGGGAGCAGTGGATCGCTAATGACGATGCAGAAAATCAATTATATAGCATGCCACAAACAAACGGCTTCATTCTAAATCAGGTACAATTTTCACCACAGCTAGTCTCAGCTATATTTAAACTCCTACTATATGATGGCGCCCGATATCCTAAATGTTCGAATGAAGATTTGAGAAGTGAATTTGGCGACTGTGAAGGCCCCAGACGGTATTACATGTTGAAAAATGCCACATATCACCGTCGAGAACAAGTTAAATGGTACTTAGAGAAGCTCTGTTTATTAGTTAAATTCGATTTAATGTCTAGAGAAAAGTTTTCACCACTACTACATGCCGAAGGAGGAAGTCGGGTTAGCTGGACACATTGGCTGTATAACCGCCTCTACACACAAATCATTGTCGGGGATAAGCGAAGATCCCACACCAACAGCAGACTAGCAGCCTATTTAGCTGCTATATTTAATTTTGTCCAATCAGTAAAGGATGAGAAGCTACACTGGTCCCCCCACTTTTATTCCAGAGAAAATGATAGGATAGATACAGGACACCAAACAGAGCCTGAGGAAGCCGACCAAGTCTCCACCTCGTCTGCACATTTCTTCCACACAGGTAATAGCGCACAGAACCAGACCGTTGGGACGCCGTTTCGGCTGTCAATTAAACGAAGGATGACAGACAACTTGCCAACTGCCAGTCTAGAGACATTACCGGACGATCTCCAACCTGATTTTGTGATAGGGATGCAAAACAAACTACAAGAGGTTTCTCAATATTTGCGGCAACAAGAACAAGCACTTCAACACAAAAACGAATTACTACTCGCTATGATGACTAAGTCCAATTCATTAATGACACAGATGCAAAAGGAATTGGACGACAAAGAAGCTTTACTACAGGTGTTACAGAGTAACAACCGGCAACTAACGGCAGAATTGATCAACACAAAACAGTGTTTTCAAGAATTTAATCAGTGGCAGCAAACTATCCAAACACAGATTCAAGCCGAAATGTCAAGTTTTTCTACCCTGAATGCTAACCTGCAAGCCGAAAATGAAATTTTGCAGTCAAGAATACAGGTTTTGCAGGAGTTCGAAAGGCAGATATTAGAAGATGAGGGCGTAGAACTGAATGCCACATTAATGACAAATGTGGACATAGACTTATTAAAACAACAATTGGATAGTCGTGTTCAAAATAGTTGGACACTTTTTCGCAGGAGATGGCTGGCTATACTTGTTCCTCCACTTGAACAAGTACGGTCAGAAATGATTCGGGAGCCAAACTCTGGAATAGACCTACAGGCAACGCAAAAGGATGTTGAAGACAGTAATGCATCTGCAGGTTCGAGTCCACCGTGCGTGCCAGTGTTAGAGGGCCACCGAACCAGGACGGATGAACCTGGACAGGTGCCTTAAATGCAAAAGTGCTGGACGGCCGCCGAACAAGGACAAGAGTACGAGGACAGGGAGCTTAAATGAAAAAAAAAAGAATCTTTCAGGGAACGCGCAGGTAACTGCAGAAGTGCGCACCCTTGTAAAAAATCCTCTATTTAAGGCAATGAGAAAAAGAGCGGCAGCAGTCCGTTTTTGTGGGAATTGTAGTGTGTTGTTTGATTAAGTCTCGTTTGAGAGTGCTGTAACGCATTGTGTGTGCGTATATGTTGTTGAAAGGATAAGTTCTGATTTGATCTGTTCCGTCTGTACTCCTGCTAGTCGATTATACTCACCTTAGTACAGAATGACGGATCAGTTGTATTGTGTGGCGAATCTGTTCGGTGATGGTTGAGTGTGACTTTGAGTGTGAACAAGTGTGGTATGTTATTTGGCAGTTCTTCGGCGAAGTAGGTAGCGCGAAGAATAATCTCGAACTAATTGTCTGTAAAGTTTCTGTAAGCGACCGAATTCGTTACTGTATCTTATATTTGCTGTTTACTCCAACTACGGGAAGACTAGTAGCTGTAATGGTGTGAATGTGAGTAGAACATTGTTGGTTTATGGTTAGCTGTTTATTACGAGGAGATTGATTGTTCGAGTCCGCGTAACTTTAAGATATAATGTCTAGTTAGTATACCGATCTGCCCTGACGAAGTACGGATTAGGTGACTTTGTTATTGAAGTATCTTTTGCGTGTAAATTACGTAACCGGATTGCTACCCTCAGTCCTGAAGTTTCAACTCCAATACACTAAACAGTCTTCCGTTGTTCAGGGATGGATACTGAGCTAAGGACAGGATGACATTAAGATTGTGTGTTAAAATGGGAAAATAGTACAGGGCCTCTGTCTAACAGACCCCTACCACTCCCAAGGACCCACGTGGCTAAGAGAACGAATGCGGTTAGGAAGATTTGGAACCGGTTGAACTTGAAGTGTTTGAATCGGAAGTAGAATAACGATTAAAATGATAACCAGTTTAACAGGAACCAATTCCCATAGCCAACTATAGGGCAGCAGAAACTAGGACTGTAGGATGAAAAGTCAAACAACCCTATCTCAACTAGGAGTAGGAAGTGAGGAGTACCACTTAGTACATGCATTGATTGACACTAGGGCAACATTAAGTTGCATACACTTTTCATTAGCTAAACAATTGAATGCACCACTCAACCCAACTAAGGCATACATGATGGGCACACGAGGAAACACCATTGAATGTTTACGAGAGTCATCCTATCTCTACTCCTTGGTAAGAATTCAATGCATCAAAAGCTTCTAGTTTGTAAAGATGATGACCCGTTGGAGGAACTAGTGTTAGGTCAAGACTGGATATACAAATTTGAGGTAACAATCTAGTTAACCTTAGGCTACATATCTACTAAGATTGGATACAGAGAAGTGTTTAGCCTACTAGATGAGAAGCCTTTGAAGAAAGTTTGCCTGAAGTATAACGATGATGAATGTATGTCTGCATGTGAATCTACACCAATGCCAAACCCTAATCAACTAGCTTTCATTTTTTATCCAATCCAAAAAATCCTTACTTTCCTTACACATGATATTCAACTCAGACCTTCATCTCAATTTAACCAATCTGAGGGAACAAGTGATAATCTTATTACAGACAAACGACTAGGAGCCCAACAACCAAAACCAGAATTACGACCAATTCATTCACTAGTGAGAAAAAGGATACGACAAATATGGATTCCCAAGGATCACTTAGACAACTACAGATCTCAAGTGAAGGAGAACCAAAAGGAATTCAATCAAAGGTGATATCAACCTGACCAACCGATCAAAGATAGGTCCACACATATGGTGCAAGTGTGGATACCTAAGAGATTAAGGGTAGCACAAGCTTCAAGGAATCAAATATGGATACCTACGTTGCAATCAAGATCACCAAGGAGCAGCCACCAAAGTTACTTAAGGAACGAAGTCAATACACGCAAGCTTCTAGGAGACAAAGAATTCCCATGAAGCAGATGCCACTAATAGAATAAATAGGAGTTCCTACCAAGCAATTATACGAATGGAGAGTGTAAGTACATCAAAACCAAGTACCTCCAGCAAACATGAGGAGATTCCGAAAGGACATTCAAAGCCCCAAAGCTACAAAAATGTGGATTCCAAAGTCAATAATAGCATTACCGATGATCAGAGTAAGAAATTCCTCTTGCACTCATGATGAGTCCTATGCACCTCGAATAAGCATAATAGGACCACATTACAAGGCCATGCATTTGACACAACAACATCTCTGTCCTACTAAGTACGCATATTATACTACAGATGAGTGTTTTAGGAACTTCAAGAATCAGAGAAGTAGAGGATATAAAAAAGATGGATATACACAATCAAGAGGAAGATTCAGTCACCATCAAGGATACAATAACAACTACAATAGCAACTACCAAGGAGGCTACAAATCAAGGAAGGATTAGAAAAACTACACAGAGGAGCAAGAAGATTATCTTCTGATTATGAACATGACTTCAAAACCAGGTATAAATGATGGCCATTTCTTCTACATTGATTCACGATGCTCAAACAATGTGGTAGGCAATGTGGCTCTTCTCTTTGACCTTGAGGAACCAAAGGATAAGCATCAGGTACAAACAGGTGATAACACCAAGCACTCATTGATTAAAGTAGGAAATGTTATGACCTCTGATGGAAACAAGAATCTGTTGAGCAGGGTTTTATATGTACCTACAATTACCAAGAATTTGATGAGTGTTGGACAGATTGTAGAAAAGGGTTTGCAAGTTCAACCAATATGGAGCATTTGTGGAGGATCCCCCACATGGATTCAAGAGAATTGCCAAAGGAGAAAAGACATGTAGATTATTCACTTTTGAACTTGAAGATACAAGGAATATTGCATTTTATAGTTACAAAGATCAAACACTTTTAGAACTTGAAATTTGTCATAAGAGATGTATGGGGACCAAGTAAGGATCCCTCAATTTTTGGATCAAGGTATTATGTATCTTTCATTGATGATTAAAGTAGGTGGACTATATTTTACTTTATGAAGCACAAAGATGAAGTATTCAGTTGCTTTAAAAAGTATCTTGCACTTGTTGAAAACCAAATAGGGAGAAACCTAAAGAGATTAAGGTCAGATGGAGGAGGTGAGTACTTCTGAAATGAGTTTGATGCATTCTTTCAGGACAGAGGAATCAAGAGAGAAATTACCACAAGGTATACCCCTAAGCAAAATGGGGTGGCAGAGAGGAGAAATGGATTAATTGTTGAAACAACTAGATCAATGTTTAATGAGAAAAAAATACCCTATTACTTGTCGATAGAGTGTGTATCTACTGCCACTTATCTTGTAAACAGGTTTCCATCCAAATCCCTTGATCGGATGATCCCATATGAAGCATGGCATGGTAGAAGACCCTCACTTGATCATTGCAGGATCTTTGGATGTGTAGCTTATGTGCATATCCCTCCTCAGATAAGAGGTAAGCTAGACCCTAAGGAAGAGAAGTGCATCTTCATAGGGTATGACTTGAATCAGAAAGGGTACAGGTTCCACAATCCCTCAAACAAAGGATTCATGGTCAGTGAAGATGTTGTCTTTGATAAGAATGACTATTTTTTTGATAGTGAATGCCAGAAAGTAAAACTACCTTATGACTTGCAAGGGGAGTTTCCAAGCCTCACTAAGAAAAAGCCTACTCAGAATGGAGATATCAACTCAGATGATGAGGACATCATCAGCCTAGAAGAGTTCAAGGCATGGAAATCCAAAGGCAAAGTCAAGATGAAGAAGTTGGAGGATATAGCTGAATCATCCAACGAAGCAATGAGAAGATCAACCAAAGGGAGAGCAAGAAGCCAATTAGATATGGGTATGAAACTTCCTTAGTTACGAAGCACTCTGTTTATCTTGCAAAATACTTGGCATTTGAAGAGCCATCATCATATGAAGAAGCAAAGACCAAGGCAAAAATGAAGGAAGCTATGGATGAGGAAATTGAAGAACTCAAGGAGAGTGATAGCTGGGAACTAGTACCAAAGAAGGAGTCTATGAAGGTAATTGGCTCTAGATGGATCTACAAGATCAAAAGGAATTTTGATGGATCAATAAGCAGGTACAAAGCTAGACTTGTGGCTAAGGGTTTTGCACAAACCCAAGGAGTTGATTATGAAGAAACCTTCTCACCTGTGACCAAAATGCCAACCATCAGGGTATTGGTAAGTGTGGTTGCATCAAAGAATTGGAACATGTATCAGTTGTATGTAAAAAATGCATTCCTCAATGGCTAGATTTTAGAGGAGGTGTACATGTCTCAACCTCCTGGCTATGAGGACCCAAACAAGGTAACATATGTATGTAAATTGAACAAAGCTCTTTATGGATTGAAGCAGGCACCTAGGGCATGGAACCATAGGTTGAATACTTATCTTGAGGATCAAGGTTTTATCATGAGTAAAGCAGATACTTCTCTGTTCATCAAGAGAAGTAATTCAGAGGTAATATACCTATGTGTATATGTTGATGACATCATACTCACATGTAATGATGCTAACGGCATCAAGCAGATCAAGAATCAGATGATGAGGGAGTTCAAAATTAGTGACCTTGGATCACAAGAATATTTTCTTGGACTTGAGTTAGTCTGTACTAACTCTCAAATGTATATTACTCAGAGGAAGTATATACAAGATATGTTAAAGAAGTTTCATTTGCAGGATGCCAAAGTTGCAAGTACTCCAATGGAGGTAAACCTAAATTCAGTGCTCATGAAGGTGATATACTTGAGAACATTGCAGGTTACCAAAGCATAGTGGGAATCTTGAACTATGCTATATTGACAAGGATTGATATTGCTTATGGAGTAAGTGTTCTAAGTCAGTTTATGCACAAGCCTAGGGCACCCCACTTGGAGGCTACCAAAGGGATTTTGAAGTACCCTAAGGGTATTCAAAATTATGGATTGTATTTTCCTTATACATCAGACTTAGACATCAAGATATATTCAGATGCAGATTGGGCAGGATGCAAAGATGATAGAAGGATTACCTCAGGATACCTTTCTTTTGCAGGTGATAAACATATATCATGGTCTTCAAAGAAGCAACCTATTGTTGCTTTATCTTCTACAGAGGCAGAGTATAGAGGATTGGCCAATGCTACTCAAGAGGCCATATGGATCAGATTGTTATATAGATATTTGGGTTCGCATACTACATCAATGGTTTTCGGAGATAATACAAGTTCATTACATCTTGCAGCAAATCTTATTTATCATGCTAGGACCAAGCATATAGAGGTCCACTATCATTATGTGAGAGAGAAGCTATTGAGCAAGGATATTTAGTTAGCATATGTATCAACTAATATGCAATGTGCAGACTTATTGACTAAAGCATTAGATGGTACAAAAATTTGCAGGTTTAAATCAATGATTGGACTGCAGGATATTCATGAAGATTGAAAGATGAACACCAAGCCAAAATGTTTGGCCTGAGGGGAAGCTGTTGGTGCAAAATGCAAGCCTACACATTTGGCTAGAGGATTCATGAACAATTGAAGCTCCATGGAAACCATTGCTAGGAGAATTTTATTTTACACTTGTAAACGTTATTTTTAACTTGGAAGAATCTTTGTAAATTTCAACAAAATCATGGAGTTCATTAGTTGAGAAATCATGACTTTATGTTAGAGAGAATAACTCCTAGATTGATGGATTACTTTTAGAGAGATCCAAAAGTGAATTCAAATTCAAATTTGCATGTAGCACTTATAAAAGGTTTCTTGAAAAAGTCCCGTGTAGAAGCCTCAATTTCCGAGTTCTCCATTGCCATTTTGTAAGAGTGTGAGGTCCAAATTTTAGCCTAAACTACTCACCATCATTAGGCTATGATTGTCAAGCCCATGATCTTGTACAACATTGTTCATTAATACAATAGATCTACATTGTTCATAGATGTTCTCTCTGTTATAGTCCTTCATAATTGTCAACTTGTACTGCTCATATCTCAGTCATTCCTCTACCAGTTTCAATTATCTATAGCTTGTTGGAATCAGCTTCAAGTTATCTATATGCTCTCAAAGTTTGAATGAAACCTATTTAGCTAATTTGGACAAAAGGGCATCAAAGCACTCACTGGTCAAACTCTGTAGAGGTCCTAAATATTGGGGGTAATGATTCAACTGCTAAATTGATTGCTCGGTGTATAGTGCATCATTTTATGTGATTCCACTTGGAACCATTAACTTTCTAAGCTAGTTAGATACCTCGAAAAGGAATATTTCAAATTCCTATTGTACTTGTAGCAGTGAGCATAACAAACAACATGTGTGTGATAAAAAATAGAAGGTTTTCATTGATCTTTCAACTTGGAAGTAGTTTGTTTTGATTCAATCTTTTCTTACATCATTTTCGAAGCACATAGAAACTTGTATAGTGTCATTGGAAAGGTAAGAGGGCCCAAAACTCAACTATGAAGCTAGAATGGGCTGGTACAAAGCAGGATTGAGCAGTACCTACTCATTTCTTGGAGTGTACATCCATCTATCCCAACACATCCCGCGCTTGATAAGCCATTTGTCCTTGAAGCTATGGTATTAGATCATAATGGAGAATCACAAACTATTTGCTTCACATGAGCTGATCAAGACAGCATTTGGCTGGACCATGGATGGTCTTAGTAATCTGAAGGATGAATGCCATGAGGCTAAGAAAAGGACCTTCTTGGACATTAATAGACTTGATATTGAAGAGGTTAGACCTTTGCATCAACAGTTATGTTTTCCCAATATGCATCGATACACAGCTTCACAGAAATTGGTAGTACAATTATTATCCCATGCAATCAAGAAAATTGGGAAACAAATCAATTTGACCCCTTACGTTCAAGAGCAGGTATTTGAAGCTAAAAAGCACTAGGGACACAAGAAACTCTTAAATGGAAGCTCTACTTTGACACTACTTATCTATAAAGCACTAGACATGAAAGATTTTTTACGGCCTATGATATCAATGGCTGAAATGTCAAAATATGTGAAGGCAGCCACTATACCAAAGAAGAGGAAAGGTGTTGCAATAGTGGAGGTGTTGGAGCGAATCTATGACAAGCCTAAGTATTGGCTTGAGTCCCACAAAGTCATAGAAAAAACCTTAAAATGAAGACTATGTAAAGTTCACTTGTGAACTACCTCTTGTAACTTTTGAAGAGTTTACTTAATGTAAAAGTGAAAGAATCTTAAGTGGTTGAGTCCACTTGATCAAGAATGGAAAGAGAAGCCACGAATTCGTGATTTGTGGTAGGTAGAGGATCAAATCAATCATTGATTTATTGGAGAGTGATTGAGGGAAGTTAGCCTCCCAAACTCAACTATAAATAGATGGCAGTTTTAGTCGTGGTTAGAGAGACCTATGTGAAGACCTCCAAGAGCTGAGCTTTATGCCATATCAAGGTGTGATTACAAGGCACACATATGTATCAGTAAGTCATTGTATTTTACAAGCAATATACTTTCATTTTCATGATTATTTGAGTTCATCTTTCCATGTTCTTGTGGAGTGTACTACTCACTGCCATTACTCTCAGTTTTTCTCAGTCAGCTTGCAGAGATGTTTGCTCTGAGCTTGGTGCATCATTTTCAGTGATTTAACTTGGTAAAGTTAGCTCTATAAGTCTACTATATGCTCACAAATTTTCATGTCATTTGGAGGTTGAAATCTTCAGTTATGTTCAGTTGAAGTCAACAGTGTCTGTGCATTTTCACTTCTCTGTCAGGTACCCGACTTTTTCACTCATCTTGTCAGAGGTGTTTCTCAGTGGTTACTTATCTACATGCAGTGATTTATAGGTTTTTGGCTTCAGCTTATTGTCTAGTATAGCCATACAAATTTTCGTAATCATTGGATTCCTACATTTTGAGTTATATTGAGTTTTCTGCACACTCGTCTCAAACTGTAGCAGCCCGTGAAAATCGGGATGATATCATCAGTTGTTAAAACTCATTCTCAGTGTGTGGTTCATTATTTTTTATGAGATTACTCTTGAAAGTTAGATCTTTAAGTTACCTAGACTTCCCCAAGAGGAATTAAGCTAATTGCTGCTGTACTCAGAGAATTATGTAAAACACAGGACAGGTGTATGAACCAAGAATAGCAAGTTTTCACCTCTGAGCTAACTCCAACTTATCTGTTTTGATCTATCTTTTTGAGAGTGATCTTCCAAGGTACATAGGGTGTCTAATACATCCATTGGCAAGCTAAAAGGGCCCACCATATACTTCTGGAGTTCATTTGGCTCGTGTAGATCAAGGATTTTGCAACACCTCTTCATCTTCAAGCACATACCTATCCATCTCTTCACAGTGGTATCAGAGCAAGGTTGGACAACATGGTAGATGGATTTCCTTCATCAATTGAAAAATTGGACAGAGGTAACTACTCAGTTTGGTCATTAAGGATGGAAGCTTATCTTCAAGGTAGAAGTTTATATGGTTATGTGGCTGGAGATGAAGTTATGCCAAGTTTCAGGAACAAAAGTCAACCAACACAAGAAGAGCAAGAAAGATTGAGTACATGGTGCTCCAAGGATGCACTTGCAAGGTCTTATCTCCTCAACTCTATCTCACATTTTTTGTTGCCTCACATTAGAAGTTGTAAGACATCTCAGGAAGTGTGGGATGCACTTGAAGCTTTCTTTTCTTCAAGTACTAAAGCTAGGAAGCATCAACTATGGCTGGATTTCACAACTCTCAAGAAGGCTCCCAAACAAAATGTGACTGATTTTGTCACAAAGCTCAAGGACATAGCAGATCACTTGAGAAGTATTGGAGAGGTAATAGATGAAGAGCAAATTGTAAGGCAGGTCATCAATGGCTTGAAGGCAGATGACAAGTGGGAAGCATTCACCACAGCTATGGATTTGTACATGGACATGCATGTACCTGATTTCAATACACTGATTGGACAACTACTTACTCAAGAGGCAAAGCTTATCAAAAATGGAGAAAGCTCTAAAGGTAATCAATCTTCAGCTTTATACACTGATAAAAGCAAGTCCAAAGATAACAAAGGAAAGGCAAAGAAAGTGGATGATGAAGCAGGTACATATCAAGCTAGCTATGCAGGTAGAGGAAGACATGGCAGAGGTAGAGGAAGAGGAGGTAGACAAGGTAGGGGGAGATCCCAAGACTCCAACTCATGTTCTATTTGTGGACTAACTAATCATACAACTGAAAATTGCTTTAGGAATTCCAGGAATCAAAGAGGAAGAGGATACAATAGAGGAAGTTATGGCTATTCAAGAGGAAGGTTCAACAACTATCATGGCAACTACAACAACTACAATCATTCAAACTATCAAGGAGGCTACAAAGGAAGGAGAGACTACAATAACTACATAGAAGACTCAAACAAAGAGGATTCATTATTGATCATGAACATGGCTATGTCACAAGGTAAATCTGATGAGCATGTTTTCTACATAGATTCAGGTTGTTCAAATCATGTGGTAGGAAATGTGGCACTCCTATCATATTTAGAAGATCCAAGGAATAAGCATGAGGTACAAACAAGAGATGATACAAAACATCCTGTGGAGAAAATAGGCAATGTCAAAGCACCTGATGGAAACATCAACCTACTCAGTAAGGTACTCTATGTCCCTACCATTACAAAGAATTTGATAAGTGTTGGGCAGATAGTAGAGAAAGGGTTGCAAGTCAGGTTCACAAAAGCAGGAGCATTTGTTGAAGATCCAAGTCAAGGATTCAGAAGAATTGCAAAAGGTGAAAAGACAGGTAGATTGTTCACATTTGAATTACAGGACACTAGAAACTATTGATATATTTAGGTAGTGATGTGTGTGAACACTCTAGGACCGCCGGGGCACTTTTTTCCCTCTTTAGGAGGTTTTTTTCCCCGGCTTGTATATACGCCTATTGCCCTAATGGGCTACTTATCTTTGTACATTCTCTAGTAATACATTCAGTATTGTGTGTTTGTGCTCCAACCTTCTTCTTCTTCCTTGTGCTGCTCGCGTGCTTCCACAGACGTCTATCTCCAACAATTGGTATCAGAGCAGGTCGTCGCTTCTTCTAGGGCGCCATCGACACTCCTCCGTTTGCAGTCTCAGATTCACATGAAATTTGGTGAGCATACTCAGGGTGTTTCCGAGATCAAAACAGCTTTGCTATGTGGTGCCGAAATCGCGATCCGAGCTCGTTTCGGCCTCCGAACGCACTATCGCAGCGCTTCTGCAAGCTATTTCGTCCTTTTGTGCCAAAGATATATACCAGTTTCTGTTCGCTAGTTTAAGCGTCTCAAAGTCTACTACAGGTCTAACAGAACTCGTCTAGGCAGTTCCGTTCAACTTTTTGAGATACAGTCAATTTTTTGCATCAAGGTATTTTAGTCACCGGCCATGGCTGAAAGCAGTGATGTATTCCGTATGTTGGCTGTTGAGGATAAGTTGGATGGTACCAACTACCCATTATGGGCTTATATGATGCGACATGTACTGGTTGCAAAAGGACTGTGGAACATTGTGCAGGGTGTTGAAAGACATCCTGTTACACCTGCGACTACAGGTACTACAAATACAGGTGCTGGAGGTATTGGAGCTCATGAAGATGGTGTCGAAGATGATATTCCGCAGATTCCTGTTCGTGCTGCTGTTTCTGTTGCACCTACTGCAGAGCAGATTCGTTGGGATGGTAGAGATGCCCACGCACATGCATTGATAGCCTTGTCTGTCAAACGTGCCATTATTCCTCACATTCGCTCTTGCAGAACAACAAAGGATGCTTGGGATACACTTACCACTTTGTACCAGGCTAGGAATGAGGCTCCTGTTGCTTACCTCCGAAAACAGTTGGAGAGTGAGCACATGAATGAAGGTGATTCTATGGACAGTTTTCTTACAAAGATCAAAGACCTGAAGGAACAATTGATTTCTCCTGATGAGGTTATACCAGATAGCTGACTTGTGCAGACCGTTCTGAATGGTCTTCCTGATTCATATCAGAGTTTTGCCTCTACTCTTCGGTTGATGATGAAAGGCAATCCGAATGCCTTGTCATTTGAGGAAGATCAGTCCAAGCAGAACAGGTCCATTATGCGTGTTGCAGATCAAGCTTTCCTGGCTAGTCAGAAGGGCAAAGGAAAATGGAGCTCTTCTACTAGTAAGCAAAAATCTGCAAATGCTGCACAATCGAAGAACCAGGATAAAGATAAAAAGAAATCAGAAAAGCAGAAATTTTTCTACAAGTACTGTAAAGGAAATGATCATATTATAAAGAACTGTCCAAAACTGGCTGCTAAACAGGCAAAGAAGAAAGAGGGTGGAATGGTTGTTGCAGAGGCCTCTACACCAAAAACAGAGTCTGCAAATCTTGTGCAGGAAGAAGAATGGGCGTTTACTACTGTCTGCAGTTTTGACCCATCATCTCATGATCAGTGCATGTCTGCAGTAGACTCAGATGTTTGCCAGTACTTTGACAGTGGGGCGACCAAACATATTACCTCGTAGCGCAGTTTCTTCTCTTCACTCGAGCCTGCCCCTACAGGGAATACTGTCACATGCGCCAATAACTCCTCTTATCCTATTATGGGAGTTGGTAAGATCATTCTGACTACTCCTGATGGTAGTTCTTTCACTTTGTCAGATGCTTTATTTATGCCAGGGATCAAAAAGAACCTGTTATCAGTTTCTGCATTAGCCAAGATTGGCTTGGTTGTGAAATTCGTTGATGACAGGTGTACAATCCATGATCTCTCAAATGGTGATGTGATTATTGCTTCTGGCATCTTATGTCGTGGGCTGTATAAGCTCATAGACTTTGAAAGATCTGTGAATGATTCGGCATGTGCAGTTCATGATTCTCAGGCTATGTCAGATGCAAAGCTTTGGCATGCACGCTTTGATCATCTGAATTTTGCTAGTTTGTTACGCCTACCGAAATCTGAAATGGTGTCCTCTTTGCCCAAACTTGAGGCACCTGGAAAACATGTTTGTGAAGGCTGTATTTTGGGCAAAATGCAGCGTTCTTCCTTTCCAAAAGATGGTTCAGTTCGGGCTACACAGAAATTGTAGCTTGTACATAGTGATGTCTGTGGTCCTATGCAGACACCCTCTTTTGGAAATTACCTTTACTTCGTGACTTTCATTGATGATTTTTCCAGGCATGCATGGGTATATCCACTCAAAGCAAAGTCCGAAGTGTTCATGTGCTTCAAACAATTTTTGGTTTTGGCTGAAAATCTGTCAGCATGTAAAATGGGCACCCTCCGTTCTGATCGAGGGGGGAATATATGTCTTCAGATTTTAATGCATTTCTGGCTGAACGTGGGATAAAACACCAGTGTACAATACCGTATACACCTCAACAGAATGGAGTTGCTGAACGAAAGAACAGGTCACTCATGGAGATGGCGAGGTGCATGGTCAAAAGTCAGGATTTACCACATAGTTTCTGGCTTGAGGCTGTCATGTGTGCAGCATATGTACTGAACAGGTGTCCCACTAAAGCATTGCAGTCTATCACTCCATATGAGGCTTGGCATGACCGCAAGCCATCTGTTGCTCATCTGCGTGTTTTTGGTTGTTTGGCATATGCTTTAGTGCCTGAACAACATCGCAGAAAATTGGATGATAAGGCAGTAAAATGTATTTTTGTTGGGTACAGTTCTGAAAGTAAAGGCTATCGTCTGTATCATCCACAAACTAAACGCATTCTGGTTAGCCGTGATGTTGTCTTTGTGGAAGATGCTATTCAGCCATTGCTTTCATGTACTAAGGAGACATCTGTTAGCTCCAAAGACATGTATGATACTTTGATGCCTCTTTTTACAGGTGGACAGGCTAGTGCTGGTCCTAATGAGGCAACTTCTCAGCCTTTGCAGGTTTCATATGATGATGCAGATCATTCCTTTTCTGATGTAGATTTACATGATGCACTTGTTGATGAGAGAGCTGATATTGAGCAGGCAAAAACTATGCCAAAATGGCTGGTGCAGAGTTTGCGTGACAGCAAATTAGATGCACTTTTGTCATATCGTACTCGTTCAGGCTCTCATAGTGCCTCCTTTGCATCAGATTGCTATGCTATGGCTGCATCTAGTCTCTATGATGAGAATGAGCCTGTTTCTTTTGATGAAGCACATAATTCAAAAAATTGGATGGCTGCTATGCGATCTGAATATGATGCTATAAAGAAAAATGGTACATGGTCCTTATGTGACTTGCCTCCTGGCAAGAAGGCCATTGGCACTAAGTGGGTATACAAGCTGAAGTGTAAACCTGATGGTACCGTTGACAGGTATAAGGCTAGGCTTATTGCAAAGGGTTATGCGCAGGAAAGAGGCATTGATTTTGATGAGACCTTTGCACCTACATGCCGTATGACTACTGTTCGGAGCATTTGTGCACTTGCAGCCCATCATGGTTGGAATGTACATCAGTTGGACATTAAAACAACATTTCTGAATGGTGACTTGCATGAAGAAGTGTATGTTTTTCAGCCCCGTGGCTTTGTGCAGAAAGGGCATGAAAACCAGGTTTGCAGGTTAAAGAAGGCATTATATGGTTTAAAGCAAGCACCACGTGCTTGGTATGAGAAGATACATGCCTATCTGATTGCACATGGTCTTGAGAACAGTCCAACTGAAAGCACCTTATATGTTAAACGTGCTAATGATGTGCTTCTGATCATTGTTGTCTATGTTGATGACATGCTGCTCACTGGTCCTATTGAGACACATATTGCTGATTTTAAGGCTGATTTGCATGCCTCATTTGAGATGTCTGATTTGGGGCATTTGCATCACTATTTGGGCATTCAGTTTATGCACGTTGATGGTGGAATGGCTTTGTGTCAAATGAAATATATTGACACATTATTGGTTTTGGCCTTGAAGACTGTAAGCCTATTGCCACTCCTATGGAGACAGGTTTACGATTGAGTCTTAATGATGCTGGAGATGCATTTGATGCTATTCTCTATCAGCAGGCTGTTGGATGCTTGATTTACTTATGCATTACTTGGCCAGATATTCAGTTTGCTGTCTCACAGATGAGCAGGTTTATGCATTGCCCAGGAGTCACGCATTGGAAAGCGGTTAAGCGCATCTTTCACTACTTGAGTGGTACTCGGCTACTTGGGTTGTTTTATCCCAAGCGGGGATCACTACCGCCAGATTTGCATGCTTTTTCTGACTCAGATTGGGCTGGTTGCTATGACACTCGTGTGTCCACCAGTGGTTTTTGCTTCATGCTTGGTAGCTCATGTATATCTTGGTTGAGCAAGAAGCAGCCTACTGTGGCCACTTCCAGTTGTGAGGCTAAGTATAGGGTAGCTTTCACAGCGACTGTTGAGTGTGTGTGGCTCAGACGCCTTATGGCTGATTTGGGTGTTGGCCAGTCTTCTACCACCACCATCTTCACTGACAGTCAGAGCGCATTGGCAGTTGCGAGGAACCCTGTGTTCCATGCTCGCACTAAGCACATTGAGGTACATTATCACTATGTCAGGGAGAGGTTCTCTGCTGGGGAGATCAGCTTGGCATATATGCCCACGCAGGAGAACATTGCAGACCTTTTCACGAAGGCTCTGCCTAGGGAGAAGTTTGAAGCTTTTCGCAAAGCTTTGGGCTTACTTCCTTTTGTGGAGTGATTTCCACATAGCTTGGCACTTCCTTATACATGAGTGCCAGCTCCTTGTTCACGGCATCACTCCCAGGGGGGATTTATTGATATATTTAGGTAGTGATGTGTGTGAACACTCTAGGACCACCAGGGCACTTTTTTCCCTCTTTAGGAGGTTTTTTTCCCCCGGCTTGTATATATGCCTATTGCCCTAATGGGCTACTTATCTTTGTACATTCTCTAGTAATACATTCAGTATTGTGTGTTTGTGCTCCAAGCTTCTTCTTCTTCCTTGTGTTGTTCGCGTGCTTCCACAGACGTCTATCTCCAACAGAAACATTGCTCTCTTTAATTATGGTAGTCAAAAACTCACAGAATTGGAAGTATGGCACAAAAGGTTAGCACATATTGGTGAAAGGTCATTAAAGCAAATCTGCAGGGACCAAAGTGTACTTGGACTTCCTAATTTGTCAAAACAACATATGATTTATAAGTGTAGTGCATGTCAATTTGGAAAGTCTCACAAGTTACCATTCATGAAGAAAGGTTATATGCATGGAGATCTCTTGGAGTTGGTTCATACAGATGTATGGGGACCTAGCAAGGAAGCTTCAATATCTGGATCAAGGTATTATGTTTCTTTTATTGATGATTGCAGTAGATGGACTATCCTATTCTTTATGAAACACAAAGATGAAGTTTTTTCATGTTTCAAAAGATACTTGGCTCTTGTGGAGAATCAAACAGGTAAATCACTAAAAAGGCTAAGGTCAGATGGAGGGGGAGAATACTTCTCCCATGAGTTTGATTCTTTTCTTCAAGAAAGAGGAATCAAAAGAGAGGTAACTACAAGGTACACTCTTGAGCAAAATGGAGTGGCAGAAAGGAGGAATAGGACAATTGTTGAAGCTGCAAGGTCTATGTTAAATGAAAAGCATTTACCTAATTACTTATGGGCTGAGGCTGTATCTACAGCCACTTACTTGATTAACAGGTTGCCTTCAAAATCCCTTGATGGGATGACTCGATATGAGGCTTGGAATGGAAGAAGACCAAGCATAGATCATTGTAAAATTTTTGGATGTATTGCTTTTGCTCATGTTCCTTCACAGGTTAGAGGCAAGATGGATCCAAAGGCAGAAAGGTGTGTATTTATTGGATATGACAACAATCAAAAGGGCTACAGGTTATACAACCCTACCAACAAAGGATTCTTGGTAAGCAGAGATGTAGTTTTTTATGAGAATAATTCATGGTATGAAGATTCATGCAGGAAGGTCAATTTATCATATAATCTTGAAGAAGATTTTCCAAAGCTTGGTAGAGAACAACCAAAGATTGAAGAACAAGACACCTCAGAGGATGATGAAGAATCTCAAATGGAAAAGATCAAAGCATGGAAGTCTAAAGGTAAAGCAAAATTGCAGGAACTTGGACATGAGTCAGAATCATCACATCATGGCCTAAGAAGATCTATGAGGGAAAAGAAAAAACCAGAAAGGTATGGGTTTGACACCTCATTAGTAACTAAACATTCTATCTACATAGCACAGGACATAAACCAAGACGAGCCATGATCATTTGAAGAGGCCAAAGCAAAAACAGAATGGAAGCATGCAATGAAGGAAGAGATCGAAGCACTTGAGGAAAACAACACTTGGGATTTGGTGCCCAAGACTTCATCCATGAAGGTAATAGGCTCAAGGGTCTATAAACTAAAGAAGAATTCTGATGGTTCCATTAACAGGTATAAGGCAAGGCTTGTGGCAAAAGGCTTTGCACAAACTCAGGGAATTGATTATGAGGAGACCTTCTCTCCTGTGGCAAAGATGCCTACTATTAGGGTTTTGCTTAGTATTGCCTCTTCCAAGAATTGGAAGATACTTCAACTAGATGTAAAGAATGCATTCTTGAATGGTTGGATAATAGAAGAGGTATATATGGCACAACCACCTGGTTTTGAGAATCAAGTTTATCCTGATTATGTGTGTAAACTTAACAAAGCATTGTATGGTCTCAAGCAAGCTCCAAGAGCTTGGAATTTCAGGCTTGTTTCATTCTTGCAGGACAAAGGCTTTCAACCAAGCAAGGCTGATCCTTCACTCTTTATTAAAAAGAGTAATTCAGAGATCATCTACCTATGTGTATATGTAGATGATATTATATTGACAGCAAATGATGTAGATGGTATGAAGAAGATCAAAGATCAGATGAGAAAAGAGTTCAAGATAAGTGACTTGGGTTCACTTACCTACTTCCTAGGTTTGGAAGTTGTCTACAAAGATCATGGTTTGTTTCTCACTCAAAGAAAGTACATTAAGGACATGTTGGCAAAATTCAAGATGCAAGATTGTAAGATTGCAGGTACTCCGATGGAGGTCAATCACAAATTGAGCTCACATGAAGGTGAACTCATAGAGGACATCACATCATATCAAAGTCTAGTGGGTAGTCTCAATTATGCCACATTGACAAGAGTAGATATATGTTACAGTGTGAGTGTGCTAAGTCAATTTATGCACACACCAAGGAAACCACATATGGATGCTGCCAAAAGGATTCTCAAGTATCTCAAAGGAACCATAAATGAAGGACTCTATTATCCTTATGTATCTGATTTAGGTTTGAAGCTATTTTCTGATGCAGATTGGGCTAGCTCCAAGGAAGATAGAAGGAGCACTTCAGGTTATCTTACCTTTGCAGGTTCAAAGCTTATTTCATGGTCATCCAAGAAGCAACCCACAATTGCTCTCTCTTCTACTAAAGCTGAATATAGAGGTCTTGCCATAGCTACACAAGAAGCTATGTGGATGAAGACATTATTCAAAGATCTTGGATTGGAGTTTGGAACTCCAACTATTTTTGGTGACAATATGAGTTCTATTCATTTGGATGCTAATCCTATTTTTCATGCAAGGACTAAACATATTGAAGTTCATTATCACTATGTACGAGAAAAGGTTATAAGCAAAGAGATTCAAATATCATATGTGTCCACTCATCAACAATGTGCAGATATTCTAACCAAAGCATTGGATGGTACAAAGCTTTGCAAATTCAAGGCTATGATTGGTTTGCAGGTAATCTTGGAAGATTGAAGACCTCAAGCATACTTGGCTTGAGGGGGAGTTGTTGGAGCAAGTCTATGACAAGCCTAAGTATTGGCTTGAGTCCCACAAAGTCATAGAAAAAGCCTTAAAATGAAGACTATGTAAAGTTCACTTGTGAACTACCTCTTGTAACTTTTGAAGAGTTTACTTAATGTAAAAGTGAAAGAATCTTAAGTGGTTGAGTCCACTTGATCAAGAATGGAAAGAGGAGCCACGAATTCGTGATTTGTGGTAGGTAGAGAATCAAATCAATCATTGATTGATTGGAGAGTGATTGAGGGAAGTTAGCCTCCCAAACTCAACTATAAATAGATGGCAGTTTTAGACGTGGTTAGAGAGACCTATGTGAAGACCTCCAAGAGCTGAGCTTTATGCCATATCAAGGTGTGATTACAAGGAACACATATATATCAGTAAGTCATTGTATTGTACAAGCAATATACTTTCATTTTCATGATTATTTGAGTTCATCTTTCCATGTTCTTGTTAAGTGTACTACTCACTGCCATTACTCTCAGCTTTTCTCAGTCAGCTTGCAGAGATGTTTTCTCTGAGCTTGGTGCATCATTTTCAGTGATTTAAGTTGGTAAAGTTAGCTCTATACGTCTACTATATGCTCACAAATTTTCATGTCATTTGGATGTTGCAATCTTCAGTTATGTTCAGTTGAAGTCAACAGTGTCTGTGCATTTTCACTTCTCTGTCAGGTACCCGACTTTTTCACTCATCTTGTCAGAGGTGTTTCTTAGTGGTTACTTATCCAAATTCAGTGATTTAAAGCTTTTTGGATGTAGCTTACTGTCTAGTAAAGCCATACAAATTTGCATAATCATTGGATTCCTACATTTTGAGTTATGTTGATTTTTTTGCTCACTGGTCTCAAACTATAGTATAAGCCCGTGAAAATCGGGATGATGTCATCAGTTGTTAAAACTCATTCTCAGTGTGTGGTTCATTATTTTTGATGAGATTACTCTTTAAAGTTATCTCTTTAACTTACCTAGACTTCCCCAAGAGGAATGAAGCTAATTGCTTCTCTACTCAGAGAATTATGTAAAACACTGGACAGGTTTATGAACCAAGAATAGCAAGTTTTCACCTCTGAGCTAACTCCAACTTATCTGTTTTGATCTATCTTTTTGAGAGTGATCTTCCAAGGTACATAGGGTGTCTAATACATCCATTGGAAAGCTAAAAGTGCCCACCATATACTTCTGGAGTTCATTTGGCTGGTGTAGATCAAGGATTTTGCAACACCTCTTCATCTTCAAGCACATACCTATCCATCTCTTCACAGGAGGAAGTTGGCACTAGCTCCACAACCACCACTAGAGGTGCAAAATGATCTTGAGTGGCAAAAGCATCCAAAACCCCACTGTCCAAGAGAACACATGAGCTTTGGAAGGTACCATTAATAACAACACCGACCATTACTAGAAGGGATCTCTCGATCGCATTAGAGGCCACACATAGAGGTCAAGTCAGCCTTACAGTACAAGGCCACCAGTAGCATCCGTTAGGTAAACAAAGACCTTCACAAGCAACTAAGAAGGCATGAAAACAAGAAAGGTATAAAGAACCAGGGATAAATGATTCAAGCTCAGATAATGAATCATCCCAAGTCCATGATACACTTAATACTCATATACACATGGATGAGCATGAGGGAGAGGAATGGAATGAATTGGATCAAGTACATCATCAAGTATAAAAGGAAAGTGAATAGAGGGAACAAGCCGAATCTCTGACTGAAGAACCAAAGGAAAGATGGCACACCATGCAATTGAAGAAGCAAACAAGGATATCTGTCAAGGAGATGTCACCTGCCAAGTCCATAAGAGTTGTCAATCCAAAGTTGGAACAAGACATCAACAAACTACAAGAAGAACAAGAACCTACCTTACCCATCCTAGTGATTGCTGAACCACCACCCTTGGATGTGGTGGTTGATTCTCAAAAAGTTCCCTCTGAGGAAGCGGCAACATAAGAAACAACAAACAGCATCGAGAATGCTGAGCCAAGAATGCACCTGCATATAAGGCAGCCACATCAAGAAACTCATAAGCCACTACCCTTCTTTCTTATGAAATTACGCATCCCATTTGACTTCCATTAGCATCACATGCAACAATAAATGGCTTCCCTAACTCAGGTATCTTTAGCACACAATGTTTTTTGAAAATCTATTTTTTTAATTCTTCAAATGCATTTTGACACTCATCGTTCCATGTGAAGTCTCTATTTTTCTTTTTCAATTCTATAAGAGGTTTTGCAATTGGAGAAAACTCCCTAATGTGTGCCCTCTCATATTGTGCCAAAACAAGGAAGCTTCTCACATCTATCACACAATTGGGTGTAGGCGATTGAAGTATACTTTTAACTTTCACAGGATCTATGTGAATCCCTTCCTTAGAAACATTAAATCTCCCCAAATAATTCACTTCTCCCTTTGCAAAAAACCATTTACTCATCTTACCATATATTTTATGCTCTCTGAATTTCTATAAAGTCTTCCTGTGATGCAATGCATGTTCATCATCATCCTTAGAATACACAAAAATAATGTGAGGAAAGACTAATATAAGTTCATCGAGATTTTCATGAAACACATTATTCACCAAGCACATAAATTTTGTAGGATATTGTCAATCCAAAAGGCGAATTTGTGAACTCATAATGACCATATCAAGTTCTAAAAGTGGTTTTGGGTATGTACTCAGACTTTACTCTAGTTTGATGATATCCTTATCTTAAGTCAATTTTAGTGAATACTATGGTACTACTCAATTGACTCAATAATTCATCTATGTGTGGAAGTGGATACTTGTTCTTAATGGTCTTCTTGTTCAATCCCCTATACTCCATACAAAGTCAATATGAACCATCTTTCTTTTTTTCTGAAACAAAACAGGTGCTCCCCAAGGTGAAGCACTAGGTCTTATCAACCCCTTCTTCAATAGACCATCTAGTTGGAGGTTCAACTCTTTAAATTCATCAATAATGAACCTATAAGGTGCTCTAGAATAAGGATCACCTCTTGGATAGAAGTCTATAGCATGCTCAATTTTCCTAGGAGGAGGCATGCCCGATAGATCATCAGGAAATACATCTACATACTCATCTAAAAGTTTTCTAACATATTCAGGTATTTCTTCTTCTTTCTTCTTCTCTTGAAGGTCATTCACATATACTAAATATGTATCACAACCTTGTTGAATACCCCTAATCCACTTTATAGCATAAATAGGAGAAAAACCTAAATTATACTTGCCTACTAGACGATGTTCCTTCCCTTCTATCTTCAAAGTAAAGATCCCACTTTCACAATCAATCACGACATTGTTATGAACTAACCAGTCCATTCCAATGATAACATCACATTCTCTCATTTCAATTACATGGAAGGTACCCAAAAACTTATGTTCTCCTAACATAAAATCAAGATTCTCAATATAGCCTTGAGTATAGTGTATCCTACCATTAGCCATTTGTACAGGTCTTTTGGTCTCCATCTCAACATGCAAAACTAAAGCCTCTACCAATTTAATTGAAAGGAAACAATTTGTACTACCGAAATCAATCAAGAAACTAAGCTTACATGAGGATATGTCCCCCATAGTCCTAATCACGGATACCCTTGAGGGAGAAGAAGTTGTCATGCATTGAAGTCTAGAGTTAGAACACTTACCTTGATCATCTGCTTCCTCAATTCTTATGTTTTCTTCTTGTAGATGAGCTACCTTTGCCTACATAGAATGGTTGATGGCCTTGTTTGGACATTCAAAAGTGCAATGTCCTTGTTCTCCACATCGAAAGCAAACTTCCAATCTTTTAGTCTGCTCTAAGAAATCACAATCACATTGCTAGTGCACATGTTCTTGCTTCTTAGGCATAACCATCTGCTTCAACTTAGTTTTTTCCTCCTTGACCATTAATATAGTTAGCCGATTTCTATCCATTCTGATTTATTGAAATGGGTCTTGGGGATCGATGTCCTGTTGAGATAAACCTTGTTTGGATGCCTTTTTCATAGTAAATTTCTCCATCTTCTCAAACTTTTCGACTTTTGCAACTGCATCAAGAAAATCTACACATCTGGACCCGTTTACTTGATAGCAAAGCTCTTTTCGCAAACCCTCAATAAATTTTCTCCTCAGGGCATCTTTGGAAACTTCTAGTGCATAGTTATGCAAACACAAACATTTCTCCTTATATTATTCAATAGACAACTTATGTCTATCATCCTTCTATTGATTGAAGAAGTAGAATTCCATTTTCATTTCCATCCGATAATGTGGAGAACAATAACGATTCTCTGATTGCTCTTGAAAATTTTTTTAAAGGATCAGACCTTCATGTGTTCTTGTCTGAGTGTATGATTTCCACCACAGTTTTGGGACTCCACGTAGATCTAGAATTTCCACCTTTGCTTCTGATTCCTTACTAAACACATGTAGATCAATGAAATCTTCAAGTTACTCAATCCATGTTGCAAGATCCTCTCCCTATGTCTCAATTCCTAAGTATTTATGTATATGATGAGGTATCTTATACATGTTGTGACTCCCAAATGTTTATGTGTTAATTATATGTATAAGTGATAGTTTCTGTGTGTGTATTTGTGTATGCTTTATGTTATATAAATATGTTTGCAAATTGTATGTGAGAACCTTCCCATGTATGAATATATTTAAACATGAGAACTTCTCTTATATGTGTCTATGTGTGGGCCTAAATGTCCATGTGTGAATGTTTTATGTATATGAGTTATCTGTACCTACTTGTATGTTGTGAACATGTTATTTTGTGCATATGGCGCTAAATCTTGTGATGTGGAATTTGTTAAAAGTCAAGCTTCAAGCTAAAAATTCGTGGGGAATCTTTTATGGACATGTGGAGCAATCAAAGAAAGCCAAAAGCCACGAGATTCCATCAAGAAAAGTCACTCAACCACTCCCCAAGTCATCTCAACTAAGTCCTCCAAGTTAGGAGGCTGATTTGGAAAGGTAGTTCCTAGATTTTAGGGGCACACTTCTCACTATAAAAGGAGCATGTATCCCGACTTCTTTTGGCCCATCTTCTTGGAGTTTTAGCTCATGTAAAGTGAGCACTAAGTGCTGGAGTTGTGATAAGCAAGCCCCTTGCTTAAGCTAACCCCTTGCTTGCTTGTTTGTTTTCTTTTAGTAGGCATATCTATGTGTGTGCGCAGGCAGTGTTGCAACTCTCTACCCCTGAGTTGTTAGCATTGGTTCTCCCTCATATTGTATCCATTGATGTAAGTCTTGTCTCATTGGATAGCTATTAGAGTCTATTTTATGCTCACAAAGTCTCTGGATCATTCTCTAAGTAATCTAGGAGCAACATTCATTTTAGTGAAGTTGTGTGATTGATATCTCTCTTGGTGTGTAGGCTCTGTTGGAGATATTTTGCTCTCTGTTGTAAGGGCTGGTTCTCCTTCTCTATGTATCCATTTGCTATGATTTGGTGTCATTGGGTAGCTATTAGAGTCCTCTAAAGTTGACTCAAGTTTGAGATTCATTCTTTGTATAATCTCTGAGAAACGCTTGTTGGAGTGAAGTGAGGTATCTGCTTGACTGGTAGTTGTGAGCATTCAACTAGCTCATGTTGTAGACATTGTTTCTCCTTGTGTAGGCATCCATTTAAAGTGAAATTTGTTTTGTTGGAAAGCTCTTGGTGTCTACTACAGGTCAACAA
Source organism: Ceratopteris richardii (assembly GCA_020310875.1). NCBI lineage: Eukaryota > Viridiplantae > Streptophyta > Polypodiopsida > Polypodiales > Pteridaceae > Ceratopteris > Ceratopteris richardii. Next base: position 253,198,645 of record CM035406.1, on the reverse strand, counting down.
AAGCTCACTGGAGTTCTCTGCATAAGCGCTGAGTAAGAGCATTTTTGGTGTGTAGAGGTCAAAGAAGGATACCTATGGAGGTCATTCATGCTTCGTCGTTGCTTAGGGGTTGAGATACTTCCCCCATCAGTGGTATCAGAGCATTTGGGCATCTTGGAGGCATCACATACAAGCAAGAAGACCTCTTGGAGTTTGTGGTTGAAGAGTTGCATCAACAAAAGCTTCTTGGAGGTAGCTCACATCAAGGGGGAGCTGTTCTACTCAGATTTGCAAGAGCACAAGGTGTCCATCTAAGGAAAGCTTTGGATTGAGGTAACCTCAGAGCCTCATTTTCATTTTACACACATTGGAGCATTAGCCAAGGGCTAGGTCAAGTATCAAAGACTAGATATGGGAGACTTCAACACTCAAATTGAAAAGCTAGACAAAGGTAACTATCAACCATGGAGATTTAGGGTCTCCAACTATCTTATGGGCAAGGGCCTTTGGGGGTTGATTAGTGGAAGTGAACCAAGACCTAGGTTGGATGAGAATCCAACCAATGACCAGAGAAGGGCCTTTAGGGAATGGAATGAAAGAGACAAGAGGGTTATCTTTATTCTTTCCCAACACATTAGCAATAGCATGATCGGCCATATCCAAGATTTGGATTCAAGCATGAAGGTATGGGAGACACTTGAAAGGCTTTATTCAACAAGCACCAAAGCAAGGAAGATCCAACTCAAGAATGAGCTCAACAACCTTAGGAAGAGCTCAGGGAGTAGCATAAATGACTACATACTTAAGGTCAAGGAGTTATCAGATGGATTGGGATCCATTGGAAGCCACCTAGACGATGACGATCTTGTGGCTTATACTCTCAACGGTTTGAGAGATGATGAGAAGTGGAAACCCTTTGCCACTTCAGTTTATGTAAGGGATAATCTTCTCGATTTTGAGCAATTGGTTGCTCTCATGGTCACCAAAGAAATGAACATAGGTGGAAGTTCAACTAAAAGCAAGGATGCACAAGTTTTCTATGCAGGTAATCAAAGGGGCAAAGGAAGACGAGGACAAGGAAGGGGCAAAGGAAGGTTTGGAGGAAGGCAAGGTCACTCAAGCAATCAAGGACATGACCAAGGCACCTCATCACAAAGAGGGAGAGGAAGAACAAGAGGAAGAGGAGGACGACATCAACAAAACAGGAATCAAGATGGTGAAGGATGTTACATATGTGGCAAGTTTGGCCACTATGCTAGAGATTGCTATCAAGGAGGAAACCAAAGGAGCTATAATCAAGGTTCTTCATACAAAGGCCAAGGTAATTATGCTTCTACAAGTTCAAAAAATGACAATCTCTTGATGATGCACATGAATGGGAATTCAAGCAAAGTAGATAACACTTGGTATATTGATAGTGGATGTAGCAACCATATGAGTTGCAATGCTTCTTGGTTTACTAATCTACATGTTCCCAAAGGTAAAGGACATGTAGAAACAGGTGATGATACAGCCCATGAGATCTCCCATGTTGGAGATGTAGCTTTGGATGACAAGGAGGAAGGAAGATGTCTCAAGGATGTCTTGCATGTACCTACTATCACAAAGAACTTGGTGTCCGTTGGGCAAATGGTTGAAAGAGGCTATCAAGTAAGGTTCAACAAAGGTGGATGCTTTGTGGAGAACCCTAAGCAAGGTTACAAGGTCATAGCAAGAGGAAAGAAGCAAGGGAGACTCTTCACTTTGGAGGTAAATTCTCATTCCACTCAACATGTCTACTTCACATATGGAAACAAGAGGATTTCGGAGTTGGACTTGTGGCACAAGAGGATAGGTCACATCAACATACAAAGAATGAAGGAAATGCAATTCAAGAGGCTGGTTGAAGGTCTTCCCAACTTCCAAGGTATGAAGCATTTATGTGAATCTTGTCAACTAGGGAAGCAAGCGAGACTTCCATTCAAGAAGAGTGGCTACATAAGCCAACATCCATTGGAGTTGATACATACAGATGTGTGGGGGCCAACCAAAGAGCAATCCATTGGAGGTAACAAGTACTTTGTCACTTTTATAGATGATTGCACAAGGATGGTTTGGGTTTATTTCATAAAAAACAAATCAGATGTGTTTACATGTTTCAAAGCATTCAAGGCAATGGTAGAGAAGGAAACAGGTACATATATCAAGAAGCTAAGGTCCGATGGAGGGGGAGAATATTTCTCAAATGCGTTTTCTGATTTTTTAATGGATCAAGGCATCAAGAGGCAAGTAACATGCAGGTACACACCCCAACAAAATGGAGTAGCAGAGAGAAAGAATAGATACATTGTCGAGATCGCTAGAGCAATGCTTAATGAGATAAATGTACCTAAGATGTTTTGGAGTGATGCAGCAAATACTGCCGTGTATCTTATGAATAGGGCTCCTACCTCAGGGATCCATGGCTTGACACCATATCAAGCCTATTATGGTAAGAAACCTGATCTTTCCCACTTGAAGATATTTGGATGTACTTGTTATGTACATGTGCCAAGTGAATTGAGGCACAAGCTACAACCAAAGGCAGAAAAGTGTGTGGTTCTAGGATATTCAAATGATCATAAAGGTTACAAGTGCTTCAACCCAAACACAAAGGACTTGAGGATATCAAGGGATGTAGCATTTGATGAGCTACTCCCTTGGTATAAGAAGTATGATTGTATGCAGGACTATGAAGAAGAAACGCATGGACATGATGAAGAACAAATCGACCTAGATCTAAGCGGCCCAAGGTGTTCCATCAATGAAGATAGTTCAAGCATGAACTCACCATGGAGGGGGAGATCTTCATCAAGCTATGAAGCACAATCAATCAACAAAGGCAAAGCAACATTGGTGGAGTTGGATGAAGAAGGTAATGAAGTTGAAGATGATGAAGGACACATGATGGAGAAAGAAGCCATGTCAAAGAAAGAGATCAAGTTCCCAAGGAAAAGGAGGTTTATTCCTCCAAAAGGTGAAGAAAGGAAGTCTTCTAGAGTGAAGTATCCAACTCAAAGGTTTACTTATGATTCATACATGGCAACTCATTATGCATATATGAACAAAGTAGTAGAAGATCATGAGCCCGATTGCTATGAAGATGCAAGCAGGTACACCGAATGGAAAGAGGCAATGCAAGAAGAGATCGACGCACTTGAGGAGAATCAAACATGGACTCTAGTGCCCAAGAAGGATAACATGAAGGTAATAGGTAATAAGTGGGTGTATAAAGTAAAGAGGAATTCAGATGGATCTATTTCTAGGTTCAAAGCAAGATTGGTGGCCAAGGGTTTTGCACAAACCTATCGAGTGGACTTTGAAGAAACATTCAGCGCCGTGGCAAAGATGAGCACCATTAGGACACTCATTGCAATGGCTGCTAGCAAAGGATGGAAGCTTTTCCAATTGGATATCAAGAATGCCTTTCTCAATGGAGACTTGGAAGAAGAGGTATACATGGAGCAACCACTAGGTTTTGTTCATAAAGAGTTTCCACATCATGTTTGTAGGTTGAAGAAGGCACTTTATGGCCTAAAGCAAGCTCCAAGGGCTTGGAACCAAAGATTGGTGGACTATTTGAGCAAATGTGGTTACAATCAATGCAAGGCGGATCCATCTCTCTTCATCAAACAAAGAGGAGAACTTGTACTCTACATGTGCGTGTATGTAGATGATCTTATCATTACAGGTAATGATACAAAGGGCATTGAGGAGATCAAGGCAAAGCTTGGAAAGGAGTTTAGGATCTCTGATCCTGGAGATCTTAGGTATTTTCTTGGCATTGAAGTTGTATACAAAGAAGAAGGTATTATCCTCATACAAAGGAAGTATATTCTAGACCTACTTGAGAGGTTTGGGATGCTACATTGCAAGCCTATTTCAAATCCCATGGAAGTTAATGTAAAGCTAAGCTCCATTGATGGAGAGCCATTAGAGGATGTAACCTTGTATCGATCTATTGTAGGATCTTTCAATTATGCCACAATAACTAGGCCCGACATAGCATATGGAGTTGGAGTGTTATCACAATTTATGCATAGTCCAAGGACTACACACTTGCAAGTTGCAAGAAGAATGTTACGATATCTCAAGGCCACTATAAATGAAGGATTGTTCTATTCATTTGATGATGATATGCAGGTCAAAGCTTATTCTAATGCCGATTGGGCCGGTTCGAAGGAGGATAGAAGAAGTACAAGTGGTTACCTAGTCATGCTAGGTAGCAAGATCATCTCATGGATTTCAAAGAAGCAACCCACGGTGGCATTATCTTCCACGGAGGCTGAGTATAGAGCTTTGGCTCAAGTCACATGTGAGCTAATGTGGATTAAGAAGTTATTTATGGAGCTTAATTTGCAGGTTGACACATATCCAATTTTTTGTGACAACATGAGTAGCATTCATCTAGCATCGAATCCTGTCTATCATGCTAGAACCAAGCATATTGAAGTGCACTATCACTTCATAAGGGAAAAGGTGATATCCAAGGAAGTTTCAGTACATCATATTGGTACCAAGGAACAAGTTGCAAACATGTTTACAAAGGCTTTGGATGGGATGAAGATTTCAAAATTCAAGCAATGCATCAACATGAAGGAGCTTGGATGAGAACGAAGAATTGAAGCTTGAGGGGGAGTGTTAAAAGTCAAGCTTCAAGCTACAAATTCATGGGGAATCTTTTATGGACATGTGGAGCAATCAAAGAAAGCCAAAAGCCACGAGATTCCATCAAGAAAAGTCACTCAACCACTCCCCAAGTCATCTCAACTAAGTCCTCCAAGTTAGGAGGCTGATTTGGAAAGGTAGTTCCAAGATTTTAGGGGCACACTTCTCACTATAAAAGGAGCATGTATCCGGACTTCTTTTGGGCCATCTTCTTGGAGTTTTAGCTCATGTAAAGTGAGCACTAAGTGCTGGAGTTGTGATAAGCAAGCCCCTTGCTTAAGCTAGCCCCTTGCTTGCTTGTTTGTTTTCTTTTAGTAGGCATATCTATGTGTGTGCGCAGGCAGTGTTGCAACTCTCTACCCCTGAGTTGTTAGCACTAGTTATCCCTCATATTGTATCCATTGGATGTAATTCTTGTCTCATTGGATATCTATTAGAGTCTATTTTATGCTCACAAAGTCTCTGGATCATTCTCTGAGTAATCTGGGAGCAACATTCATTTTAGTGAAGTTGTGTGATTGATATCTCTCTTGGTGTGTAGGCTCTGTTGGAAATATTTTGCTCTCTGTTGTAAGGGCTGGCTCTCCTTCTCTATGTATCCATTTGCTATGATTTTGGTGTCATTGGGTAGCTATTAGAGTCCTCTAAAGTTGACCCAAGTTTGGGATTCATTCTCTGTATAATCTCGGCGAAAAGCTTGCTAGAGTGAAGTGAGGTATTTGCTTGACTGGCAGTTGTGAGCATTCAACTAGCTCATGTTGTAGACATTGTTTCTCCTTGTGTAAGCATCCATTTGAAGTGAAATTTGTTTTGTTGGAAAGCTCTTGGTGTTTACTACAGGTCTACAAAAGCTCACTAGAGTTCTCTGCATAAACTCTGAGTAAGAGCATTTTTGGTGTGCAGAGGTCAAAGAAGGATACCTGTGGAGGTCATTCATGCTTCGTCGTTGCTTAGGGGTTGAGATACTTCCCCCATCAGAATTGTAAGTCAAAACACAAGAACAATAATCAAACAATGAAGTAATAAATATAAAACAAGAAACCAAACCAAATGAAAATGTACATTTTTAAAGTGTTAGTGTGTTGTGTGTGTATGTGAGTGAATTAGTAGGTTTCTATGTGTGTATGAGTTATGTGTGACATGGTTGTCATTCCTGTGCATGTGTGTGATTTGTGCATGGGTTTTGTGGTGTGAATGAATGAAGTGTATATGGAATCTAGTTGAGTGTGTGTGTGCGCATGTTATTTATATATCAATGTATATAAGGTGTTGTGTTGTTTTTCTCCAATCTTCTTCTTGGAGATTTATTGATGATTGCATGGAATAGAGAGCTTGTGAATCATGCATGTAGCAAAAACTTTGAAGAATTGAAGCTAGGATAACATTTGAAGACCTCAAGTCAACTGCATGTAGCACTTGGACCCAACGAGCACTTGAGAGGGAAAGCTACTTTAGCAAGCATACATTGAGATCACCTCGTGTATGAGTATTTCAATACACTTCTCTTGTATCATATGTTCATTACTATATACATTTTGATGTGAACTCTCCAACATTGCTTTTACACTTTCCACTCGAGTCTACTAGTGGTAGGTGTACTTGCCACTTGCATCAAGTCTCTCTCAACTCATGTTAATGCTAGAGCTCTTTGGGAGAAACTCGCTCGCCATCTCATCAAGCGGGTTGAACCCAAGACCTCCTTCTTCACATCCTTGAGACTTAAGAACTAGGCAAATACTATTGTAAAGAGTGTCATATCCTTGAGGTTTATAGGAAATTCTTTGAAGAAGATTTTAATAGATATTTGGGATGACAATCTAGTATTTTGGATCAATAGCTTGCTCTGGATCTCCTATCATAAGTGTCAAGATCTTTGAATATCATTGCATAGAGGTATCACTTATCCCTTTCAAATACATAGATATACAGAGCCCAAAGCATGTATTGGCTTCAATAAGGACAAAAGAAAACAGATTTTGGGAAACAAGTCCCAAGTGGCTTAGGACGAAATACACCAAGAGAAGAAGGCATTCTAGATATAGGCTAATCTTACCACATAACGTTTTGAAGTCTGGATATAGGCTAAATCTAGATATAGGCTATTTTTTCTTGAATTCTTGATATAGGATAATCTATCCAAATAACTTGAAAATCACACACCAAAATTCTTCATGCACTTAAGTTTTGATAGTACTTTAGTGTGGAGCTCTCTAGGCAAAAGTCACATTTCATTAGTCACATGTAAACGTGAGAGGCCCTACTTATAAAAGAAATTGACCTCATTGTTTTTAGAAAGGCCAACAACTGGATGGATAAGATCACTAGTCTATTTTCCTAGATTGGACATTCTTAGTAAATGCATTAGAGAGGGTGCTGAATTGGAATTTAATGAAGCAATTGGTTTGAAACTCCCAATGTTAAGAGCTAGAGCATCACGGCCATCATGTTATAGAGATATGACTCTTCTTACAACCTTATGACCCTATAAATATAGCAACACTTGGGATTCACAATGACCTCTAGATTGATTTAACTGCATATGCATATGAAATCTCCAACATTGCTTTTACACTTTCAATTGGAGTCTACTAGTGTAAGGTGTACTTGCCACTTCCATCAAGTCTCTCTCAACTCATGTTAGCAAGAGAAACTCCCTCCCTAGCTCCTCAAGGGGGTTGAAGCCAAAACCTCCTCCTTCTCATCCTTGAGACTTAATCACTAGTCAAATACTATTGTAAAGAGTTTCATATCTATGAGGTTATTATCCATAGGAAATTCTTGGAAGAAGGTTTTTATACTAGGAGATTGGAATTGCTGATCACATCCAAGAGATTCCCTATAAAAATCTACCTCTAATACTTGCTTTATTTTTCATAAGAAACACCACTTTGCTAGGGTTACCCTTTGCTCTCACTCTAGCACAATGGGAATACCAATGTGGGGTGCACAAGTTCATGAGTGAGAAGCACACTAGCATGCACATACATATATACACACATGCACAAAAGGCAAGAACAAAGATTAGAACAATGGAATCCTTTGTGTATTCACTGAAGAAATGATTAGAAAGATCTTAAACAAGTTTAATATCCAACAAGGTAGCCTAAAAGATGAGCTCTCTAGCTCCTTTTATAGTTTTTGATAATCTTTGGGTTAGTTCAGACCTAGTGTCCTACCTTGTTTGAACCTAGGTTCCTAAGCTATTTTGGAGACTCAAGAAAATTCTAGAAATTATGAAATATATATGTTGTTTCTCGAAACATTCCTCAAGATTGAGGATTGGTCAACTTGAAACAAATGGAGTTGAAATTATAAAAAACAAGTATTTACAATGATTTGTAGTGATAAAAATCAATCTTGATTACATGATTGATTTGGAACCATTTGGTTGGGCCTATTCATTGCCTAATCTATGTTGACTACTTTATTTTTTCAGCCCATCTTTGAGTGAGTCTAATGCTCCCTTTTTGAGTGAGTCTTGGATGACTACTAACACTTCCCTCCCTGTTGCGTTTGTCATTCCTAACAAACCCTTGTTGGAGATGGTGTTCTCTGTACTATTCGAGAACATGTTTTGCAAGCTTGTGTTTTTCTAGCCGTAGTCCACATGCTAAATCAATCCTTAAGTTGTCGATAGGGCCTCTAAATTTTAATGTGGCATGCAATAGTGTTCTACATGTATGACCTGTTCTAAAGTGAATAGCTGCAGTAGACAACTAAGCTTAGAGAAGAATACCTCCAAGTGGTATTCCCAAAATCTACTTGCAAATATCTCCTTGAAGTTCTATTTATAGCAAGCTGATAAATATTAACTTCATGATGCCATGGGTAAATAGTCTCCAATGATGGTGTGGTGCACATGTTATGTACTATATCATAGGAACCTTTGTTGAAGCTAGGTACTCAGATGTAGGGGGCTTTAATCTTGTGGAATGCCTTGAACACAACCATCACTAGATCAATGATTTTCATGGTAATTTTTGTAGCTACATTGGGCATGTTCTTGAGGCATGGGATCCAATGGTGGATAGTGAAAACCATATATTCCACTGTGGGTGGTCCTTGTGGTGGTGCGAGATATGGATATTTCAACCAATCTACACACTTAACATTATTTGTGACCGTGATGGAAAATGTTGTCCATGAACTTTGTCTTGGTACAGGGCCATAGCATGGGTGATAAATAATATGCAATGCAGCATGGGAACTTGTGTGCATCATTTTTGGATGTGTCTCTAATAAATTTTTATGCCCATTTGGTTGAAAGATGGTGCCTCTATGTGCTCTCTTTAGTACATCCTTTGGTTAAAACTAAGTTCCAAAGGTTGGATCCCTGCCAATAACAAGCTTCACTTCACCATTGTAATTAGCTAGTAGCACAAAATAGGGCTTGTATTGCAGTTTTGAAGTGATAATAAGGTGCTTGTGAGTTAGATTGATGAAGATTTCGGAATTTCAGCCATATCTCTTCAATATTGGCCATTGTTTGTATGTGGATTACTACCCTCTTGCCATGTGTGTGACCAATCTCTTTGACTTGTTTTAATAATTATGGCCTTGATTAATAATTAGCTTCTTGTCCTTCATCAATGACAAGGCCACCATGTATGGGTTGTAGTTCATATGGCTTTTCATATATCTGTTCCATCGGGATTTCCACTATTTCTTCTAGTGCTCACAATTCTAGGGGTGATGATGATCGCTCATACGCGAACAGTCTAGCTTGTAACTCTTGGAATATTTGATGTAGATCTACTAGCTCACTTGGTTTTGCTGTAACTGGAGTTGGTTTGGGAACTTGATGAACGTGAACTACCTGTTGTTGTCCTAATTGAGCTATCTCCTTAGATAATTTGTCATGTGTTTCTAGCAAGCTGTCATACAAATCTAATATAATGTGCATAGAATCTTGTTTGTGCTTTCGGCTTGCCCATTAGCCTATGGGTGATAGGGGGCAGACTTCTTGTGTACAACCAAGAACTCTTGGAGCATATTTTCAATAACTTCATTCAAGAAAAGAGTGCCTCTATCACTTACCAGCTCTATAGGTAGCCCGTATCTTGTGAACACATTCTCAAATAGGAACTTTGCAGTTGTCTGAGCATCATTCTTTGTCGTAGCTTTTACTTCTAACCACTTGGTTAGATAGTCTGTGGCCACAATAATATACTCTGCATGCGAACTCTTGGCAGGGGGATTAATAGGACCAACAAAGTCTATTCCCCACTTAGAGAATGCACGTTCACCCATCATAGGTTTTAGTGGCATCTCATCTTTGCGTATAGGATATTGAGTTCGCTGACAAACATCACATCTTTTCACATAGGTATGTGCATCCATGTGAAGGGTAGGCCACTAGAAGCCCGCAAATAGAATTGCCTTGATCACCCGGTCTGGTCCAAAATGTCCTCCTGCTACTCCTTGGTGAGCAGCTTCCAAAACTTTAAGATATTCACTCTCATGGACACATAGTCTGAGGTAACCATCTTTACCACGCTTGTATAGATTATCACCAATGAGCGAGTAATCTAGGGCTTCTTGTTCTAGACTCCTTTGTCTGGCTAGCGTCATATCTTGAGGGAATGTTCTCGTCCTAAGGAAGGTTACTAATGGTTCACTCCAATCTGGCACTATGGAAACTTGATAAAGAGTGGCATGTTCCACAGGTGGTTTAGTGCAACAGATTGGGCATTCCTTGCACAACTTTTGGACATCGGCTTCCATAGTAGGCCAATGCACTCCGAATCTTCTAAGTGTCTGTAAAGTTCTTTGCTTTGAGAAGTGTTGCTCTAATGCACCTACATGTGCTAATTGCAACCATTTTTCGTACTCGTCCTCTTCCACACAACAAGCCAATATCCCTTGATCTGTCTGTTTGTACATGCTTCCTGCTATGATATGGTACTTCAAGGCTTTTACTACTTCTCTACCTTGAGTGTTTATGACTGGGTGGTTAGGCCCGTAGGTCAGTACTGGCACTAATGGCTTAGCCCACTGAGGTACAACTTCCAAATTAAACAAGTAAGCATCAGGAAGGTCATCTAATACTCCTTGTGGGGCTTCCCCAGATGTGAGCCTAGAGAGATGGTCTGCTCTCAAGTGAGTCTTCCCTTTCCTCACCACAACTTCAAAGTCGTATTCCATTAGTAAGAGAAACCATCTTACTAATCTACTTGTATTGCATGGCTTGTTTACCAAGTACAACAGTGCTTGATGATCAATAAAAAATTTAAACTTATTTGCAAGCAAATAGTGTCTAAACTTTTTAACTGCATATACCATGCCTAATCCCTCTCGTTCAGTGGTAGTGTAGTTTTGTTCAGCTGCATTCAATTGTCTACTGGCATAGGCAATTGGAAGATCCATATTACCTTCACCTGTAGGTTGTGCAAGCACACATCCAATAGCATGATTGGATGCGTCCACGTGAACATGAAACGGCTTATTCCAATCTGGTGTGGTCAAGATTGGTGCTGAACACAATCTTCTTTTGAGCTCATTGAAGGAGTCCTCACACTCATTAGTCCGCTCAAAGTTGGTCAAAAGCCCATACAGAGGCTTTGCTATGATGGCATACATGTGTATAAACCGTCGGTAATAACCACAATGCCCCATGAAAGCTTGTACTTCCTTGACATTCTTCGGCCTAGGTAACTCTGCTATGGCTCTTACTTTCTCTTCATCCCTGGATATGCCGTTCTTTGACACTATGTGTCCTAGAATCTTGCCTTGCCTGACCATGAAAACACACTTTTCTGGGTTCAAGCAGACTTGATACTCTCTACATTTGTCAAAGATTTGCCTGAGTTCTAGTATATGTGTCTGTCTAATGTTGGAATGAGCAGAGAGATCATCAACATAGACCTCTAAATTCTTCCTCAAGAACTCTTTAAACACATGACACATCAATCTTTGGAAAGTTGCAGGAGCATTGGTAAGCCCAAATGGCATTACTCTAAAGGCAAATATGCCCCACTTTGTGGCAAAAGCAGTCTTGTGCTGATCTTCTGGAGCTATGGCTACTTGATTGTAGCCCGAAAATCCATCAAGGAAGCTGTACACTTCCTTGCCTGCTACTCTTTCTAAGAGATGTTCTGTGATACGAAGGAGATAGTTATCTCGAATTGTGGCTTCATTGACCTTTTTCAAGTTAATGCATACACGTAGCTTTCCATTCTTCTTGGGCACAACTACAATGGGGGATACCCACTCGGTGTGCTCAATTTCATAGATGAATCCAGCTTCGACCAAGCGATCTATCTCTTTTTTGATCTTAGCAGCATAATTATCATTGTATGTGTATGGCTTTTGCTTAGAAGGTTTAGCATTTGAGGTCATGGGGATAGTGTGTGAGCATATTTCTGGGTCTACACCTTTCAAATCCTTGTAACTCCAAGCGACTACATCTCTGTATTCTCTTAGCAAGGCTATTAACGCATGCTCTTCTTCCTCTATTAGGTCATGGCCTATGTACGTGCATCTCTCCTCTCCTTCTTCTAGGGCTACCACTATTTTCTTGGTGGTTTCTTTGTTATCATAGCCTTCTCCTGATTGTGCCTCTCGCTTAGGCATTCTTATCATGACTCTCCTGTCGTCTATCTCATACTTTTTAAAGTTTTCAGGGACCTCAAACAAAGATTCTTCCTCTTCTGGTGCGACTTCTCTCTTCTTTCTTTTCTTTCCTTCATCCTTAGGGGTCACTTGTGTGGCTAACCTTACATCATTTGTTATCTCTCCGTGTCTCTAGGGTTGAAATTCTACTGCATAGAAGTATTCTTCATCTGATGCAAAAGGTGGGTCCATAATGATTGACTCTAGATCGGAGTCACTTGCATCCTCAAATGCATCAGGGCTAGGTTCGCACTCTTCTAAAACTGCATCTCCCATGATTGGCTCTATGGAGAAGACTAAAACGTCATAGCCATCCTCATCATAGTGGGGTGTCAATTGTTCTTCATTGATGGCTACATCCATTGTTGCTAAAATTTCTACCCAGCCGTGAGGTTCAAATTCTTCGTCCGGAAATACTACAGGTGCATAGGCTAGGTCTTGAATTGATCTATGTGTTTCCTTCGCACCTACCTCTCTGGCTTTTTCTCTCTTCTCTTCTTCTACTACTACTTTGCACATCCATAAGTGGGTGTCTTCATGCATCCATGAGGATCCTGATCCTATGGAATGCATAGACTCCATATCATCTTTGGCTCTATGGTTGGGGTTCCATTGGATGGGGGTTACATCTCTATGAGAGTAATCTTTGAGATTGACTTTGGTCGTAACACCTAAATGTTGCAAGTACAAGGAATTGGTTCCCCAATCCTGTACTACTTGCAACTGTCGCATGAATGGTCTTCCCAAAATCATCTCATAGGCATGATTTTTGCTAAAGTCACATATAGCAAATGTGTGCTCAAACTCTACACCACAAGTAGTGAGAGTTATTCCTTCAAGTAGTCCTAAAGGCCTCTCAATGTGACCATCGGCCATCTGCAATTTCATTCTTGTTGGCCTGAGTGCTGGCTTGCCCCAACGCTTCCATAGGGAGGTGGTAGCAATTGCAACTCTTGCAGCAGAGTCAAGAATTGCCTTGGTCGTGTACCCCTGATGGGTAATGGGAAGATAGGTGTTTCCTTCTTCACCTTCACTCATATCTCCTATCTTGTCCAAAGGTATCTCTGGCACTGTTCTATGGGATCCTACCTGGGAACGAGGTTTTGCTATATCTGGTACTTGTTTGGCGACATGCATCCATAGCTCTGGCCTAACTTTGAGTAGCTCTTCTAAGGTGAGGTTGTACTGCACTTTAGTATTCTTTACTACCTCCGTATTCCTAGGTATGACCGAGTCTTCGATTCTTACCATGACTGTGGGTGCTCTCATACACGTGGACTTTGCTTCCCATGGGCCTATGAAGTGGGGTAATTCATGTAAAGAATTAGACTCAAAGTCTAATCTCTCTTGAGACTGAGTGCTCTCCTGCTCTTCATAAATGGATGGGATGTCTTGTGGGAATTGGTCGTGTGCATCATCCACAAGTTCAATGGGAGGAGGGACTTCACTTTCTTTAGCCCATTTGTCTTCTTGAATCTCTCGTAGGAATTCTGGTGTGAACCGATTCATAGAAGAAGATGTGTCTGGCTCCGTAGAGTTAGGCACATAGGCTTCCTGGGCAGGAAGGCTTGCCCTCATACTTGCCTTGCCCTTACTTGGAGGGGTGGGTTCCTTTTTTGATTGTGCAATTAACCTCTCCAATCTTTCTAGTAGTCCATCAAAGTGCAACTGTGTCTTAGTTGAACTAGAGATGTTGAAGAGGCGATTGGCTTCAAACATGGTTTGAGCCAATTCCACCATCTTAGCACAAATTTTGGTTCGTTCAAGCTCTAGTTCTGCTTTCGGGTAACACTTTTCATGATCAGTTACGGTTGGCCCTTCTTGGATTCTGGCCTGATATGCTTTGAGCATCATATTTAGGTTCTCACGAGTGGGATCTGCCAGGACTGATCCTACTCTAGGGGGTGGTGGAATTGTGTGAGGTGGGTTGGAAGGTGTTGGATCGGATGGCGATGGGAATGGTGGGGGTGGGGTAGTGTGAGAGGGAGTTTGAGATGTGAGTTCAACTATCTTGGCTCTGGTTTCTCTAAGACTTTCCTCGAGCTCACTCATTTTCTTAGCCCATTGCCTTTTCATTCTTTCTCTACTATCTCTCCAAGCTCTAGTTCATTTCTTGGTCATGCTCTCTGTTTCACTAACATCTGAGCTCTTTTCCTGGCTTACCCCTTGGTTTTGCTGCAATGCCTGAGCTCTAATGACTACCTATACTGGTGCAGTGGACGTCACACTGCGTGTAGAGTCTACTACTAATCCAATAACATTGATAGGAGTAATTTTTGGCATATTATTGGGGTTCTTTGGACAATCTCATAAGAGATTCTCCTTTCCACAATCTTGGCAAAATCCTTGAATTGTCACTGACTGGGGTTGTGTAGGTGGAGGTAAGGGGCAATCACGAATGAGGTGATCTCCCTGACATCTGTAGCATGGTCCTCTAGGGAATGGGGGTCTTACCTGCCTAGGTTGGGGTCTAGAGTTAGGGTTTGTGTACATTACATTTGTATACTCTGGCTCCCAACTAGCTTCACTTGGTTCTTCACTGTAGTAGGACTCACCATGTTCAGGAGATTGCATGTAGTAAGCCTGAGGACTATCAATATGTGTGGAATCAAAACTATGATCACTCGGGTTACTTTCTGAAAGCAATGGAGTCACTGGGACTATGGCTCTATTCAAATTTTCCTCAGCTGCTGCATACTTTACAGGAATCACATTAGCGGGGTTTGGAGGTTGTTGAGCTAACACATGTTGTGGCCTTTGTTGGTTTTGGCAGGGTTGTTGATAGGATTGCTGCGGTCTACCATATTGTTGTGGAGGGCATTGGTTCTGGTATCTTTCCTGTTGTGGATAGGGCTGAGGGTAGGTTTGTCTAACCGCTTGCTTATTGTATGGACAGTCTTGTGCTGTGTGATTTGTGTATCTCCGTTCTAGGGTGCAGTATTGGCTGCTAGGGTTCACTTGGGGTTGAGCCATGATGGGACATACGTTCACCATATGGTCACCACCCCAAGTATAGCACCTCTTTACTGGGGCAAATCTAGGAATTTCTTTACTAGAGACACCTAGTTTTTGAGCTACTTTCTCCGCAAATTCCTCAATTGATGTGGATTGTGAGGAAGAGAGGCTAGAAGCACTATCGGAATCTTTGTAGATTTTTGAAAGCTCTAGTTCCTCCCCTAGGTTATCCTCAATGTCAATGCACATGCGTACACACTCTTCTATGGTCCTAGGGTCCTTCAAGTACACATATGACCTCAATTTGGTACTTAGCAATCCATCCAAGAATAAAGCCACTTGTTTGGCAGGTGTGGGTAACTCAAGAACAGGGCATCTCTCAAGATAGTGCCTAAATCTTCTTCCTGCAAGTCTCACGGTCTCTTGAGGGGTCTGCTTGAAGCTGTGTATCAATGAGGAAGTATTATGCCTTATGCCACTTTTAGAGAATTGAGTGATGAAAGCCTCTAAGAGTTGGTCTATGTTCCTGAACTGTCTCTCATTCAATGGTTGAAACCATGTAAGGGCTGTGTTCCTAAGGGTTAGACCAAAGGCATTATAGTGCGTGAATAGGTCCTCAACTTGTTCAGCTCTCAAGACTTGCCTAAACTCGGCCACATGATCATATGGGTCTCCTGTGCCATCGAAGTAATTCTTCATTGACTTAACTAACTGAGTCGGTCTCAAAATCTAGGTGTGTTCCCTAGGCCTTGGCAGAGGGAAATCATCAGCATTCCTTTGGTTTCTTGGGGCTCTAAGTCCCTCAGGTTCCACTCTATTTGTTTCCGTTCTCGTTTTGTCTCTTCCCACTGGGTTGGCAAAGCTTACCTCTAGTCTATCTCTATGTCTGTCTCTTTGAGTTCCATGAGCATGGGATGTTCCAGCTCCGAGGTGACCCAAGGACACATTCGATCTTGGTTGGGGGAAAATAAATTCACCTTTCCAAGTGTAAGCATGCCTATCATTTTCTGTAACCACAAAGACCCTCTCTGAAGCGTGATCTAAGTAGGTCACTCTGCCTGGGCTATCAAGATCTTTGAACTCATATATCATGATTGTTCCTACCTCATTCGGCTGATCAGATTTGTACCTCCAAAAGGCTTCATCAGTCTCTCGGTTCAAGAGTAGTTCTATGCTTTTATTGTCTTGGGGAATCCACTCTGGTGTAATAATCCTAGTGAGAACAGATTTGCCTCGGGGGGTTCTAGGTTCTACACCCATGTTTCCTTGCTCTAGGTCACCTAAGTCCGTCTCTGGGATCACATTCCCAAATTCATCTGTCCTATCTGGGTGACTGGTGACTACATATATTGTCCCTTCTTTGTCCAAGTACGCTCCATTTTCAAACTTGACTGCTGGATGTTCTAGTCCAATGGATTGGTCAGGGTTTTTAATCTAGACCACATATCTTCCTAGGCCGTCCTCATAGATGCTAGCACCTAATCGGTTGGTCCTGAGGTATTCGAGTTGCGTTTTGTAAGGGCCTTCTACCCTATGTAAATATGGCACTCCTGAACTTCCTGTAGGTCTTTCCATACCGTGGGACATCTCAGACTCACTTGTCTTAGAGCTAGGGTAGTACGAATGGTGGCTCAACTGCTGGGCCCAAGACCTAACAGTATGATTGACACTAGCCTCTGAAGATCTAAGACTTTGTCTATCTCTCCCTAGGTGTCGTCCTGATCTAAGGTTCATAAGCCCAATTGAATGATCTCAAATTTTCCCAAGTACACTTTGCGTTGCTGAGTTCTTTTGTATTAGTCACTTGTTCTTTTTTTAATTTCCCTTAGGGTGTCACTTCTTGTCCAATTAATCTTTGTCGCAAGGAACACTTAAGTTTTATCGTACTTTGAGTGTGGTCACTCAATTTAAGTTCTTTTCCCTTAGGTTGTTTCGCAATTGTAATCTCCTAACACTTGCACTTGAGTGATTAGAGTTCTTGGACTTGGTCGTTCTTAACGTGTCCGTAATTAATCAAGACCTCTATCCGTACTTAGCCTATGCTAGGGATTGACAGAGGGTGTTGAGAATTTCCAACCTTGAGTTTCTTTCCTTGGTTGCCCTTGTATGCCAAGGAAGCGTGTTCCCAAGCTTGCACTTAGTCTTGCTTCGAGTATCCTTTGATGCTCTCAACGAACCTGAAAAAGTCCACAATTAGCTCAAGAATTGAATTCAGTTGATAGACAGATCACTTTCATGCATGTAATTCACAAACCCAATTGCCTTTCACCTCTATGGAAAACAATCCCAAGGGAAACTTAATTTTCCTACCCCGGGATATGATCAACTTCAAATTACCCTATATAATAATCCTGATATTATTGTACTCCCTCCGAGCTTTCCAACAAAACAAAAATCACAGCAAACGGATGTCGTATGAGGAAGTTATGTCAATTCAGGGTTTTGGGGCTAAATCAGGATTTGAAACAGGTTAACAGGCAGACAGGACTTCTCGAAATGCTTTGGGGTACCGGCCTCACAAAGCAATGATGAACCCTAGTATTTGTTCCACAATTTGTCAAAAATAGACCACTCTTTTTTGCCCTAAAAAAATAGCCAAATTTGCCCTTCAATCGTGTTCGCAAGCTCTGTCAATTGTGATTGATAGGTCAATCGCGATCGACGTATCGGTCGCGATTGACAGGTCCGTCGTGGCTGTCAGCCGCGATTGATGGGTCCGTCGTGGCTATTAGTTGCGATTGATGGGTCCATCGTGATTGACATGTGGCTTGGATTTTTAGTCGATCGTGGTCAAAGGGTCGTTGACTCTATCGGTCGCGATTGATGGGTCGATTGCGATTGACACATCAGTCGCGAGTGTTCAGTCGATCGTGGTCAAGTAGTCGTTGACTGGGTCGGTCGCGATTGACAGGTCCGTCGGGGCTGTCAGACGTGATTGATGGCTCGATTGCGATTGACATGTGTCACGCGTAGGTTCTGTAAGTCATGGTCAGTCGTTCGTTGACTTTGTCGATTGCGATTGATGTGTCGATCGCGATTGACAAGTCAGTCGGCAAGTGTCCATCGTGGTTTGTCGATCGCGATTGACAAAATCTGAGGAATTTCAAAATTTCAAGCACATATTCATGAAGCTCTAGGCCTATACATCACAGTTATACACTTTGTTTTGCAAAATAGTCAACTTTTCTGTCGGTCGTGATTGACAGAGGTCAACGCCTCGGGACCTGCACTGTCAAATTTTTTACCTGCTGAAGCTGGTGCAGCTGCTGGGGATGCTGATTCCTCCAGAAAATCTCAAAAAACACAGAAAATCACAAGCACACAAACGCTCTCTTGCTCTCTCTCACAAGTGAAAAGAGGGAAATGGTATGGGTGGGGTGATATGACCAAAAACTAAAATTTTTCGCGATGATGGAGATGGATGTGGGAGATGGTGAGGATGATGATGGAGATGATAAAAGCAAAAGAAAATAGATAAAAGTGAAGAAAATACCTATGACTCCAACGTCTCAACTCTACGTCTTACCATCACACGCTCGTCCTCAAAGCTCGATCCCGGCAACGGCGCCAAAATTTGGTGTAGCTCAGTGATGAGTAGCACATCCTTTAATGTCAATCCAGGAAGACATGAGGATGGTATGATGACCTCGAGCAAGTGAAGGCACAAGTGCGTGAGTGAGAAGCACACTAACATGCACACACATACACACACGCGCGCACACAAGGCAAGACAAAAAGAGAGAGAAGCAATGGAGTTCTTTAGATTACTTTCAAAAAGCTCATACATCGATTACAAGCTAACCTCAAAAATGAGCTCTCTAGCTCTATTTATAGTTTTTGACTAGGTTTTGGCCTTGTCCAGACTTAGTGTCCGGCCTAGTTAAAAATTAGGTTCTCTGCCCTATTTGGAGGTTCAAACGGAGTCTAAAAAATGTGAAAACTGATAGGGAGGTACTTCTAAAGCTCCTCGACCTCAAGGACTCCTTGGCTTGCACAAAATGGAGCTACAAAGATATGAAATGGTATTTACAATGGTTTTTAGTGATGAAAATCACTATTTTTGTAGGGATTTCTTCTAACATTTTGACATACATTTCTTGGAGCTCCTTGCTTGCTCCTTCTTCTTGTGTGCCCAACTCTTTGATGCCTGAAAAATTTAAATGGCCTACTGTTGGCAACAGTCAGGGAACCGAAGGAGCCACAAGACAAAGAGGGTCGAAACGAAGAGATAGCACAAGCAGACACAGTAGCCAAAGAAGATCTGGCAAGTAGGCCATCTAAATTTTTCAGACATCAAGGAGTGGAGCACACAAGAAGAAAGAGCAAGTAGGGAGCTCAAAGATGTGTACGCCAAACCAACAGAGAAAATTCCCTACACAAATAGTGATTTTAATCACTAAAAACCATTGTAAATACCATTTTGTACTTTTGTAGCTCCATTTTGTGCAAGCCAAGGAGTCCTTGAGCTTGAGGAGCCTTAGAAGTGCCTACATATCAATTTTCGTATTTTTTAGACTCCGTTTAAGCCCTCAAATTGGCCCTGGAACCTAATTTTTAACTAGGCCGGACACTAGGTCTGGACAGGGCTAAAACCTAGTCAAAAACTATAAATAGAGCTAGAGAGCTCATTTTTGAGGTTAGATTGTAATTGAAATGAACTTGTAAGGGCTTTTTGAAAGTAATCTAAGAACTCTATTGCTTCTCACTCTTTGTCTTGCCGTGTGTGCGCGTGTGTGTGTATGTGTGTGCATGTTTGTGTGCTTCTCACTCATGCACTTGTGCCTCCACTTGCTCGAGGTCTTCATACAATCCTCACGTCTTCCCGGATTGACATTAAAGGAGGTGCTACTCATCACTGCGCTACACCAAATTTTGGCGCCGTTGCCGGGGATCGAGCTTTGAGGACGAGCGTGTGATGGTAAGACGTAGAGTTGAAGCGTTGGAGTTATAGGTATTTTCTTCACTTTTATCTATTTCCTTTTGTTTCCTTCATCACCATCATCATCATCACCATCTCCATCATCACAAAAATTTCCGTTTTTTGACTATATCTCCTTCCCCCTTTCACTTCCCTCATTTCACTTGTGAGAGAGAGCGAGAGAGCAATATTGTGTGTGCTGTTTTTGCATGTTTCTTGAGCTGTCTTGCAGGTACATGCTACATCATCTTCTCCAACACTTCGCGCAGGTACAGAAATCTTGGCAACTGTCTCTGTGTCGCCGGTCTCTGTCAATCGCGACTGACAGAAAAAATGCTCCATTTGCCAAACAAAGTGCAAAACCATGATCTACAGGCCTAGAGCTTCCCAAAACTGTGTTTAGATTTTTGAAATTCATCAGATTTCTATCAATCGCGATCGCTCAGTCAATCGCGATCGACAAACCACGAAAGACAGACCTGTCAATCGCGATCGACCAGTCAATCGCGACTGACAACCCACGACGGCTCTGTCAATCGCGACCGATAGAGTCAACGACCGATTGACCACGACGGACAGATCATACGCGTGACACATGTCAATCGCGATTGAGTCATCAATCGCGATCGACCCATCAATCGCGACTGACAGCCCACGACGGCTCTGTCAATCGCGACCGACACAGTCACCGATTGTTTGACCACGACGGACAGACCCTCGCGACCGACCTGTCAATCGCGATCGATCGATCAATCGTGACTGACAGAGTCAACGATCCTTTGACCACGACTGATTGACTTTTCGAGCCACGTGTCAATCGCGATTGACCCATCAATCACGACTGACAGCCACGACGGACCTGTCAATCGCGATCGACACATCAATCGTGACTGACAGCCACGACGGACCTGTCAATCGCGATCGACACATCAATCGCGACTGACCTGTCAATCGCGACTGACAGAACTTGCGAACGCGATAGAAGGGCAAATTTGGCCAATTTTTAAGGGCAAAAAAATAGTGGTCTAATTTTTTGGGGAACTTTTAAGGGTTTAGCATTACATTGTGAGGCCGCAACCCAAGTAATTCAAGAATTCCTGTCTGCCTGAGTAAACTGTTTTGAACCCTGTTTTAGCACCTAAACCCTGATCGGACATAACTTTCTCATACGAAATCTGTTTGCCGTGATTCTTGTTTTGTTGGAAAGCTCGTGGGGAGTACAACCAAAACTTCCACTGGTTATGTGAAAATTAATATCAGGATAATTAGATAGGGTATTTTGAAGTTGACCATCCCCCGGGGTAGGAAAGCTGAAGGGTCCTTGGGATTGTTTTCCATAAAGGCAAAGGGGATTTGGCCTGTGAATTACATGCATGAAAGTGACCTGTCTGTCATTTGAATTTAAGTCTTGAGCTAATTTTGGGACTTTTATAGGTCCATTGAGAGCAATTGAGAGCATACAAAGCAAGGGTTTCTTTGCAAGCTTGAGACTCGGGTTCTTGAGCATCATAAAGCAAGGGATCAACAAAAAAGGTCGGAATATTCTCAACTCCCTTTGTCAATTCCTAGCCTAGGCTAAGAACCACTAGTGATAAGAGTAGGCCAGGACGGCAATAGGCATCAATCAAGTTGAAGACTACCTATGCACTCAAGTTCAAGATTAAACATAATCTCTTCGTGATGCGATAACCTTAAAGGAAAGAATCTAACGAGGAACGATCAACGTACAGTGCAGAAATACACTCAAGTATACCTGACAACGTGATATCAGACAAGATTATAAACGCGGTAATCCACCAAAAAAAGAATCAAGTAACTGATACAAAAGGACTCTGCAACGAGGTTGTACTTGGGCAAATTTGGGTTATTCAATCAAGCTTATGAACCTTAGATCAGGGTGACATCTAGGGAGAGATAGACAAAGTCTTAGGTCGTCAGAGGCTAGTGTCAATCATACTGCGAGGTCTTGGGCCCAGCAGTTGAGCCATCATTCGTATTACCCTAGCTCTGAGACTAGTGAATCAGAGATGTCTCAAGGTATGGAGAGACGTACAGGAAGTTTAGGAGTGCCATACTTGCACAGGGTAGAAGGCCCTTACAAAACGTAGTTGGAATACCTTAGGACCAACCGATTGGGTGCTAGCATCTATGAGGACGGCCTAGGAAGATCTGTGGTACAGATTAAGAATCTTGATCAATCCATTGGATTAGAGCGCCTAGGTGTCAAGTTCAAAAACGGAGCATACTTAGACAAGGAAGGGACAATATATGTAGTCACCAGTCATCCAGATAGGACGGATGAATTTGGGAATGAGATCCTAGGAACGGACTTAGGTGACCTAGAGCAGGGAAGCATGGGTGAAGAACCAAGGACCCCCCGAGGCAAATCTGTTCTCACTAGGATTATCACACCAGAGTGGATTCCCCAAGATAATAAGAGCATAGATCTGCTTTTGAACCGAGGAACTGACGAAGCCTTTTGGAGGTATAAATCTGATCGACCAATTGATATAGGAACAATCATGATCTATGAGTTTAAGGATCCTGATAGCTCAGGCAGAGTGATCTACTTAGATCATGCTTCACAGAGGATCTTTGTGGTGATAGAAAATGATAGGCATGCTTACACTTGGAAAGGTGAAATTATTTTCCACCAACCAAGATCAAATGTGTCCTATGGTCACCCTGGAGCGGGAACATCCCAAGCTCATGGAACTCAAAGAGACAGAAGTAGAGATAGGCCAGAAGTAAGCTTTGCCAACACAGGGGGCAGAGAAAGAACGAGGACGAAAACAAACAGAGTCGAACGTGAGGTACTTAGAGCTCCCAAGAATCAAAGAAATATGGAAGACTTCCCTCTACCACGACCTAGAGAACACACCAGGATTTTGAGACCAACTCAATTAGTCAAGTCCATGAAAAATTACTTCGATGGCACAGGAGACCCATACGATCATGTGGCAGAGTTTAGGCAAGTCTTGAGAGCAGAACAAGTGGAGGACCTATTCACACAATATAATGCCTTTGGTCTAACCCTTAGGAACACAGCCCTCACGTGGTTCCAACCATTGAATGAGAGACAGTTCAGGAGCAGAGACCAACTCCTAGAGGCTTTCATTATTGAATTCTCTAAGAGTGGCATAAGACATAATACCTCCTCATTGATTCACAGCTTTAAGCAAACCCCTCAAGAAACCGTGAGACTTGCAGGAAGAAGATTTAGGCAATACTTGGAGAGATGCCCTGTCCCTGAGCTACCCACACCAGCTAAGCAAGTGGCTCTATTCTTGGACGGACTGCTAAGTACCAAATTGAGGTCATATGTGTATCTGAAGGCCCCTAGGACTATAGAAGAGTGTGTACGCATGTGCATTGACATCGAGGAAAACCTAGGGGAGGAACTAGAGCTTTCCAAAATCTACAAGGACTCAGATAGTGCCTCTAGCCTCTCTTCCTCGCAATCCACATCAATTGAGGAATTAGCAGAGAAAGTAGCTCAGAAACTAGGTGTCTCTAGCAAACAAATCCCAAGGTTTGCCCCTGTGAAAAGATGCTATACTTGTGGAGGCGACCATATAGCGAATGTCTGTCCCATTATGGCTCAACCCCAAGTTAATCCTAGTAGCCAATACTGCACCATAGAACGAAGGTACACCAATCACACCGTGCAAGATTGTCCCTACAATAAGCAAACCGTTAGACAGACGTACCCACAACCATACCCTCAACAAGGAAGATACCAGAACCAGTACCCACCTCAGTAGTATGTGAGACCTCAACAAACCTACCAACCCTACCAAAACCAACTGAGACCCCAGCCAGTGCTAGCACAGCAACCACCTGCTCCTACTAATGTGATCCCAGTAAAATATGCAGCTGCAGAAGAGAACCTGAATAGAGCTATAGTCCCTGTAACACCATTGCTTTCTGAAAGTGACCCGAGTGACCATAGCTTTGATTCTACACATGTTGATAGCCCCCAGGCCTACTACATGCAGTCTCCTGAACATGGTGAGTCTTACTATAGTGAAGAGCCAAATGAACCTAGTTGGGAGTCAGATTACACAAACGTCATGTATGCAAACCCCAACCCTAGACCTCAACCTAGACAAGTAAGACCCCCATTCCCTAGAGGACCATGCTACAGATGTCAGGGAGATCATATCATTCGTGATTGTCCCTTGCCTCCACCTACACAACCCCAGTCACTGACGATCCAGGGCTTTTGCCAAGAATGTGGAAAGGAGCATCTCTTACGAGATTGTCCAAAGAATCCCAGCAATATGCCAAAAATCACTCCCATTAGCGTTATTGGGTTAGTGGTAGATTCCACAGGAAGTGTCACTTCCACTACACCAGTACAGGTAGTCACTAGAGCTCAAGCATTGCAGCAAAACCAAGGGGTAGACCAGGAAAAGAGCCCAGATGTTAGTGAAACAGAGAGCATGACAAAGAAGAGGACTAGAGCTTGGAGAGATAGCCGTGAAAGAATGAAAAGGCAATGGGCAAAAAAGATGAGTGAACTCGAGGAAAGCCTCAGAGAAACAAAGGCCAGGATAACTGAACTCACATCTCAAACTCCCTCTCACACTACCCCACCTCCACCATTCCCAACTCCATCCGAACCGCCACCTTCCAACCCGCCTCACCTAAACCCACCACCCCCAAGAGTAGGATCAGTCCTAGCAGATCCCACTCCCGAGGACCTTAATATGATGCTTAAAGCATATCAGGCCAGAATCCAAGAAGGGCCAACCGTAACTGATCATGAAAAGTGTTACCCTAGAGCAGAACTAGATCTTGAACGAACCAAAATTTGTGCTAAGATGGTGGAGTTGGCTCAGACCATGTTTGAAGCCAGTCGCCTATTTAACATCTCTAGTTCAGCGAAGACACAGTTACACTTTGATGGACTGTTAGAAAGAATAGAGAAGCTGATTGCACAATTAGAAAAGGAACCCGCCTCTCAACACAAGGACAAGGCAAGTGAAAGAGTAAGCATTCCTGCTCAGGAAGCCTATGTGCCTGAAGCCTATGTGCCTAACTCTACGGAGCCAGACACATCATCTTCTATGAATCGGTTCACACCAGAATTCCTACGCGAGATTCAAGAAGACAAATGGGCTAAAGAAAGTGAAGTCCCTCCTCCCATTGAGCTTGTGGATGATGCACATGACCAATTCCCACAAGACATCCCATCCATTTATGAGGAGCAGGAGAGCACCCAATCTTAGGAAAGACTAGACTTTGAGTCTAATTCTTTACAAGAATTACCCCACTTCACAGGCCCATGGGAAGCTAAGTCTACTTGTATGAGAGCACCCACGGTCATGATACGGAATGAGGACTCACTCATACCCAGGAACACAGAGGTAGTGAAAAACACTAAAGTACAATGCAACCTCACCTTAGAAGAGCTACTCAAAGTAAGGCCAGAGCTATGGAAACATGTAGCCAAACAAGTACCAGAGATATCAAAACCTCGTTCCCAGGTAGGATCACATAGGACAGTGCCAGAGATACCGTTGGATAAGATAGGAGATATGTGTGAAGGTGAAGAAGGGAACACCTATCTTCCCATTACCTACCAGGAGTACACCACCAAGGCAATTTTGGACTTAGGTGCAGGAGTTGCAATTGCCACCACTTCCCTATGGAAGCATTGGGGCAAGCCAGCACTCAGGCCAACGAGAATGAAATTGCAGATGGCCGATGGGCATATTGAAAGGCCCTTACGATTGCTAGAAGGAATAACTCTCACCACCTGTGGTGTCGAGTTCGAGCATTTGCTATATGTGATTTTAGCAAGAACCATGCCTATGAAATGATCTTGGGACGACCTTTTATGCGACAGTTGCAAGTGGTACAGGATTGGGGAACCAATTCTTTGTACCTGCAGCACTTAGGTGTTACAACCAAAGTGAATCTCAAAGATTACTCTCATAGAGATGTTCCCCCTATCCAATGGAATCCCATCCATAGAGCCAAAGATGATACGAAATCTGTGCATTCCATAGGATCAGGATCCTCATGGATGCATGAAGACACCCACTTATGGATGTGCAAAGTGGCAGTAGAAGAGGAGAAAAGAGAAAAGGCAAGAGATATAGGTGCAAACGAAACACATAGACCCATTCAAGACCCAGCCTATGCACCTGTAGTATTTCCTGACGAAGAATTTGAACCCCATGGCTAGGCAGAAATCCTAGCAACAATGGATGTAGCCATCAATGAGGAACAATGGACACCCCACTGTGATGAGGATGGCTATGACATTTCAGTTTTTTCCTTAGAGCCAATCATGGGAGAGGCATTGTTAGAAGAGTGCGAACCTAGCCCTGATGCATTTGAGGATGCAAGTGACTCCGATCTAGAGTCAATCATTATGGATCCACCTTTTGCATCAGATGAAGAATACTTCCATGAAGTAGAATTTCAACCCTAGAGGTATGGAGAGCTTACAAGTGATGTAAGACTAGCCACACATGTGACCCCGAAGGAGGAAGGAAAGAAAAGAAAGAAGAGAGAAGTCACACCAGAAGAGGAAGAATCTTTGTTTGAGGTTCCGGAAAATTTTAAGAAGTATGAGATAGATGACAGGAGAGTCATGATCAGAATGCCTAAACGAGAGGCGCAACCAGGAGAGGCCTATGATAACAAAGAAACCACAAAGAAAATTGTGGTAGCCATGGAAGAGGGAGAAGAGAGATGCACTTACATAGGCCATGACCTGACGGAAGAAGAAGAGCAAGAATTGATAGCCTTGCTAAGAGAATACAGAGATGTATTCGCTTGGAGTTACAAGGATTTGAAGGGTGTTGATCCAGACATATGCTCACACACTATCCCCATGACCTCAGATGCTAGGCCCTCTAAGCAAAAGCCATATACATATAATGATAACTACACTGCTAAGATCAAAGAGGAGATAGATAGACTGGTAGAAGCTGGATTCATCTATGAAATTGAGCACACTGAGTGGGTATCCCCCATCGTAGTGGTGCCCAAGAAAAATGGAAAGCTGCGTGTGTGCATTAACTTAAAGAAGGTTAATGCAGCCACAATTCGAGATAATTATCCGCTTCCCATCACAGAACATCTCTTAGAAAGAGTAGCAGGCAAGGAAGTGTACAGCTTCCTTGATGGATTTTCGGGCTACAATCAAGTAGCCATAGCTCCAGAGGATCAACATAAGACAGCTTTTGCCACAGAGTGGGGTATATTTGCCTTTCGTGTAATGCCATTTGGGCTTACCAATGCACCAGCTACCTTCCAAAGGCTGATGTGCCATGTATTTAAGGAGTTCCTGAGGAAGAATTTAGAAGTCTATGTTGATGATCTTTGTGCTCATTCCAACATTAGACAAACCCATATTCCTGAACTCAGACAAATCTTTGACAAATGTAGAGAATATCAAGTTTGCCTAAACCCAGAAAAGTGTGTTTTTATGGTCAGGCAAGGCAAGATTCTAGGACACATAGTGTCAAAGAATGGCATATCCATTGATGAAGAGAAAGTGAGAGCCATAGCAGAGCTACCTAGGCCAAGGAATGTCAAGGAAGTACAAGCTTTTATGGCACATTGTGGCTACTACCGCCGGTTCATTCACATGTATGCTGTCATTGCAAAGCCGATGTACGGACTTCTGACTAACTTTGAGTGGACTGAGGAATGTGAGAATTCCTTCCAGGAGCTTAAACGAAGATTATGTTGAGCACCAATCTTGACCACACCAGATTGGAACAAGCCATTCCATGTTCACGTGGATGCATCCAATTATGCTATTAGATGTGTACTCGCACAACCTACGGGTGAAGGTAATATGGATCTTCCAATTGCCTATGCTAGTAGACAATTGAATGCAGCTGAACAAAATTATACCACTACTGAGAGAGAAGGCTTAGGCATGGTATATGCAGTTAAGAAATTTAGACACTATTTGCTTGCAAACAAGTTTAAATTTTTTACTGACCACCAAGCATTGTTATATCTCGTGAACAAGCCATGCAATACAGGAAGATTAGTAAGATGGTTTCTCTTACTAATGGAATATGATTTCGAGGTTGTGGTGAGAAAAGGGAGGACTCATTTGAGAGCAGATCATCTCTCTAGGCTCACATCTGGAGAAGCCCCACAAGGAGTATCAGATGATCTTCCTGATGCTTACTTGTTTAATTTGGAAGTAATACCTCAGTGGGCTAAGCCATTAGTGCCAGCATTGACATACGGACCTAACCATCCAGTAATAAACACACAGGATAGAGAGGTAGTAAAAGCCCAAAAGTATCACATCATGGCAGGAAGTATGTACAAGCACACAGATCAAGGGATCTTGGCTTGTTGTGTGGAAGAGGATGAGTACGCTAAATGGTTGCAATTAGCACATGTAGATGCATTAGAGCAACACTACTCAAAACAACGAACCCTACAGACACTAAGGAGACTCGGAGTGCATTGGCCAACTATGCAAGCTGATGTCCAAAAGTTGTGCAAGGAATGCCCAATCTACTGCACTAAACCACCTGTGGAACATGCCACTCTTTATCAAGTGTCCATAGTGCCGGATTGGAGTGAACCACTAGTATCTTTTCTGAGGACGAAAACATTCCCTCTAGACATGACTCTGGCTAGGAAAAGGAGTTTAGAAAAAGAAGCCCAGGATTACTCACTTATTGGTGATAATCTATACAAATGTGGTAAAGACGGTTACCTGAGACTATGTGTCCATGAGAGTGAATATCTCAAGATCTTGGACACTGCTCACCAAGGTGTAGCAGGAGGACACTTTGGACCAAATCGGGTGATCAAGGCAATACTATTTGCGGGCTTTTGGTGGCCGACCCTTCACATGGATGCACATACCTACGTGAAATGCTGTGATGTCTGTCAGAGAACTCAATATCCTATACGTAAAGATGAGATGCCACTGAAACCTATGATGGGTGGACGTGCATTCTCTAAGTGGGGAATAGACTTCGTAGGTCCTATTAATCCCCCAGCTAAGGGTTCCCATGCAGAATATATCATTGTTGCGACAGACTATCTAACAAAGTGGGTAGAGGTAAAAGGCACAACGAAGAACGATGCTCAAACAACAGCTAAGTTTTTATTTGAGAATGTGTTCACTAGATACGGGCTACCTATAGAGCTAGTTAGTGATAGAGGCACTCACTTCTTGAATGAAGTTATTGAAGATCTGCTCCAAGAATTCTTGGTAGTGCATAAGAAGTCTGCCCCCTATCACCCTCAAGCAAATGGCCAAGCTGAGAGCACCAACAAGATCTTATGCAATGTACTGATAAAATTAGTGAACAATAAATGCTCTAATTGGGACAAACAGCTACACCATGCTGTTTGGGCATACTGAGTCGCCTACAAAACAGTACTCCAAGCCACCCCCTTTGAGATGGTATTTGGCCAAAATGCAGTGCTACCATTGGACTTCTTAATACCTACACTGAAAGTAGCGCAAGAGCATGAATGGACGGGTCATGAACTCTCCTCTAGACTTTTTGACCTTGAACGATTAGGAGAAACAAGACTGAGGGCGGCTGCAGGGATATATGCAGCTAAGAAACGGCAGAAGGCATATTTTGATGCCCATATTAAGGATAAAGGCTTGAAAACAGGAGATCTGGTACTAGTCTATACTTTGAAACAACATGCGAGGAAACTAGAGAAAAGAGGTTACGGACCCATGATAATTAATAGGATCTCAACGAGTGGAGTAGTACAGCTGGCCACATTAGAAGGCGACGTTCTCCCGAGCTACATAAGCGGATGCAGGGTCAAGTTATATCAGGAACCTCTCACAGAGGAAATGCTAAGTCCACTCAATACTGCTAAGAAACGCAAAGAAGAAGAAAAGCAAATTCGAGAAGAAGCCCAAGCGGAAGCATTGGAACGCATCCGGAGAATGAAGTTGAGAAGACAGAATAGGGAGCAACCTAGGATGGATACCTATGCAGATCAAGGATATCATGTGGCTATGTGTGAAGTTTCAGGTATCAGTGCTCAAAGGATAATTGATCGACGTCCTTTTATAACCTTAGAGATAGGACAAAGAAAGGGTGCAAGGACTGTAAGAGCCTTGATTGACTCAGGTGCAGCCACTAGTGCTGTTAAATTGTCTTACTGTCAAGAATTGAGATTAACTGTCAAGCTTGTAGAAGCATATCTCATAGGATTGGGAGGTGTGGAAACACCTTGCATGGGCGAGGTGGATCTTCCCATCTCCATTCAAGACGAAGTGATGACAGTCAAAGTACTAGTGTGTCAAGATGAGGACCTCACTGAGCCTCTTGTCTTGGGTCAGGACTGCATCTATGATCATGCGGTCAACCTAAACCTAAGAAGTGGACTTCTTCAGGTTTGGGTAAATCATAGTCGAATTACAGTTGAATTGGAAAATGAGGCACTCAAGGAACTAGGTAAAGCACAAGCTCCTGGTCCTTCCAGGGGCACACCTGAAGTTGACAATGCTATTTTTGTCCAACACTGTATGATGCAGCAAGAGGCTTGTCTCAACAACGGAGCCAGGGAGAGGACGGAACTCCCTTCTTTTCCAAAGACCAGAAGGTTGCAACAACCAACGGCAGATCAAATACAGAAGAAGCAGAACACTACCGATACTAGATGCCAAAAAAAGGAGCAGAGCAGATTGTTTCAGCCGATGAAACAAGTATGGAGGCGAAAAGGCGAACACCCTGTTCCGACTAGGCCAACACCACGACGAAAACCTCTTATTAGTAATCAACCACACAACACTAATAAGAAGTCCTTCATAAATTCTTCTGCGGAAGTGAAGTCTATTTGGGTACCCAAGAAGTCAATGAAGGCCAGCCCACAATCACGACAAATCTGGGTGCCTAAGGCTTGCTTGCGGGCTCAAATTGCTACACCATGGCCGCAACCTGTACAACATGTTTCACTCACTCGAACATCTGAGGCCTAGTCTTACACCTCACGCACGGACACATATTCTTCCATGAGCACTAGTAGAATCATTGGTAAATGGGTCCCTAAAAAGCCTCATCTTCAAGCAGATACCACTATCAAACTCTTCAGAGTCTCCACAAAATCAAGATCAAAGCCCATCCACTGCCTTTGGCAACCTAAAACTTGTTATAAACCCCCGGACCCCAGTTGTAAATCCATGCCCACCTACTAACTACGCCACTCTCACACTACATCATTCCACTTAGTTCTTAGGTCCAACCAACTCCTAACTACACACACAAGCACCGAGCACTTATTAACCTACTAATCTCTCCTGGACCTCATGATAATGTTGTAATGATGACAAAAACGGTTCTAACTTGTTCTTTACAATGTTAACACATGTTTCTATATTCTCGATAGAACCAGCTAGCAAGCAATAATGATGGCAGAAGCTGGAGGCACCAGTTCCCAGGCAGGGTCCAGCACACAGATTGTGGACATTGAAACTATTCTTCTGAAACCGCCACTCACCGAAAGGCCTCAAGAACTTCAAGCAGTGCATGTCCTTCCTATCCAGGACCCTCCTCAGGGACACACTTCTCAAGTGGGGAAACATGCTCATTGGTTCAGTGATGTAGCAGGGCCATTGGGTGACGGCACCTACTTCTGGGAAGCAGAAATTGAATTTAATGGCAAATGGGGACGCTACCACTTTTTCGCTCGGGAATTCAAGAACTATCAGAATGCAGAGGTAATGCGATCAGTTTGGACCAAGGCAGGCCTGGATAGATATTTCAGAGCACACTTGCCTAAACCTAATTTTCTACGCTGCTCCTATTTCATAAGTACCATAACTCCTAGCAGGGTCAAGGGAGGTGATAGTACTTTTGTACTACCATCATTGTTGCCAGGACACGAACTCAAGAGATTCAAACTGACCCTCAATCTGGTACGGGAGGCATTGAACATGCAAGGTATGCACATTCCCAGCGAGAAAGAAACAATGGTCCCGGGAAGGATGAAGCATAAGGAACTCAATAAATTGAAGGACATGGTGACAATGACGCCTACCATTGCTCTCCACTTACGAACTGTTATGCAACATTTTGCTTTTCCTGCACAAGAATGATTCACTATGCCCCCTAAGAAAATATGGTTCAGCTTATACTTGGTAGAAACAGAGAACCTCACCCTCAACATACCGCACTGGGTCATCGATCAGATACACCTAGCCCATCAACGTTGGAATAAGAAGCAGAAAAATGTACTTCATGGCTGTTGTGCCCTAACAAGAATAATTTACAGGTGCCTAGCATATGACGTGCTCATTCAAAGAGCACTAGTGTGGTCGAGGGCCCAAGAATTCCAAAGGCGACTATCAACAGCGGGTCCTCCATCGAAGAAGATGAGAGGGGGCGTCCAATTACCATGTGCTCAACCAAGGGGAGCCACTACCACACCTGAGGTGACTCCTCCGCAAACTAGGCGTGTTCGGCCATTCACCATTCGTCTTCCCAGACCAAGTTCAGAAGGACCCAACTTAGTGTTTCCCCCCATTCCATCAGACTTGGAATTTCCACAGGGATTTACTCTCAATGACCTCACGGATGAAGAAGTCGCCAGACTGATCTACGAATCTAATCTTGAAACAGAAGCAGACCAAACCCAGGAACCACACCCCACCACAACAACACCAGTCCCGACACAACCAGTCGTCGTAGAAGTCGAAGGAGATGAACAAGAGGTAGGAGGAGAAGAAGAAGAAGCCGACGAAGAACAATATCAAGAATATGATGAACTCTCAGAGCTAGCAAGTGCCCCAGCATATTCGGCACAAATAAAAAGATTGTACCAAACCTTGAAGCGAGTTCAGGAACAACACAAAATGTCACTTGAATCAGGCAAGGTGCTCATGAGCCAACTATTGGCCGATGAAGGTGTGGACGATATGTTTATCGAAGCCATGAACCTACACGCAGAGGCAGTCGGCTTGGATGAGGCCATACATGAGGCCATGAAATACATTAATCGATTTGAGAAACGTGTGCCTGCCCACCCTACGCGATCTGGAAAAGAAATACACATCAATGTATCAGAACCGGAAGGCAATACACAAACAGAAGAACATCAGGAGGAACCACTCTCCCCACCCACCTCACCTCTCGCTACACAATTCACCTCACCAACCGGCACGACCACGCCCTTTTCTACCACTACCACAGTTGTCATGGGAATTCCTCTCTCTCCCGGTATCCAATTTGGAGGAGTTTCCATGCCCACCTTCACGACACTCTTCACAAATATCACTTCCACCCCACCCACTGTCCCCATCTTTACAGTCACACACACATTTGACACAATGGAAACATCACCCGCCACAGTACCACCCCCACCCCCCACACAACCTCAATCTCCCATACCCCCTCCACCAACTTCACCACTTGATTCCATAGCATTCACAACTCCCTTCCCCACCCCCATTCCCCCTGCATCTTCATCTTTACTTGCATCTTTGAATGTAAATAGTATATTCCTGTCATTACATCAGTGTGTATATCAACTTCAGCGTGAGTACAGGGATCTCGAAGGCCGCCATCAATAGTTGACAACGAATCATCAGAACCTACAGAGGCAACTTACAACGCTAGCAGAAGAAAATGCGAAACTCAACCAGCGCTACACAACTCTCGAGCAAGCCCATCAAACACTCCTGGAGACACCCCAACCATCAGCAGAACCCGGTGTCAAAAAACTCGAAGCCTTGTGTACCAATCAGATAACCTGAGAGTCCGGTGTAATTTAACTCTACTTCGCAAGCATATGGCTACAGCACTTGAAGAAAATAAATGGTTGTAGAAACAAAATGAAGAAAATCTGGAAGCAGCCATGGAAGGTTCCCCCCCATGAGATCGATCCAGAATAGTTCAAAGCGGTTCCCACAGAAACAATGAAAACCATCTTGAAAGTTATGCGGATTTATTAGACGCACATGATGATTTGGAAAGGGAAGATGAGCTACGTAGCCAGCTCAGGGAAAAGGAGGCTCCAACCAAGGTAATAGAAACGGCCTCGACTTCAGAGGAAGTAAAGGCATTGACACAGCAGGTGGCTGAACTCCAGAAAAAGTATGAAAGGCAGCCCTCCCCAGTTGTAGAACCCGAACCGGAGGATTTAGTACCCATTGAGGTGGATGAAACATATGAGGAACCATACGTTCCTATGCCAATGCCAGGTGGTGCACAGACCTCAGAAGGACTGGACACATTAGAAGTTGAAGTACCTGAATGGCTCCAAACACTCGAGAAGACAGCAACAACCCATGAAGATAGAGTGGCCATTCAAATCCAATCTATGGCAAAGTTAGAAGACACCATCATTAAGTCTGAATACTTTCGAAGCATGTCTCATCATAGATGGATCGGCACCAACGATGATCAATATGTTCCATATTGTGTGCTCCTTGCGGATTACAATGCAGAGATTCAATGTAGTTGTGGCAAACCTCCAACTTTTGCCACACAATTTGGGCCGGAGGATATCCCAGAAAGTGCAAAGAAAGGCTCCATTTATCAACCAACCTGGAGAATCCGTCTTCTTGAAACCTACCCGGACATGGTTCGTACCTAGACTAACATGCCCCTTTTTATTAAATACAATCCTTGTTATGTTCCAGTATTCCGCCGGCGCACTTGGCCAGAGTTTACCATTGCTGTCAAGAACGTCAAGGGTTGCGCGAAGTGGTTAAATTATGTTTATCTAGCACCACCACAAGGCCCTCCCACTTTAAATTACATGATTTCTACCATCAAAAACTGGAGCACTCGACTACGGAATACCCCCGATGTGATGGCACAAATGTGTATGAAAATCTTTGAACTAATGCTAATCACCTTCAAGACGTTCAAGAATATTAAAGACCCCCACTTCTCAGGTGTCAGATTTCTTACAGGAAATCAAGATCTGGTATACGACATGAGCACAACCCCATCCATAGAGGTAATATATGCTTGGCACGCTAGAATAAAGTACC
The DNA here is from genome assembly GCA_020310875.1 of Ceratopteris richardii. Taxonomy (NCBI): domain Eukaryota; kingdom Viridiplantae; phylum Streptophyta; class Polypodiopsida; order Polypodiales; family Pteridaceae; genus Ceratopteris; species Ceratopteris richardii. The sequence goes on along the minus strand of CM035406.1, from coordinate 253,163,525 downwards.
TCCCAGCTTGTTTTAAACAGACATTCGAGGAGATGTTCATAACGAGATTTTGGGAATATCACTCAGAAATATTTGTACCCAGGCCCTCACATCTCCTCCACTTATTCGCTGTGGAGAGAACCATCCATTCAGAACAACTGCGGGTGCCACATCCGGACGTACCAGGACCAGTGAATTGGGATGCATTATTAACAGATCTAGCACAGGGGCTCAAATTAGAAGAACATCACCTCGCCTCCGACGTTGTCCAATATTACGTTCAACGAGCATCGAGACAAGGGTCTGTCAGGGGCGACAGACGCGAGAGTGGGGGGGGGGTGTTGGCAGCAGTCAGGGAACCGAAGGAGCCACAAGACAAAGAGGGTCGGAACGAAGAGATAGCACAAGCAGACACAGTAGCCAAAGAAGATGTGGGAAGTAGGCCATCTAAATTTTTCAGACATCAAGGAGTGGAGCACACAAGAAGAAAGAGCAAGTAGGGAGCTCAAAGATGTGTACGACAAACCAACAGAGAAAATCCCTACACAAATAGTGATTTTAATCACTAAAAACCATTGTAAATACCATTTCATATTTTTGTAGCTCCATTTTGTGCAAGCCAAGGAGTCCTTGAGCTTGAGGAGCCTTAGAAGTGCCTACATATCAATTTTCGTATTTTTTAGACTCCGTTTAAGCCCTCAAATTGGCCCTGGAACCTAATTTTTAACTAGGCCGGACACTAGGTCTGGACAGGGCCAAAACCTAGTCAAAAACTATAAATAGAGCTAGAGAGCTCATTTTTGAGGTTAGATTGTAATTGAAATGAACTTGTAAGGGCTTTTTGAAAGTAATCTAAGAACTCTATTGCTTCTCACTCTTTGTCTTGCCGTGTGTGTGCGTGTGTGTGTGTATGTGTGTGCATGTTTGTGTGCTTCTCACTCATGCACTTGTGCCTCCACTTGCTCGAGGTCTTCATACCATCCTCACGTCTTCCCGGATTGACATTAAAGGAGGTGCTACTCATCACTGAGCTACACCTACTTGCTAGATCTTCTTTGACTACTGTGTCTGCTTGTGCTTTCTCTTCGCTCAGATTCCCTTCGTAGGCTTCCTTGTCTTGTGAATCCTTCAGTTCCTTGACTACTGCCACTACTTCCAACAATGAGCTAGCCTCTTATGCCACACTTCAAGCTCACTTAGGGTTTGAGACCCAACGTTTAATAGAGCTATGTTTTTGGTTTCTTGTACTTCAAAAGTAAAGAGCCTACCATGCTTCTCACCTCTAGCTATCTTCTTGAGGCCTTGACATGGATCTTCCACAAAAGCTCCATGTTGGGTGAACCTAACTTGCAAGCCTTTCTCAACTATTTGGACTACACTTATTATGTTTTTTTTGTAGTAGTGGTAACATCGAGTACATTGCTCCAAATATTTGTCCTACCATTAGAAGCTTTGACATTACCAATATTCTCCATAATATGCTTTGTGTCATCCCTTGTTTGAACTTCATGTCTATGCTTTGGACTTTCCAAATTAGATAAGAGAGCTATGTTGTGTGCAAGATGATTTGAACATCCTAAACCTATCTAGAAAAAATGATCATCTTCTTTGCCTTCCTTCTAGCTTAGATTCATCAAACGCAATGAGTCTTCATGTTATTGATCTTCAGACTAATTGTTGTAGTCACTTCTATTATGGCCTCTATTGTTATTGTTGAAGTTGTGTCCACCTCTACCTATATTGTTGTCATATCTAGCTCTTCCACTTCCTTTTTGGGTCTTCCCATTGAACTAGTAATTCTAGGTTGTTTGGTTGGTATTATTAGAGATGGCACAAGGTTGAACATTCTGGCATTTCAGCTTGTCATGCTTTGGTTCTCTATTCTTCCCTTTCCACTTGCTCTTGCATACAAAGTTGGCTTGGTATATACAAATTTATGTGTCTATGTATATGTATATGTATATGTATATGTATATGTATATGTATATGTATATGTATATGTATATGTATATGTATATGTATATGTATATGTATGTGTATATGTATATGTATATGTATATTTATATGTATATGTATATGTATATGTATATTATATGTATATGTATATGTATATTTTTATGTATATGTATATGTATATGTATATGTATATGTATCTGTATCTGTATATGTATATGTATATGTATATGTATATGTATATGTATATGTATATGTATATGTATATGTATATGTATATGTATATGTATATGTATATGTATATGTATATGTATATGTATATGAATATGTATATCTATAGGTATAAGTATATGTATAGGTATATGTATATGTATGTGTACATGTAAATATATATGTGCATGTATATGTGTATTTGTATATACATGCATATGTATATGTAACTATATATGTATGTATATATATATATATATATATATATATATATATATATATATATATATATATATATATATATATATATATATATATATATATATATATGCATGTATATATATATAGCACACACACACACACACACACACACACACACATATATATATATATATATATATATATATATATATATATATATATATGAAAATGGCCATGAAATCTCTTGATAGGATGGGGATGTGACATGAATGGTTAGAATCACTTGGAGCTTATGAGCTAGAGCACTTAGCCATTTTTTATTAGGTAGCATAGGAAAAAAGATACCTTGAGGGAGCAATGACATGAGAAGGTGCATTTAGAAAACTAGTAGGATGCACGATGACATAATCACTAGGGGAGGCCATACGTGAAGTGAATTCGAGAGGTTAGCACTATTTTGTTGGTGGTTCTCTGCATCTAAAATAAATGGTCTTTTGAGCATTGATAGAGTCCATTTAACACAATGCGCAAACATTGATGCAAATATTGCAGATGTTTATGGATCAAATTCTCCATACGAAGTCATGCAATTGTTTATGGAGGGGATGCGATATTATAAATATAGTTTTTTATGTGCTTTATTAAATACCTCCATTGATCGTAGGTTGTTGTCCCTCCTTCTTTATCACTTACAGTAATGTACATTACTTGAAAGTGTCAAAAAGATGGTTACATAATCAATTATGGGATGTCTTGAGAGGTTGCAAATCTGTTATAATGTAAAATAATTTAAAGCAAAGGATGCATACTTTAAAAGGATTTGAACACTTGGGAGATCATCCTAATGAGTCCACGCCATAGGCAATAGGTGAGAAAGTGTGAAAGGAGTGAATAGTTGAATTAACTCTCTATGTGAGGAATTGCTTAGCTTGGGAATCTATCTCTCTCTCTATCACACACACAAACACACATTCTCTCTCTCTCTCAGTATGAGTAAATGAGAGTGGAAAGAGAGGTTTCAATTTTTAAAGGTGGCTCTAGGTTGAAATCGTATCTACATAACCTATTTTCAGTTTCTTGGTAGATACCTCATGATACGATCTCTAGCAAGGGTGAAAATAGATAAGAAGTAAATAGTTCTCTTGCTAGTCTTGAATAATTACTCATGCATTGAGTCACAAAATGTACACATAACTAATTGATTCCCATATCACATTCTAAATGGAGGAAGCCAATTCTCTAAGGAACTAGACTAAATATTTAATAGCATCATTAGTTCTCAATCATTTGATAGAAAGACAAGTACAAAATGATGAAGAAATCTAAGGCTTAAAGAAGGAACTCGAAGACCATGCTACATAATTGGATGCACAGAAAATTGGAAGACAAGTATGAAAGGGATACGAATAAATTGAAAACAAACTATAATGACTTGATCAAGGTTCATGGCATGAATTGTAACCAAAATACAAGACAAGTAAAGGAGATTTGTGAAAGAAAAAAATAAAGGTGGAGATTGAGTTGAACAAAGTAAAGATCCAAGTACAAGAAAGAGAGCAAATCAAAGCTAACCTTCATCATACACCAGTTCACCCCCAGGTGCAATATTGCTAATAGATGTGAAAAATGTATGTCATGATGGTGGCAAGCTGCATAACAACAAGAATGCTTTCATTTCATTATCCATGTCCATTTTTTTATCTTGTAATTGAGAAAACATAGCATCAAACTCATTCAGATGAGAAGCAACACTATGTGTTTCCTTCATGCAAAGGTTATATAACTTTCTCATCAGATACACTTTATTTGATGCCATTTCTCTTTCATATCTATTTTATAACTTCTTCCAAATCTCCTCTTCATTTTTAGAGTCCAATACTATAAAGTAAACATTATTTGCTAGGTGCAATCAAATGGTAGAGCTAGCCACTTCATCCAACTCATCCCAATCATCTTCATCCATGTTAGCAGGTTTCTTTGAGATACTATTTATTGGCTTTCGTTGCCTCCTTTGAATCACCACATCTTTAATCTAATTTTTCCATAGAGTAAAGTTCATGCCATCAAATTTTTCAATCTCAAAATTGTCTTTGCCTTGCAAGTTATAGCTACTCGTGGGAACACTAGCACTAGACCCTCATCCACCAGATGTGCCTAATATCTCTGATGCCATGATGATCGAGAAGTGACCAGAATGATAATGGAGCTAGAACAGTCCAAACACCACCAACAGTAAAAAAGAGGATGACCAAGTGTCAAATTCTAGGAGAACTTTTTAGAGTCTCTCCAAAGAAATGGATTAATGAACAATAATGGCCAACTAGAAAGATTATGTGAGAATATATGTTCTCACACCAATAAGTGTATGAAGGAGTAAATCGACCCCTATGTAGTTGACAAAACAAAAATTTGGAAAACATTTACCTGAGTCTCGTCTGCAAAATGAGCATATGAACAATGTGAAATGCTCATAAAACTAAAAGTACTAACATGTAAACATGCTTAGGCAATCACTGACTTCACTACATACAATCAGCTAACCAAAAGAAGCCAACGTGGCTTATCAAGCACCTATGAGCAATTAGCATACATCTCCTATGGATAGGTTGGGTAAGTCTTCCACATGCATCATCAAAAAGACCTTGACATATAGGTGTCTCCTAGTTAAGAAGACCTCACCACAACCCTCTTTATGAACATCAAAGGCTTTATGCAAGAAACATAATCGCTATACCAATGATCACATGGACATACATAAGCGGTATCTAAACAAACATTGTATGTGCTCAATATATGTAGTAAAATGGCATTTAAGTTCTAAATTCACAGTCCAAACACTCGCCAAAAACACTAGCCAACTCTATTCTTTTGGCTCAAAAACCTACATAAACTTGCGATGGTTGCTCGCACCACAACTAAAAGCTTTCGAAAAACCTTTACATTTATAAGTGTGGCTAAAAAAACAGCCCCAAAGATGAATATTCCTTTTCAAAGAAGTACAAAGAGAACTCTTCTTGATGTTCTTAGCCTATGTTAAAAGAAATATGCACAAAAGTACTCCAAAATGGCTCCAACAATCACCCCAAAAATCCTTCAAAAATAGGCTTTGAAAGCAAAGCATGAAGCTTTGAGGGATCAAAACGTGTCCACGGTAATGTTAACCTTATTCATTCCCCTTCTTAAAGCACCACAAGAGTGTAGCTTAGTGGCAAGATAGCTTGTCAGTTAAGCAAGCTTTGAAGGAAACAAATTGGGATGGGTGATCTCTCGGGAAGTGCGAGGAACCTCCATCCTCCTTGATCGTTGAGGTCCTCCCTTGCACACAACCAATGGTGCCAATGGTGACTCAAATGACAAGGTATGCCAAGGTCTATGCCTTGGTCAGTGCCTTAGTCATAAGCCTTGGGTGGGTGGGCAGGTGCTCCATTAGCTCGCACAAAAGTAACAAACCTTTTGCCTCAAAATGCTCTAATACTTGTGTTGAGAGCACTATGGGCACCCAAGGACCGACTAGACAAGGAAGCCAGCGGAGAGAGTCAGAACAAAGTGAAGGAGTAAGTAGACAAAGCAGTCGACGCAAATCTGGCAGATAGGCCCTTCAAATTTCTTCCAAATCAACATCTTTTAACAGTGATTCTTATCACTAACAATCATTGTAAATACCATTTCATATTTTTGTAGCTCCATTTTTTGCAAGCCAAGGAGTCCTTGAGCTTGAGGAGCCTTAGAAGTACCTACATATCAATTTTCATATTTTTTAGACTTCGTTTAAGCCCTCAAATTGGCCTTGGAACCTAATTTTTAACTAGGCCAGACACTAGGTCTGGACAGGGCCAAAACCTAGTCAAAAACTATAAAAAGAGCTAGAGAGCTCATTTTTGAGGTTAGCTTGTAATTGAAACAAACTTGTAAGAGCATTTGAAAGTAATTGAAGAACTCCATTGATTCTCACTCTTTGTCTTGCCGTGTGTGCGCGTGTGTGTGTATGTGTGTGCATGCTAGTGTGCTTCTCACTCACACACTTGTGCCGCCACTTGCTCGAGGTCTTCATACCATCCTCACGTCTTCCCGGATTGACATTAAAGGAGGTGCTACTCATCATTGAGCTACACCAAATTTTGGCGCCGTTGCCGGGGATCGAGCTTTGAGGACGAGCGTGTGATGGTAAGACGTAGATTGTAGACGTTGGCGTTGTAGGTAAATTTTCTACTTTTCCTATTTTTCTTCTTTCTTACTTCACCACCATCATCACCATCATCATCTTCACCATCTTCCACCTCCATTTTCATCATCGCGAAAATTTCAGTTTTTTGACTATATCCCCATCTCCACCTCATTTCCCTCGTTTCACTTGTGAGAGAGAGCGAGAGAGCGATATTGCGTGTGTGTTTTCTTGCATGTTTCTTGAGCTTTTTGTAGGACCTTGCTGAATCACCATCCCCAGCTTCCTGCGCAGGTACGAAACTCGTCGAAACTGTCTCGCAGTCGCCGCCTTCTGTCCATCGCGATTGACAGAAATTTTCACTTGTTGGTAAATCTGAGTGCACCACAGTGGACTAGAGACCCTGCACACCACCTTTCCACCAAAATTTTTGAAAATCTGGCAAAATTTCAGTCCATCGCGACTGATTGCCTGTCCATCGCGATTGACAGCTCTGTCCATCGCGACTGACTGCCTGTCCATCGCGATTGACAGCTCTGTCCATCGCGACTGACTGCCTGTCCATCGCGATTGACAGCTCTGTCCATCGCGACTGACTGCCTGTCCATCGCGATTGACTGAACCTCTGTCCATCGTGACTGACTGCCTGTCCATCGCGACTGACTGCCTGTCCATCGCGATTGACTGAACCTCTGTCCATCGCGACTGACTGCCTGTCCATCGCGACTGACTGCCTGTCCATCGCGACTCACTGAACCTCTGTCCATCGCGACTGACTGAATCCCCTGTCTATCGCGATTGATTGCCTGTCCATCGCGATTGACTGAACCCTCTGTCCATCGCGACTGATTGAGTGTCCATCGCGATTGATTGAGTGTCCATCGCGATTGACTGAGTGTCCATCCCGATTGACTGAACTCCTGTCCATCGCGATTGACAACCCTGTCCATCGCGATTGACAGCCAATTTTAGCCAAATTTTTTAGGGATTGTTAATTGAAGAGTTGGGCTAATTTTGGGCACAAACATTTTACTCTAGAGCACATTAGGAAGCTTTAGGAAAACAACTTGGGGAAAACCTGTTGCACAGTGACCCTGTTTGAACCCTGTCTTAACCCTAGAACCCTGAACGGTCACAACTTTTTCATACGAAATCCATTTTTTTGAGCTCTAGGGCTTGTTGTAAAGCTTGTGGCATATACTACATGCCCTCAACTGTTTTCTATGAAGATAATGCATTGATTTTCAGATAGGGTATTTTGAAGTTGACCATACCCAGGGGGATCAAAGTCAGGGGTCTTTAGAATTGTTCTCTTAAAAATCACTATGCAAGCTAGTGTGTGTGCTACAGGAATGAAAATCATTGGTTTTGTCTTTGGAATTTAAATCTTTAAGCCAACTTTGGAACTTTTACAGATCCTTTGAGAGCATCGAAAGGCGTTCTAAGCAAGAGTAAGTGCAGGCTTGGGAACACACTTCCTGGGCAGTCAAGGCAACCAAGAAGGAAACAAAAGGTTGGAAATTCTCAACTCCCTTTATCAATTCCTAGCTTAGGCTAAGAACGACGAGAGGTAGGAGTAAGTCAGAGCGACGATAAGCAGGTATCAAGTTGAAGACCACCTAAAAACTCAAGTTCAAGCTAAAAACCTAATCTCTGTACTGTCGGTAACATAAAGGAAAAGAACCTAACGTGGAACGATCAACCTAAAAGCACGAAGAACATTCAAGTATTCCTGACGACGTAATATCAGACAAGACCTTAAACACGAGAAATAACTAAAAAGAATCAAGTGACTCATATAAAGTAACCAGCAACGAGGTTGTACTCTGGGCAAAGAATTGGGCTACTTAGATAGGCATATGAACCTTAGATCAGGACGACATCTTGTAAGGGAGAGACAAAGCCTTAGGTCTTCAGAGGCTAGCGTTAACCACACTGCTAGGTCTTGGGCCCAGCAGTTGAGCCACCACTCGTACTACCCTAGCTCTGAGACCAGTGAGTCAGAGATGTCTCAAGGCATGGACAGACCTACGGGAAGTTCAGGAGTGCCTTACTTGTACAGGGTGGAAGGCCCTTACAAAACATAGTTGGAGTACCTTAGGACCAACCGATTAGGTGCCAGCATCTATGAGGATGGCTTAGGAAGATCTGTGATACAGATTAAGAATCCTGATCAATCCATTGGACTCGAGCACCCAGCAGTCAAGTTTGAAAACGGTGCATACCTGGACAAAGAAGGAACCATATACGTAGTCACCAGTCACCCAGACAGGACAGATGAATTTGGGAATGTAATCTCAGAGGCGGATTTAGGTGACTTGGAACAAGGGAACATGGGTGCGGAACCTAGAACCCCTCGAGGTAAATCAGTTCTCACTAGGATTATCACACCGGAATGGATTCCCCAGGACAATAAGAGCATAGAGTTGCTCCTCAATCGAGAAACTGAAGAAGCCTTTTGGAGGTATAAAGCTAATCAGCCAACTGATATAGGAACTATCATGATCTATGAGTTTAAGGATCCGGATAGCCCAGGTAGAGTGACCTACTTAGATCACAATTCAGAAAGGATCTTTGTGGTGACAGAAAATGATAGGCATGCTTACACTTGGAAGGGTGAATTCATTTTCCCCCAACCAAGATCGAATGTATCCTATGGTCACCCGGGAGCTGGAACATCCCAAGCTCATGGAACTCAAAGAGACAGAAGTAGAGATAGACCAGAAGTAAGCTTTGCCAACCCAGTGGGCAGAGAAAGAACGAGGATGGAGACGAATAGGGTAGAACTTGAGACGCTTAGAGCTCACAGGAACCAAAGAAATGTGGATGGATTCCCTCTGCCGAGACCTAGAGAGCACACAAGAACTTTGAGACCGACCCAGCTAGTTAAATCCATGAAGAATTACTTTGATGGCACAGGAGATCCCTATGATCATGTGGCGGAGTTCAAGCAAGTCTTGAGAGCTGAACAAGTGGAGGATCTATTCACACAGTACAATGCCTTCGGTCTAACCCTTAGGAACACAGCACTTACATGGTTTCAGCCATTGGATGAGCGACAATTCAGGTGTATAGACCAACTCCTAGAAGCCTTCATTGTAGAGTTCTCTAAGAGTGGCATAAGACACAATACCTCCTCACTGATTCACAGCTTCAAGCAAACCCCTCAAGAGACCGTGAGACTTGCAGGAAGAAGATTTAGGCAATACCTTGAAAGATGTCCTGTTTCGGAGCTACCCACATCTGCCAAACAAGTAGCCTTATTCCTTGATGGATTGCTGAGTACGAAATTGAGATCCTATGTGTATCTGAAGGACCCTAGGACTATAGAAGAATGTGTACGCATGTGCATTGACATTGAAGATAACCTAGGGGAGGAACTAGAGCTTTCCAAAATCTACAAAGATTCAGATAGTGCATCTAGTCACTCTTCCACGCAATCCACATCAATTGAGGAACTTGCAGAGAAAGTAGCTCAGAAATTAGGTGTAACTAGCAAACAAATCCCAAGGTTTGCTCCTGTGAAAAGGTGCTATACATGCGGTGGTGACCATATGGCGAATGTGTGCCCTATTATGGCTCAGCCCCAAGTAAATCCTAGTAGCCAGTACTGCACCATAGAACGGTGATACACCAATCACACCGCACAAGATTGCCCATACAACAAGCAGGCAGTTAGGCAACCCTACCCTCAGCCCTACCAACAAGGCAGATACCAGAACCAAAATCCACCACCACAATATGCTAGACCCCAACAAACCTACCAACCACAATATCAGGCCCAACAGAGACCCCAACCGGTGCTAGTTCAACAGCCTCCAAACCCAGCTAATGTGATTCCGGTAAAGTATGCTGTTGCAGAAGAAAACCTAAATAGGGCCATAGTACCAGTAACCCCATTGATCTCAGAAAGTGACCCGAGTGACCATAGCTTTGATTCTACACATGTCGATAGTCCCCAGGCTTACTACATGCAGTCTCCAGAACATGGTGAGTCCTACTATAGTGAAGAGCCAAATGAAATAAGTTGGGAGTCAGATTACACGAATGTCATGTATGCAAACCCCAACCCTAGGCCTCAACCTAGGCAAGTAAGACCTCCATTCCCAAGAGGACCATGCTACAGATGCCAAGGAGATCACCTCATTCGTGATTGCCCCTTACCTCCACCTACACAACCCCAGTCAGTGACGATCCAAGGCTTTTGCCAAGATTGTGGAAAAGAGCATCTCTTACGAGATTGCCCAAAGAACCCCAATAATATGCCAAAAATCATGCCTATCAACGTTATTGGGTTAGTAGTAGATTCCACAGGAAGTGTCACTTCCACTGCTCCCGTACAGGTAGTCACTAGAGCTCAAGCATTGCAGCAAAACCAAGGGGTAGACCAGGAAAAGAGCCCAACAGCTAGTGAAAGTGAGAGCATAACCAAGAAAAGGACTAGAGCTTGGAGAGATAGCCATGAACGTATGAAAAGGCAATGGGCAAAGAAGATGAGTGAACTTGAGGAAAGTCTACGAGAAACCAAGGCCAAAATCATAGAGATAACATCCCAACCGCACTCTCACACATTCCCACCGCTACCATCCCCATCACCCTCCATCCCTCCACCCCCTAATACACCTCACGTAACCCACCCACCACCCCGAGTAGGATCAGTATTAGCTGATCCCACTCCCGAGGACCTTAATATGATGCTTAAAGCATATCAGGCCAGAATCCAAGAAGGGCCAAACGTAACTGATCATGAAAAGTGCTACCCTAGAGCAGAACTAGAGTTAGAACGAACCAAAATTTGTGCCAAAATGGTGGAATTGGCTCAAGCCATGTTCGAAGCTAGCCGCCTCTTTAACATCTCTAGCTCAGCTAAGACGCAGTTACATTTTGATGGACTGCTGGAAAGAATAGAGAGGCTAATTGCACAATCAAAAAAGGAACCTGTCCCTCAAAGAAAGGAAAAGGTAAGAGAACGGATAAGACAGCCTCTTCAGGAAGCCCATGTGCCTCCTCAAGAAGCTTATCTTTCCCCCCAAAAGGCAGATGAGCCTCCCTCGAAAGCTTACGTACCTCCACAGGTTGCCTACATTCCTTCTCAGGGAGCGTATGAGCCTGCTCGGAAGAGTAATAGAATAAGTAATCCTCCCCAGGAAGTTTGTGCTCCAGCCATCTATGAGAACAAGGAGAGAGTCAACGATAGAATAAGCCCTCCTTCTCAGGTTGCTTATGTGCCTAATTCTACGGAGCCAGACACTTCTTCTTCTATGAATCGGTTTGCACCAGACTTCCTACGAGAGATTCAAGAAGACAAATGGGATAACGAAAGTGAAGTCGCCCCTCCTTTTGAACTTGTGGATGATGCACACGATCAATTCCCACAAGACATCCCATCTATTTACGGGGAACATGAGAGTACTCAGTCTCACGAGAGATTGGACTTTGAGTCTAATTCCATACAAGAGCTACCCCACTTCACAGGCCCATGGGAAGCAAAGTCCACGTGTATGAGAGCACCCACAGTCATGGTAAGGAACGACGACTCAGTCATATCAAGGAACACCGAGGTAGTAAAGAACACCAAGGTGCAGCGCGATCTCACTTTGGAAGAACTGCCTAAGGATAGACCAAAAGCGTCGAAATATGTAGCTAGTCAAGTAACTGAAGTTGCAAAACCACGTTCCCGGGTAGGATCCCATAGGACAGTGCTAGAAATTCCCTTGGACAAGATAGGAGATATGTGTGAAGGTGAAGAAGGGAACACCTATCTTCCCATCACCTACCAGGAGTACACCACCAAGGCAATTTTGGACTCAGGTGCAGGAGTTGCAATTGCCACTACTTCCCTTTGGAAGCGTTGGGGCAAGCCAGCACTCAGGCCAACGAGGATGAAATTGCAGATGGCCGATGGTCATATTGAGAGACCCTTAGGATTGCTAGAAGGAATAACTCTCACCACTTGTGGTGTCGAGTTTGAGCATACATTTGCTATATGTGACTTCAGCAAAAATCATGCCTATGAGATGATTTTGGGAAGACCATTTATGCGACAGTTGCAAGTGGTACAGGACTGGGGCACCAACTCCTTGTATTTGCAACACTTAGGCGTTACAACCAAAGTAAATCTCAAAGATTACTCTCATAGAGATGTCCCTCCCATCCAGTGGAATCCCATCCATAGAGCCAAAGATGATACGGAATCTGTGCATTCCATAGGGTCAGGATCCTCTTGGATGCATGAAGACACCCACTTATGGATGTGCAAAGTAGCAGTAGAGGAAGAGAAGAGAGAAAAGGCCAGAGAAATAGGTGCAAAAGAAACACATAGAGCAATTCAAGACCCAGCCTATGCACCTGTAGTTTTTCCTGATGAGGAATTCGAACCCCATGGCTGGGCAGAAATTTTAGCAACAATGGATGTAGCCATCAATGAAGAACAATGGACACCTCACTGTGATGAGGATGGCTATGACATTTCAGTCTTCTCCATAGAGCCAATCATGGGAGAGGCAGTTCTAGAAGAATGCGAACCTAGCCCTGATGCATATGAGGATGCAAGTGACTCCGATCTCGAGTCTATCATTATGGACCCACCATTTGCATCAGATGAAGAATACTTCCATGAAGTAGAATTTCAACCCCAGAGGCATGGAGAGCTTACAAATGATGTAAGATTAGCAACACATGTGAGCCCAAAGGAAGAAGGAAAGAAACGAAAAAAGAGAGAAGTCTCACCAGAAGAGGAAGAATCTTTGTTTGAGGTCCCAGAAAATTTTAAGAAGTATGAGATAGATGATAGGAGAGTCATGATTAGAATGCCTAAACGAGAGGCACAATCAGGAGAGGCCTATGATAACAAAGAAACCACCAAGAAAATAGTAGTGGCCATAGAAGAAGGAGAGGAGAGATGCACGTATATAGGCCATGACTTGACAGAAGAAGAAGAGCACGAATTGATTGCCTTGCTAAGAGAATACAAAGATGTATTTGCTTGGAGTTACAAGGATTTGAAAGGGGTTGACCCGGACATATGCTCGCACACCATCCCCATGACTTCAGATGCCAAACCCTCTAAGCAAAAGCCTTATACATATAACGATAATTACGCTGCTAAGATCAAAGAAGAGATAGATAGACTGGTCGAAGCTGGATTTATCTATGAAATTGAGCACACTGAGTGGGTATCACCCATCGTAGTGGTGCCCAAGAAGAATGGCAAACTGCGCGTGTGCATTAACTTGAAGAAGGTTAATGCAGCCACTATTCGAGATAACTATCCGCTTCCCATCACAGAACATCTCTTAGAAAGAGTGGCAGGCAAGGAAGTGTACAGCTTACTTGATGGATTTTCGGATTACAATCAAGTAGCCATAGCTCCAGAGGATCAACATAAGACAGCCTTTGCCACAGAATGGGGCATTTTTGCCTTTAGAGTAATGCCATTTGGGCTTACCAATGCACCGGCTACCTTCCAGAGGCTGATGTGCCATGTGTTAAAGGAGTTCCTGAGGAAGAGTTTAGAAGTCTAGGTTGATGATCTTTGTGCTCATTCCAATATTAGACAAACCCATATTCCTGAACTCAGACAAATCTTTGACAAATGTAGAGAATATCAAGTCTGCCTGAACCCAGAAAAGTGCGTTTTTATGGTCAGGCAAGGCAAGATTCTAGGACACATAGTGTCAAAGAATGGCATATCTACCGACGAAGAAAAAGTGAGAGCCATAGCAGATCTACCTAGGCCAAAGAATGTCAAGGAAGTACAAGCTTTCATGGGGCACTGTGGTTATTATCGACGATTTATACACATGTATGCTGTCATTGCAAAGCCCATGTACGGACTTCTGACAAACTTTGAGTGGACGGATGAATGTGAGAATTCCTTCCAGGAGCTTAAACGAAGATTGTGTTCAGCACCAATCTTGACCACACCAGATTGGAATAAGCCATTCCATGTTCATGTTGATGCATCCAATTATGCTATTGGATGTGTGCTTGCACAACCTACTGGTGAAGGTAATATGGATCTTCCAATTGCCTATGCCAGTAGACAATTGAATGCGGCTGAACGGAATTACACCACTACAGAGCGAGAAGGATTAGGCATGGTATATGCAGTTAAGAAATTTAGACACTATTTGCTTGCAAATAAGTTTAAATTTTTTATTGATCATCAGGCATTGTTATATCTCGTAAACAAGCCATGCAATACAGGAAGATTAGTAAGATGGTTTCTCTTGCTAATGGAATATGATTTTGAGGTTGTGGTAAGAAAAGGGAGGACCCATTTGAGAGCTGATCATCTTTCTAGGCTCACATCGGGAGAAGCCCCACAAGGAGTATCAGATGACCTTCCTGATGGTTACTTGTTTAATATGGAAGTGGTGCCGCAGTGGGCTAAGCCATTGGTACCAGTATTGACATACGGGCCTAATCATCCAGTGGTAAACACACGGAATAGAGAGGTTGTAAAAGCCCAAAAGTACCACATCATGGCAGGAAGTATGTACAAGCACACAGATCAAGGGATCTTGGCTTGTTGAGTAGAAGAGGATGAGTACTCTAAATGGTTGCAATTAGCACATGTAGGTGCACTAGAGCAACACCATTCAAAGCAACGAACTTTACAGACCCTAAAGAGACTCGGAGTACATTGGCCAACTATGGAAGCTGATGTCCAAAAGTTGTGCAAGGAATGCCCAATCTGTTGCACTAAGCCACCTGTGGAACACGCCACTCTTTATCAAGTATCCATTGTGCCAGATTGGAGTGAACCACTAATATCCTTCCTAAGGACGAAAGCATTCCCTCCAGACATGACTCTGGCTAGGAAAAGGAGTTTAGCACAAGAAGCCCTGGATTACTCACTCATTGGTGATAATCTATACAAGCGTGGTAAAGATGGTTACCTGAGGCTATGTGTCCATGAAAGTGAATATCTTAAGATCTTAGAAACTGCTCACGAAGGTGTAGCAGGAGGACACTTTGGACTGGATCGGGTGATCAAGGCAATACTATTTGCGGGCTTCTGGTGGCCTACCCTTCACATGGATGCACATACCTATGTGAAACGGTGTGATGTCTGTCAGAGGACTCAGTATCCTACACGCAAAGATGAGATGCCACTGAAACCTATGATGGGTGGACGTGCATTCTCTAAGTGGGGAATAGACTTTGTAGGTCCTATTAATCCCCCAGCTAAAGGTTCTCATGCGGAATACATCATTGTTGCGACAGATTATCTAACTAAGTGGGTAGAGGTAAGGGCTACGACAAAGAACGATGCTCAAACAACTGCTAAATTCTTGTTTGAGAATGTATTCACGAGATATGGGCTACCTATAGAACTTGTAAGTGATAGAGGCACTCATTTCTTGAACGAAGTGATTGAAAATCTACTCCAAGAATTCTTGATAATACACAAGAAGTCTGCCCCCTATCACCCTCAAGCTAATGGACAAGCTGAGAGCACTAATAAGATCTTATGCAATGTACTGACGAAATTAGTGAACACTAAACGCTCTGATTGGGACAAACAGCTACACCATGCTGTTTGGGCATACCGAGTTGCCTACAAAACGGTACTCCAAGCCACCCCCTTTCAGATGGTATTCGGCCAAAACGCTGTGTTACCCTTGGACTTCTTGATCCCTACATTGAGAGTAGCACAAGAGCACGAATGGACAGGTCATGAGCTCTCCTTTAGGATCTTTGACCTTGAACAATTAGGAGAAACAAGACTGAGAGCAGCTGTAGGAATCTATGCAGCTAAGAAGAGGCAGAAGGCATACTTTGATGCCCATGTGATGGATAAGGGTTTGAAAGCAGGAGATCTAGTTTTAGTCTATACACTGAAACAACACGCAAGGAAGCTAGAAAAGAGAGGCTATGGACCTATGATCATCAATAGGATCTCCACGAGCGGAGCAGTACAACTAGCCACGTTAGAGGGTGATGTTCTCCCAAACTACATTAGCGGTTGCAGAGTCAAGTTGTATAAGGAACCCCTCACGGAGGAAATGCTCAGCCGACTCAACACTGCTAAGAAACGCAAAGAGGAAGAAAAGCGAATTAGAGAAGAAGCTCAAGCAGAAGCTTTAGAACGCATCAGAAGGATGAAATTACGAAGGCAAGGTAGAGAGCAGCCTAGAACAAATGACTATGCAGATCAAGGATATCATATGGCAATGTGTGAAGTCGCACGAACAAGCTCACATAGGATAACTGATTGATGTCCTTTCGTAACCTTAGATATAGGACAAGGAAAGAGTGCAAGGACCGTAAGAGCCTTGATTGACTCAGGTGCAGCCACTAGTGCTGTTAGAATGTCTTACTGTCAAGAGTTGCAGTTAACTGTCAATCTTGTGGAAGCATATCTCATAGGATTGGGAGGAGTGGAAACCCCTTGCATGGGCGAGGTGGAACTTCCCCTCTACATTCATGATGAGACAATGACAGTTAAAGTACTAGTGTGTCAAGATGAGGACCTCACAGAACCCCTTGTCTTGGGTCAAGATTGGATCTATGACCAAGCAGTCAAATTGAACCTAAGAAGTGGACTTCTTCAGGTATGGGTCAATCATAGTCGAATTACAGTAGAGTTAGATAATGGAGCACTCAAGGAACTAGGAAAGGCACAGACTCCTGGTCCTTCCAGGAGTACACATGAAGATGACCATGCTGTTCTTGTCCAAAACTATGTGTTGCACAGGAATGATGGTTGCAAAAAAGGAGTCAGGGATGCAACGGAACTCCCTTCTTTTCCAAAGGTCAGAAGGAGGCAGCAACCGAAGGTGGATCAAAGGCAGAAGAACCAGAGTACTACCTATGCCGGAAATCAAAAGTACCTGCGTAGCAAAATGTCTCAGCAAGTGAACCAAGTGTGGGTGCGGAAAGGCGAACACCCGGTATTAAGCCAACCACACGGGCAAAGCCTCTTATTAGTGACCAACAACCCGATAATAATAAGAAGTCTTTCGGAAATTCTTCTGCTAACATGAAATCTATTTGGGTGCCCAAAAAGTCGATGAAGGCTAGCCCACAATCAAGACAAATTTGGGTGCCTAAGGCTTGTTTGCGGGCTCAAATAGCTACACCAAGAACACACCCTACACAGCATGATCCATTCACTCGCACAGCCTACATCCACTCATTTTCAACACCAAGGCACATGAGCACAAACAGAATCAGTTGTAAATGGGTACCTAAAAGGCCTCATGTTCAAGCTGACACACCTATAAAGCTCTCGAGAATCTCTACGGAACCACGAGCAAAACCCATCCACTGCATTTGGCAGCCCAAGACTTGTAACAAACCCCCGGACCCCGATTGTAAATCCATGACCACCTACTAACCGCTTCACTCTCACATCACATCATTTCGCTTAGCCCTTAGGTCTACCTAACTCCTAACTATGCACACTAGCACCAAGCACTTATTAACCCCTAACCACTCCCGAACTTTAAGTTAATGTTGTAACAAGGGACACCATGTCATTTTTGTGTCCATTGCAATGTTAACGTTTATTCATATATTCTCACAGAATCAGCTGCGACATTTTCAACATGGCAGAGGCAGCAGGAACTAGCTCTCACACAGAAACAAGCCCGCAAGTGGTGGACTTGGACAGTTTACCCATTTTGCCGGAGACAATTGAAAGACCAGAAGATTTGCAGGCCGTCTAAATCATACCTATTGCAGACCCTCCGCGTGGCCACACCATGCCCGTGGGAAAGACTTCCCATTGGTTTACCGAGGTGGCAGGACCCTTGGGTGAAGGAACGTACCTATGGGAATCAGAGTTGGACTTCAATGGAAAGCAAGGCAGATACCATTTCTTTACAAGAGAGTTTGAGAAATTACAAAATGCAGAAGGTCTACGTCCGATATGGGAAAAGGCAGGATTGAGTGCCTATTTCAGTGCACGACTCCCAAAACCTGACTTCATGCGATGCTACTATCTCATCAACACCTTGACTCCAAACCAGAACCCAAAAGGCGCAAGCTCATTTGTGATTCCATCTCTGACAAAGGGGAATGAGCTCAAGAG
The DNA here is from genome assembly GCA_020310875.1 of Ceratopteris richardii. Taxonomy (NCBI): domain Eukaryota; kingdom Viridiplantae; phylum Streptophyta; class Polypodiopsida; order Polypodiales; family Pteridaceae; genus Ceratopteris; species Ceratopteris richardii. Next base: position 253,144,977 of record CM035406.1, on the reverse strand, counting down.
GTTCAGGCTATCAAACAACTTGGTGAGAGAGGCTCTAGATATGCGAGGAATGCATATTCCTTCAGAAAAGGAAACCCTAGTACCAGATTACATGAAGAATCGAAGTCTCACCAAGCTCAAGGACATGGTGTCCATGACGCCTAATATTGCAATACACCTTCGCATGTGGATGCAACACTTTGCTTTCCCGGCACAAGATAGATTCACCATGCCGCCCAAAAAGATTTGGTTTAGTTTGTACCTAGCAGAGACACAGAGCCTCACCATCAACTTACCCCACTGGATAATTGACCAGATACACCTAGCTCACAAACGATGGCCGCGGAAACAGGTTTTATATGGTTGCTGTGCTCTGACAAGAATCATTTATAGGTGTTTGGCTTATGACATTCTGATCCAACGGGCCCTAATGTGGAATCGGGTTGAGCAGTTTAGAGGCAGGACATCCACTAGACCCCCTTCTAAGAAGATGAGAGGCACTGTCCAAGTCCCATGTGCTCAACCACGTGGAGCCACCCTAACACCAGACGTCACCCCTCCACGCCGAAGAGTCCGACCATTCACACTCCGACTTCCAAGACGCAGCACCAATGGTTCCACCTTGATTTTCCCTCCCATTCCAACCAATCTTGAATTTCCTAGTGGTGCACCTTTGGAAGAACTCACTAATGAAGATTTCGAACAACTATTACAAGATGTAGAGTTGGAGGCAGAAGAGGCACAACAAGCGGAAAACGTGCAAACGCAGGCCACAACCTCCCAAGCACCTGTCACACCTGTTGAAGTGGATGCAGAGGATGACAGAGATGAAGAACAGGAGGATGATGAGGAGGATTATGATCAAGAGCACCAAGAGGAGCAACAAGAAGTGCCAGAACTTGTAGGTGCACCAGCATATACAGCTCAACTACGAAGGCTATACGACACTATCAAAGCAGTACAAGAAAGGCATCAACTCTCTCTGATATCAGGTCAAGCTTTGATGCAAGAAATGCTATCAGATGAAGGGGTGGCCCAACACTTCATTGACACCCTCAAATTAGTGTCAGACTCTTTAGGAGTTCCGGAGGCTGTCCACACCGCAGTCCGCCAGTCCGTAAGGTACGACAAACGCAGAGTGGACACGTTACCACGAGCAGGTAAGACTATCAGGATACCCGTCACAGAACAAGAAGTACCCATTGAGACAACAGCCACCCCCACAACCACCACTGACCTCTCCGCCGAAACCTTCGTTCAGACATCACCCATCTCACCCCAGCATCCTCCATCACCACCTTCTCCACCCCCACCACCACCTCCCACCTTGGAAGAAACGACAGTCATCACCTCTACCTTCACTTATAACCCATCCTCATTCAAATCATTCTCATTTCGAGAACCCACCTCACAAGACACCCTCTTCTCCTTCGTCACCAATCCCTTGTACACTTCGTCCCGTCTATCCTCTGAACCCATGACTGGCCATCCCATAATTCCAAGTGTAGTTGGAAACCCAGCACCCACAGAAGGCACCCTATGTTTCCCGACCTATCCCCCAATACATTCCATGACCCTCACTTCCCATCTGGCCCCTACACCTCTTTCAACCTGACCGCGCCACCCCAATACCCATCCGTTGTGGAGCAGTTCACCCGCTCTCCAATGTTTCCGAGGCACACTTCTCCGATGTTCGCAATGACATCAATTTACACGAACACCACACTCACTTCACCTACCATACCCACCTACATGGTAGCCCCTGTACACACCACCTTGTCTGACCCAATGGACATTTCACCAACCACAGCACCTCTCCCCACAATTCCACCATCTTCCCCTCCCTTGCCCCCCACCTCACCACTCACATCATTGGCACACACAGCATTCACTACCCCCCTACCCAATCCCACCTCCCCTGCATTTCAAACTTTTCCCCTTGCATCTCATAATGTAAATAGCACGTTCAACACCTTACTTCAGTGTGCACATCAACTACAACAAGAGTACCATCAATTGGAAGAACGCACTACGGCACTCCAAGCAGAATCTCAACGTCTACAAGCTAGAGTCACCACTCTTGAAGCTGACTACCAGACGCTCCTAGCCGAGCATACCACCCTACAGCAGGCTCACTCCGAACTGGAATCAAAGACATCAACAGTAGATGACCAAGCAGTCAAAGAACTAGAAACAGTGCTTCAAGCGCAAATGATCTCTAACGCTACACTCAGACGCAACATTGGGCTATTAAGGAAGCATATGGCCGCAGCACTAGAAGAGAACAAACGACTTCAACAACAAAACCAAGACAACTTTGAAGCGGCTATGGAAGGAACCGTCGGAGCAACCATTAGCCCTACCAGATATAGAGCAGTCCCATCGGAAGACATTCGCATCTTACTTGAGGAGCATGCAAATTTCTTGGAGTCATATGAAAAGTTAGAGACCGAATGTGCAGATCTAAAGAAACAGATAGTCAGTGTCCCCACCGCTCAATAGGAGCCGGTAATCTTGCAACACTCTACAGAAGAAATGGAGACCCTCCGGAAACAGGTGGCAGAACTCCAAGCACGCCTCTTACCATATGAATGGCCACCCTCGCCCATTGAAGAACCAGAACCTAAAACAATAGTGGAAATCCCCGTCGATGATAGCTATGAAGAGCCATACGAGCCTATGCCGACGCCTGGTGGTCGAACTACAGAAGAAGGACAAGATACGTTAGAAATTCAAGTTCCAGATTGGGTCAAAAGGGTCGAGAAAGTGGGTAAGACACATGATGATCGTGTGGCCGTGCAAATGCAATCTCTCACAAATCTGGAAGAAACTGTCCTTCGGTCTTCCTACTTTCAAAATTTATCCCATCAACGGTTAATCACAACATCAGAGTCGCAATACATGCCTTATTTTGTCTTACTACATGATTATAATGCAGAAGTCAAAAGACATACAGGGAAGGAGCCCACATTCGCCACTCAATTTGAGATAGGGGATTTACCGACAGATGCACGTGCTGGCTCGATCTTCCAACCTAATTGGCGTGCACGTCTACTCACCGATTACCCAGAGATGATGAGTACTTGGGCAACCATGCCACTGTATATCAAGTATAATCCATGCTATTGTCCAGTGGTACGTCGCAGGTCCTGGCAAGCATTTGCAATCAAGGTACGCAACAATAAAGAATGCTCGGCTTGGGTTAACTACCCATATTTTGCTCCACCTCGAGGGACCCCAACTGTAGCCTACATGATATCAACAATTCGGCACTGGTCTACACGTCTAAATAATGTACCCGACATAGCAACGAAAATGTGTATGAAGATATTCGAGCTCATGACCATTGTCTTCAAAACCTTTCGGAATGTCCAAGCTCCATACATCTCTGCCCCTGGATTCTCTCAAGGCAACAAGGATTTAGTCTACGACATGAGCCAAACCCCCTCGGTCACTATCATCTTTGCTTGGCATGCACGAATAAAGTACTTGCCCGCATGCTTCAAGCAGACATTTGAGGAAATGTTCTCTACGGGATTCTGGGAATACCATTCCGAAATTTTCATTCCCAAACCCACACATTTGCTACATCTATTCGCAGTAGAACAAGCGATCCATGCAGATCAGTTACGTCTGCCACATCCGGACATTCCAGGACCAATCGATTGGGATCGTATGATGACAGATTTGGCTAGAGGACTACGCATACAAGAACATCAGCTTGCCACTCAGGTTGTGGAATATTACATCCAACACTCCCAGCAACAAGGGTCTGTCAGGGACGACAGACGCAAGAGAGGGGGGGGTGTTGAGAGCAGTATGGGCACCCAAGGACCGACTAGACAAGGAAGCCAGCGGAGAGAGTCAGAACAAAGTGAAGGAGTAAGTAGACAAAGCAGTCGACGCAAATCTGGCAGATAGGCCCTTCAAATTTCTTCCAAATCAACATCTTTTAACAGTGATTCTTATCACTAACAATCATTGTAAATACCATTTCATATTGTTGTAGCTCCATTTTGTGCAAGCCAAGGAGTCCTTGAGCTTGAGGAGCCTTAGAAGTACCTACATATCAATTTTCATATTTTTTAGACTCCGTGTAAGCCCTCAAATTGGCCCTGGAACCTAATTTTTAACTAGGCCGGACACTAGGTCTGGACAGGGCCAAAACCTAGTCAAAAACTATAAAAAGAGCTAGAGAGCTCATTTTTGAGGTTAGCTTGTAATTGAAACAAACTTGTAAGAGCATTTGAAAGTAATTGAAGAACTCCATTGATTCTCACTCTTTGTCTTGCCGTGTGTGCACGTGTGTGTGTATGTGTGTGCATGCTAGTGTGCTTCTCACTCACACACTTGTGCCGCCACTTGCTCGAGGTCTTCATACCATCCTCACGTCTTCCCGGATTGACATTAAAGGAGGTGCTACTCATCATTGAGCTACAACTTGTGAAGTATTTTGATGGCAATGCACCATGCTAAACTCTCCTTCTTGAGGTCTCCACAATGATACCCTCAGAGTAACAAATTGAACTTCAAGAACTACACACAGTACTCCACACAAAGGCTACAGAATACATAGAAAAGACAGTACACAAGGAGCACGAAGATAGATCTCTTAGGTCATACAAATGTGGTCAAACTTCACTCTGTGGCTGACCATGCCACTATATGCTTTATTAAAGAACATATACAAAAGTGTCTAAATTACATTTGGCCTTTCACATGGAAAGTAACATTAACAAGCTCTTGTAAGGTTAAGGAGCAATATAATTTAGCCTTTTTTAACTCTTTTAGAGTGGTAAAAACTTCCTCAATGGTACTTTCTTCCTTGCATCTTAATGTGCGATCATTCAAGAAATCTGATTTGTGTTCTTGCTCACCCATGTAGTTTGGAAGTGTGGTAAGGCCAAATACCTCTTTTATCTCATAGTCACATTTAGAAGGATTCTCAAATTCTATTTCTTTCTCAATCATTGGTTGATTTATAGAATTATCTAATTCTATGAAAAGAAGATCTCTTCTTTGTTATTTTTCCATCTATCTTCTTGGACTTTGGCCCAAGGGTCTTGTGGCCACTTTGCTTCTACCTCAAGAATTAAGGATCAATCTCCATGGTTTCTAATACTAATTTCTCTCCAAACACTATGGGTAGTTCTAGATTTGTCTAATTTATGTTGAAATTTTCTAAGTACTCCTTGAACTGCTTCTCTAGAATTCTCATCACTAGAATGGTTGGGATTGGTTTTTCTAGAATAATCTCAACAACTTCAATAAGCTTATTACATAATACAGAAATTTTCTTCTCCAAGTGTCCTTTAGGGTAACATTGATCATGATACTCTAGACTAGGTCCTGCCTCTATTCTAGATTGTTACACCTTCAATAACATTTATAAGTCTTCAAGAATTGGATCCCCTAGAATTGATTCTACTTGGTCCTTTATTTGATCCTCCTTCACCACATCACCATTTGGTTCAGCTAGGTTTAGTCCTATGTCTTGTGTTGACATTTGATCTTTGTCAACTAATTTCTTCATCCATTTTCTTTTGATCTTTTCTCTTCTCGTTTTTCGTTTTTTAGTTTTTCTCTTCCTATATTTTTATGAAAATTCTTTAGAATACTCTACCAGTAGATGTGAAGATTCTTCTCCTTTTCACTTATAGGACCATTGGGTTTCATATCACTAAGGGTTTTCTTTGTTCTTTTTAGCTCTAGCTCATGTAATATCCTTCAGTGGTACCAAGTACTCCTTGTCACTACATAAAAGAACTCAAATACCTCAATCACATTGATCTAGTTAGTGGAATATGCTCTAGAGGGGTTCTTGGGGTAATCCCAAAATAGATGTTCATTCCCTCAATCAGTATAGTATCCACCTCATGCTTTTTGAGGAGGTGTATGGTAGGGCATTATGAACTCCTGATGAAATGATCTCCTCCACATCTATAAAAAAATCCTCTTGGTGTTGGTCTCATTGGGTTTCTTACTAGAGCTTGAGCTCTAGATGGAGCTTACTTTATGTTGGCATATTCTGATCCATATGAATCTCCATGGACATTATATTCCTAGTATAGTTGCTTATAAGTTTTCTCATACTGTATGGGATTATGGTCATAGGCATAATAATCAACATTCCCTTCCTCATAGATTTGGCTCATGTCTTGTTAGATCATCAATGGGGTTACAGGTACTACTGCTCTCTCTAGATTCTCTTCTCAATATGTGTACTTGATTGACAGTACATTTTGAGGGTGGGGTTGTTGTTGTCCCAACACCAATGAAGGTTGAGTATAACCATGATACCCATATAGTCTCCAAGCCATTGGGCATCCTTGATATGGAGCATTCCTCAAATCCTCCTTAGCTTATTCGCTTAGTGCATATCCATAAGGCCTATATTAAGGAGGTTGTGGGTGTCTAGGTTGCTAGTTTTAAGGATAGTTTTCAATAGTGTAATTGGTGTATTTCTACTCAAATATGAAAGTAGAAGTTTGGTCCATGCATAAGTGGTCATACATACTAATACTACTATGGTGGAGCAAGAACTTGTCTTGCACAAGCATGTGATGGATGGTCCCCTCCTCTATGCACACATCTCCTTAACATCGACATCCACATGGGTTGAGTTTGATAGGGTTTTGACCCCTATTGATTTTGAACTCTAAGCTTCTTTGCAACCAATTATGCCAACTTTTCCACACTTTTAGATTGAGTAGGTACACTACTAGATCTGACTTTAGACTTGGTTGGATTCTGTGGAATTTTCACATCTTTGGCTAGGTTATCTTCAAAGTCTATACATTCATTAAGACATGCCTCCAAAGTTTCTAATCCCTTCACATATACCAAGGTTCTTAAGTTCCCATTAGTTAATCCATCCAAGGTAATGAGATCATTTTTGGTTGGATTGGCCTTTCTATAGCTGAACATCACTCCACATATTGCTTAAAGACTCAGTGCTTATTTGATTGAAGTTATGAATCAAAGACGAGGTATTATTTTTTATCCCTATCATAGAGAACTCACTAATGAGTCTTCCAAGAATTGTTCAATGTTAACATATCTATTACGATTCAAAGGTTGGAACCATGTTAAATTTCTTCCCAAGAATGTGAGTCCAAAAGCTTCATACTGAACAAAGACTTCATCAATCTGTTCAACTCACAATACTTGCTTGAATTCAGCCATGTGATCACAAGGATCCCCTGATCCATCATAGTGTTTTCTCAGTCATTTTGAAGCTTGATAAGGTCTTAGCCTTCTACTCACATTCGATGTTCGAGAAACAACTTCAACATTTTGGCGCACATGTAGCTCTCTTCCCTATGGAGGTCTTAGAGGAAAGGATAGCCTATTCATCATCTCACCTCCCATTTGAATGTTTGGCACTATGCTATAAGATGGTGTAGAAAAATGAACAAGAGGTCTGGGTGGAACATTCTGCCAACTACTTTATGCTAGAATAGGCTTTCCTTGGCTTTGTTGTTAACTTTCTGGATTTTAAGAAGTGGTTGCATGTTCCCTTGGAGAAAACACTAGTGGACCTATATGTTGGAGTCTAGATATCTCCATATTAGTTACTTCCCAAGATGGCCTCTTATCTTGATCCAAGTATTTGAGCCTTGTTGAGTCGTTTGGATCATGCAAGCCATAAATGGTAGCACCATTGACGTTACTTCTAGTTAAAGTCATTGTTTTTTGCAACAACTTTTCTGCTCGAGTAATAATTACATAAATTCCATTAGATCATCATCTTAAGGAGTTCTATCTCCTCTCAGGACATTCACTACAATAGAATTTCCTCTTGGGGTAGTCATAGGCTTTCTATTGTCCATACTGCTTGGATTACTTGGCTCCTGAATTTCTCCCATTTTATTGATTCTCTTGGGTAGGTTAGTCACTTAGTATATGTCCACGTTTATCTACTTGGAAATCTCCTTCAAACATCATTTCTAGTCTTTGGAAAACTTCCGAGGTTATTGGATTTCTTTTTAGTCTTGCCATAGATCTATTGAGTTCTTTAGGTGTAAAGGCACTCCATGCAATCCAGTAGAGACATGTTACAAGGAACTTATATAGTTCCCTTCTATTAAAGACATGACTTTTGAAGAGTATAAAAACTTGTGCAAGTTTTCAGAGGTTGACATAAGCTCACTTCAAGAAGAATTAAAATTATGTCAATACATGGAATGGATTCTTCTCTAGGTCACACTCATTGGCAATGAGATTAGCTCCTTCATCTCCCTAAGGCATGTCCTATTCTTAGGTTCATTCATAGCCTATGACACCTCGCAATTTTCTCACCCTAAGTTTCTTTTGTCTTCTTTTTTGAATGTTTTCTATTATGAATTTGGAAGAAAGTGGTGTTTTTTGAACAAGGGACTCCCTAAATATCACCTCTGAATCAATTTTTTTTTGTTCCAAGAAATTCATGATATATGACACTTGGGCTTACTTAGAAAACATGACACTTGTCACTCTTGATACGATACTTTTCTAGACAACATGATTCATGAGAAAATGATACACAACACTCTAGGTCACAATACCTAATACATAACCTAGCATCGAGGACACACAATACTTGAGGGTATTAGTGACACACGATACTTGGGATCCACAATATGATACTTAGAGCATACGATACATGAAACTTGCTAAGGTGATAGGATACTTCTCAAAGAAATACATGATACTCATCATCACATGATGACAGCTGAATTGTATCGGTGATACATGATACTCGTAAAGGATGATACATGATACTTGATATTTGAGTACCACATGTCGATACTCAACTAACCATGATAAAATACCTAAGTATCATGCTACTTTACTAGGAGAGAGGTGTTGGTGAGGGTGCCAAAAAAAGTGCATCAGACTCTTAAGGTCCTATGCACTTGTGACAAGCGAGACAAGCTAGCCCTCACACGTCCAAAAAGTGCACATAGTGGTGGTTTGATACACACATTAAATTATCAAATGGAGATCATGACCCATTAAAGCACATGTAAACATGTGATCTAGTGATGCTAGATGTTGGAATGGGTCAACTAATGCATGCACAGGTGGGTATTCACCTCACACAACACCTTCTACACATGCATGTGTGTTGCAAAACTTTTTGTAGCAATATACACTAAATTGGAAATTTCTCCTAGCTTTGATAGCCAAATAAGGTCAATAGTAGGTTAATTTTGAAGATTTCAAGGAGACAGATCCATGTACTAGCGATTTGACTCAATCACATTACTCTTCTCCAAGTTACACCTAGAAAATTAAGTGTCAAGAATCACCACACATGAATGATATGAGTGAAAACATGTGGGAAAGGGGTAGAAAATATACCCATAAATACATTTCATGCCTTAAACACACGTGCAAGCTCAAAAACAAAAAGATGCACAAGCAAGAAGAATGAATCACAAATTTTAGAAGTTAATTTTTGTACTATGAAAAAACTTTATTATAGATATGTTACCAAATGACTTATATACATGTGCCTTAAGTCTGGGCCTTTCATATAAGATATCAGAACTTTATCTAGAAATCCATAAACTCCTATTAGTTTACATGGATAGTGTTAGACTATGCATCTAGAGGATTTCTCTAGATTATTTACAAGGCTTTAAAGAGTTCCATGACGGGATATATGAGAATCGAAATGGCTGTTTCTTTGAAAACTTTGTGGGCTTGTTCTTTTTCTCTCTACTTTCTTCTTTCTCTTGTCTTCAATTTTGTGCAACCATCTCATCCTCTTCATGTACTTCTTCATCTTTGTCTTCTAGTTCTTCTTTTTGGACTCACAACTTCATGATGCTTAACCATTTGATTTAGTTTGTCCCAATCACCATCATCATTTACTTTGTTCTTAAAATGAACATTAAATAATCATTTCTCTTCTTCATCTAGAGATCCAAAGTAAGAGCTTGAATTTTCTAGTGTGAGCCCTTTATAAAATCTCCTACGCTATCCATGAGAATTCATATCATAAGGGTTTCCTCATAACACTCATCTTTGTTTGAAGCAATTTGTTTGTTAAGATTTAGTTGAATGGCTAATTTACTCCACAGCTGGGGTTCCACTTGTAGAAGCTCTTCTAAGGTTAATGAGGAATGGACTTTAGGATTTTTTTTAACTCTTGTAGAGTGGTAGAAAATTCCTCAAGAGTTCTTTTTTCCTTTTATCTTAATGTGGCAGCATGGAAGAAATCTAAATTCTGTTCATACTCACCCATGTAGTTAGGAAGTATGCTAAGGCTAATTGCCTCTTCTATCTCACAATCATCATCAAATAGATTCTTGACTTCTATTTCTTTCTCAATTATTGGTTGGTTTATAGAAGCATCTAGTTCTATGAAAGGAGGGATCTCTCCTTGGGTCTTTTTCCATCTATCTTCTTGGAATTTGGCCTAGAGGTCTTGTGGCCACTTTGCTTGTACCTCAAGAACTAAAGAAACAATCTCCATGGTTTCTAATCCTATTTCCTCTCCAACCAATATGGGTAATTCTAGTTTTGTCTACTTTGTGTTGAAATTTTTAAGCACTATTGGAATGCCTTTTATGGAATTCATCTTTGGAATGGTTGGGACTACTTTTTCTAGTGTAGTATGAGTAGCTTCAATAAGCTTCTTACATAATTACAATCCTTCTTTCTCTAAGCCTCCTCTGGGTAACATTGACCATGATGCTCTAGACCAAGTCCTATCTTTATTCTAGACTGATAAGCCTAGACCTTCAATTGGTTCTCCTTCACCACATCACCATTTGGTTTTTCATGATTAATTTGTGTAGATCCTATGTATTCTGTAGACGTTTATTCTTCTTCAGCCAATATCTTCATCCATTTTCTTTTGATTTTTTCTCTTCTCGTTTTCCATTTTTGAATTCTTCTCTTATTAGAGTTTTCAAAAGAAAATTTAGAATCTCTTGCCACTAGAGATGAGGATTCTTCTTCCCTTTCAATTATAGGAATCTTGAGTCTCATATCACTAAGGGTCTCTTTGTTCTTTTTATCTTTAGCTTGTGTTATAGCATTTAAGACTACTAGGTACTATTCATTGTCACTACCAATGGTCTCAAGTACCTCAATCAAATTGATATAAGTAGTGGAAGATGCTCTAGAGGGGTTCTTGGGGCAATCGTGAAACATGTGTTCATTATTGCAATCACTATAGTGTAGTATCCTTCTTGCATTTCCTTAAGAGGTGGTTGGTAGCGCATTGTGTAATCCTTGAGGGAATGATCCCCTCCACATATATACCATGGTCCTCTTGGTGTTGGTGGTCTCATTGGTTGTTGTACAAGAGCTTGAGCTCTAGGTGCAGCATACATTATGTTGGCATATTGTGATCCATAGCAATCTCCATAGCCATCATATTCATGGTAGTGTTGCTCATAAGCTAAATTATATTCTATGAGGCATTTGCATCTACACGTGTTGAGCCTTATAGGGTTTTGATCCTTCTTGGTTTGGAACTACTTACTTCTTGGCAACCAATTCTAACTACTCTTCCACTTTTTTAGATTGAGTGGATGATCTACTAGAGGTGTCTTTAGACTTGGTTGGAGTCTAAGGAATCTTTAGGTCATTGGATATGTTATCCTCCAAGTCTATGCATTCCTTAAGATATTCCTCCAAAGTTTCTAATCGATTCACATATATCAAGTTTCTTAAGTGCCCATTAATTAATCCATCCACAAATAATGAGATCATTTTTGGGTTGGCCTTTCAGCAATTGGACATCTATCCACATATTTCTTAAACTATCTAACTACTAATGTTACAAAATCATTGCTTGCTTGTTTAAATCTATGAATCAAACAAGAGGTATTATGTTTAATCCCTCTCTTAGAGATTTCACCAAGGAAATTTTTCAAAAGTTGTTGATATACTTCAGTAGTCATATGTGTGAGCACACTTAGGACTATCGGGGCACTTTTTTCCCTCTTTAGTGTTAAAAAAATAAAGAAGCAAGCTTGTATATATTTCACAAAAGGGATTTTCTTCAAATAGAAGGAAAATACAAAAATGAAAATTAGAAACATTTACTTCAGCAAGTAGTGGAGGCCAAAAGAGAATCAACCAAAATAGAATCTATCCAAATACTAAAACGAACGAGAAGAGTGGCTACTCAAAGAAGTGGAGGAATTATGGAGAAGAGCTCACAAAGTCATCATGAGAGCTCCTGATCACTTGGCTACAAAAGAGGCAAGGGAGGACGCTCAAGTACAGAGGGAGAAGGCACTAAAGTCCCCTTGTAGGTAGTTCGTCAATTTTGTTATCTACTGTCTCATAGACTATTTCAAGCCGATCACCATTTCTAGGTAGCCTAACTGTGAGAGTCATATCCCTAAGTGTATGTATCCATTTTTAGAGTTTAAATATTCACTGGAAAGCTTATTGTGTGTAATTCTTGTCTCAATTCGTGCTATGTGAGTTATTAAGTTTTTAGTGAGGACAAATTTTCAGCCTAAGTGAGTGGATAGATAGTGTGGTTTGAGGCAAAGAGTTTCCAAATCAAGACCACAAATTGAGTATTTGATAGCTCAATTGAAAGCTATTAGTGTATAGTTTGAGTGACCAAAGCCTCAAGTTCATTGTGATCTTCACTTGATACCATTTTTAATTCTAAGGTTCAGTTGTAGGTAAAAGTCTAGATCTTGAGAACATCTTCTACACTTTTGGCAGCGCATAAGAGAGGAATTCTCCAATAGTTGGTATCAGATCTCAATAATAGAGCATTGGAGCTTGAAGAAGCAAAGCATTGGAACTAAAGTAAAGCAAAGGAGAAGCTACAAATCAAGATGGAGCACTGCAACATATTGAGGTAAACTTCAAACTTGGAAGTTTTCAATGGCTGATTTAGGATAGCAAGTTGAGAAGTTAGATAAAGATAGTTTTTAGTCTTGGAGGTATATAATGAGAAATTATCTTAAACATAAAGGTTTGTGGATTCTAGTTAGTAGAGATGATCCACAACTAGTGGACCTTCAAGATCCCAATGTTACTCTAGCACAAAGGAGACAATTTGCAGATTCGAAAGAGAGGAATTGAAGGGTGATGATCCTCATTTCACAAGTTATTTCTAACATTATGATTGGTCATGTGCAAAGTCTAGAGACAAAAAATGAAGTTTAATAAGCATTGGAGAAGGTCTATACTACCTCAACAAGGCCTCGGAAGATGCAACTCAAGGACCAGCTCAACAACATGAAGAAAAGCTCAAACCAAAGCATTAGTGAGCAATATGTTGAAGATAAAGGAGCTTTGAGAACAACTAGCATCAGTTCGATGCAACATAGAAGAGGAAGACATCATACAAACAACCCTCAATGGCTTGAGGAGTGAAGAGAAGTGGAATCCACTCATCACAAACATTCCTTAAAGAAACCCTCTACCAACATTCGACGAGATTATACCAAATCTTGTGGTTGAAGAGGCTGCTCAACAAGCAAGAGGCAAAAAAGGTAAGGACAACCATAGCCAAATGTTATATGCAGCTCGATGTGGAGGAAGGAACTCAAGAGGAGGCTTGAGAGGAAAACGAAGAAGCTATAAAAATAGAGATTCTAGCCAATACAACTCGGAGGACAACAAGAAAAACTCAAATGACAACACATATGTAAGAGGTCGAGGAAGAAATAGAGGAAGAGGTCTAGGTCCATCCAATCCTCATAAAGGTATAACATGTTATCACTGTGTTAGAGTACAAAATTATGCAAATGATTGTTGGAAAGAGAATGGAAGGCCAAATGGAGGAAGCCAAGGAGCCAAAATAACTATGCAAGTACATCAAGTGAAGGAGACAAGCAAACCATGCTTGCCATGAAGCATGAGTACAACAACCCGAGAAGTGATGATAAAGAAATGGTTTATAGATTTAGGTTGTAGCAATCATATGACATGCCAAAGAGATTTATTCACAAATCTACAAGACCCAAGTCGAAAAGGATGTGTAGAGACCGGTGATGAAACTCAACACACAATTGAGCATTTTGGAGAAATCAAGCTTGGAGACAAAAAGGTATTGAGTGATGTTCTTCATGTTCCTACTATTGTAAAGAATTTTATTTCAATAGGACAAATGGTAGACAAAGTATATCATGTTATCTTCAATGAAAAAGGCTGCTTGATAAAGAATCCAAAAGAAGGATTTAAGGTTGTTGCTCAAGGAAGGAGAGAAGGTAGGATGTCCACTTTGGTCAATCGACAACCACATGGAAATGTGATGTATATTGAGTTTGGAAACACGAAAATTGTTGAAATTGATTTGTGACACAAGACGTTTGCACATATCAACTTTCCCAAGCTCAAGGACATGAGCAACCATGAAGTGGTTAGAGGTCTTCCAAGATTCAATGATGTTGGACTGCATGAGTTTTGTGAAGCATCCCAACTAGGTAAGAAAACTCAACAACCATTCAAGAAGAGCAACTACACGGCAAGGAATGCCCTTGAATTGATAAACAGAGATGTATGGGGACCATTACAACAACCATTGATTGCTAATAATAGATGTTAAGTCAATTTTATTGATGATTATTCAAGAAAAGTATGGATGTTCTGTATAGATAAAAAATTAGATGTGGTCTCTATGTTCAAGAGATTTAAAGTAGAAGTAAAAAAAACATGACTTTAAATAAAGACCTTGAGGTATGATGGAGGAAGAGAATATTTCTCCAAAGAATTTTTAGATTTTCTTTATGAAAATGGCATCAAATAACAATTTACATGTAGGTACACAACTTAGAAAAATGTAATTATTCAAAGGAAAAATAGACATATCACAAAAGTTGCAAGATGCATGTTCAAGGAGATGAAGGTTCCACTAAACTATTGGGTTGAGGAAACTAGTATGGGTATTTATTTGATCAACAAGTGCACAATAGCTGTGGTGCATAATTTATCTTTGAAGGAGGTTTATTCCAATAAGAAACCTGAGTCATCAAAGAAGAAACCTACTATTGCCTTATCTTCTACAAAGGCAGAGTATTTAGGATTGGCCTGTGCTACTCAAGAGGCCATATGGATCAGACTATTGTATATAGAATTGGGTTTACACACTACATCTCCAATGATTTTTGGGGACAATACAAGTTCATTACACCTTGCAGCTTATCCTATTTAGCATGCTAGGACCAAGCATATAGAGGTCTGCTATCATTATGTGAGAGAGAAGCTATTGAGCAAGGATATTAAGTTGGCATATGTATCAACTAATATGCAATGTGCATACTTCTTGACTAAAGCATTAGATGGTACAAAACTTTGCAGGTTCAAATCAATGATTGGATTGCAGGATATTCATGAAGATTGAAGGTGAAGACCAAGCCTAAATGTTTGGCTTGAGGGGGAGCTGTTGGTGCAAAGTCCAATCCCACACATTTGGCTTGAGGTTCATAAAAATGTGAAGTTCCATGAAAACCATTGCTAGTGGGAGTTTATCCTTTTACCTTTGTAAAAGTCATTTCCTTTTTTACTTGAAAATATTTGTAATCACCTACTAAAAATTCATGGACTTGTTAGTTAGAAAAGTAACTACTTCATTGAGGGAATGTCTCCTAGAATGAAGGATCATTTTTAGAGAGAGCCAAAAGTTTAATTCAAATTCAAATTTGAATACAACACTTATATAAAGTCACTTGAAAAAGTCGAGGTTAGTAGCTTCATTATCTGAGCTCTCTGTTGCCATTTTGTAGTATAAAATATGGTGTCCCATACCACCATATTTTACATTTGGATTAATGTGTGGGTGATACTTATCCTGAACTCAAAACAATTCTTGATAGAGTACCTTCTTTCTTCAATTCCTTACGAAAATTTTGAAGTTTGAGGCATTATCTCTAACTAGATTTTTTAGGTTTTAATCCCCTCACATGATCGTTTTAGGATCTAGTGCTTTTCTTTGGGAACTTGAAAACCTTTTGATGGAACTTTCATCCTTTTTTGCTAGGATTTTCAAATGAAAACCAATCTGAATTCCAAGTACTTGAATTTTCACATATTCAAGTTCAATTGGTTTATTCTTGACCAATTTGTAGTGACAAGAGTTTTCGACTTCTTATCTTTAGATTGCTTTCTTACTGATGCTTAAGGTATGTAACTTGGCTAGGACTTTACAAGAATCTCTCTACTGCATAAGTCTAAGCATCCACTCATGCTTTTTGGATTTGTACCAAAATCCCTCTAAGGATAGGCAAACATTATGGTTTGCCTTCCACAAACTTAAGTAGCATCTTCACGGTTATATACTACACTCTTGGAATTCATTGACTCTGTTCAGACTTGGAATAGCTTACTCTTTTCACAATTTTCCATTGGATAAATGGAACCTGAGTGAATAATTCCCGAAAGGAATTTTATTGCCAATACTTGGGCAAACTTTAGAGTAGTTTCAATTATACGTTCTTGGACAACCATGGCCGAGCTTGATCAAGTCTGGTTGACCTTGCAACTAGAATAAAGACTTAGTCTTTATCTTTAATGTCTCCTAAACTATCAAAAGCTTCTTTTCTTATCTACGGGATTTTAGAGATTTTTTCCTCATCTTAGGTCCAAGCATACACTGATGCCTTCAGATTCCAAAGCTAAGAATCTTTGATATACCTTTAGGTTATATTAGTATTTGAACTTAAGTAGCAATACCAGCGGTTTGGGAATTACTAGGACCTACTTGCTATTTAAACTTACTTGAAAGATTATTGTCTCACACCTAGGGAGATATTTTTTCTTTCAAGAACTTTAAATTCCTACCAAGGAATCAAGTAATACTAAGCCAATGATTCATCTTGGAATCTTTTTCTTTTCTAGTCTAATGATTCATCTTGGAATCTTTTTCTTTATTGGAATGATCTTGAAAAAAAAATCTTGACTTTTGGACAAGACCAAGACTTAAATATTTTCTGCTTCTCCAAAAAATATTCCTTTTTAACCAATAAAATAGTTAAGCAGACTATTTCGTTTTATTGGCTTATCTTTAGGAACTAGCTTAGTTCCCAAAGATTACTTTGACATATCGTTTAGGAAAATATCTTGATTCCCAAAGATTACTTTGACTTGGTTTTCTTCTTTAAGCTCTAGTTAGCTTAAACAAAACCAAGCATACGTTTCTTATCCTCAAAAAAGTGTTTAATAAAGTTTCCATGTTTTTTGAAAACTTTGCATCTTGATTAGAGATGAAGTCATGGAACCTACGATCCAACTATTGAACACTAGAGTTCAAGTGATTCTAAAGTTTATTCACCTTTTTGAGGTTCATCATTCATCAGGATGAAAAGAAAAAAACTTAAATAGTTCCATGACTTTTTTGAAATTTGGAACATATTAACTATCCTTTGAACTTGAAAGCTTAATGGATTTAAGTTCCAATTGATTTTATTTGATTCTTATCACATCTTTGGATATAATCAAATAAAAACTCCAAAGAAAACTTTATTAACCTACTAGGATGCATGATTTGTCAACTCCAAACTAATGACTACATCTAGGCTTGTCTCTAGAATTCTATAAGTTTTCTTAAACTTAGAGTCATCATGGAAAGTTTCAAGCAGCCGTATTTTCTTGCCATTCCCATGAGCAAGAAAATCTAACACTTGACTTTCAAAGGGCCTACTTTTCCTAATAAAGAATCTTATTTGTGATACCTAGGTATCACATTCGGGAAAAACAAACTAGCTACTTGAGTTCCACGGTAGCCAAGAGCCTTCAATTACCTATTTTGCTATTTTCCCAAACTATGTAAGTCGAGTTTGAAAAAAGAGGTAATGAAAGTATAAGTATTCAACTACTTAACAACCAATCATGCATATGCAAATGCCTGTTCTTGCGTGCACATGCATGTGAGTGCATGCATGTGTTGGCATTCTCCTTTCATGCACCAAACTTAAATCAAGCAATTCTTGAGCTTGAAAATGCATGTTCTCCAATCATCCATGCACAAACATTCTACTTGCTAGCCTTTAAAAAAGAATGAATCGTTCATGTGCATAAACGTGAGCATAATCTATCTTTTTTCAAGCAAGAAGAATTCATGTTTTGTGCATGAAAACATTCTTTGAAAAGGAGAAATGCACCAATATTCTTTCGTATATGCATGTTAGTACTCGATGTATTTCCCAATACTATTATATTTGCTTAGCTTTCATTGAATTCATAGTGTTTGCAATCATTGTAAAAAATGAAGATTTACTACTATGCTTCAATAATTTTTTGATGCAAGATACATGAAAGCATCAAATAAAGAAAGTATTGAAATGAGAACATCAACTTAGAAAATACTTATCTCCCAATTAGCTAAATCCTTCTGTTGATCCTCCAAAAGTTCCATTCTTCATCCTCATTAGCTTCATAAATATCGAAGCACATCCTTCACCAAATATCTTTCATCGTGTAAGAAATGTCAAGTTGAAAATCTTGGAGAGCCCTTTGTCCTGCTATTGTGAAAACATCATTGATGTCCTCTACTTCCTTAAATCAAAGAGAGTAGTAAGTGGCTCATACCAACTTTGTCATTGATTAGCTCAAAAGCCCTTCACTATAACCATCTTCCAATCCCAGTGGTATAGTAAGAAGACGAGGATATGAATGGCACATATCATGCTTAAATCATCTGTGTGTTTTCAAGAAAATATTTTGATCTACCCATATAATGTTTTTCATTGGTGTAGTGGCCAAAACAATCACCCAACCCTCAAAGGTTCTGAGTTCCACTCCTCCTTGGATGCATAGCAGACTTACATCCTTGATAAGCTTCGAGATTTAATCTACTCATGTTGGAAGAAAACTTTTGAAGCTGATAGTCTAGAGACAAGAACATTGTCATGTGGATAGCGTAGAACCGACCAATCCTGAGGTCAGGGGTTCCATTTTGGCGTCCAAATCTTATAAAGAGCTGCGAATATGGTATTTTTTTGCTCTGCACACAAGAAAAACATTGGATAAAATAAAACGGGTAGAGAAAAATGTTGTCAACACTAGCATCTTCTTGGCTAAATCGATGCATTGCCCTTCGATAACGACTAAGTTTGATTCCTGGGCACATGTGCTCAATTATTGGGAGGACACGTGTTTTGTTACTACGGGAAACTAGGCATCTTAATCCTCAACATTGCAAAGCATTAAAGATTGAGGAGAATGTGTGCCATTGTCGTGGTTAGAGCGCCATGCTCTAAGTCGAATTGGCCTCGATAGAAGAGATGTGCCACTATCGGATGATGCAGGTACAGATCCAGAGGACCATCATCTATAGAGAACAGTAGTCCTTTTGCTTCTGATGGAGGAGCTTCTGTAGTGTTAGGAATAAGATGGAGATCTGATGTATCCCATGCTTGTTCTATTGGATAAAGGAAAGCCGCCAGCTCGAGGATGTCGTGGGATCAAATCTAGATTGGAACCTTCTGAGAACAGACGTACCTCATGGATTGGCTTTGTGGATAGAGGAATTGACTCCTTGTTTGACATGGTGGGTTCAAGCCCCAAACCTATCACCTATCGATAATATGTGCTTTTGATTGTGCGAGCTCCTTCATTAGTGAATATGGTTGAAATCGAAAGTTAAAGAATTCACAAATGTGCCTTGTCCTCTTGGAATAGAGGAAGAAACCTGAAGCTAAGCATTTGAGTTCAATACCCATACACCACCACTACACAACTGCTTCATCGTTTTGTATCCATGATGGATTTTCTGCACACTCGCAAGAAGAAACGCCAAGCACGAGAAGAAACACCAAGCATGAGATGAAGAAGATAGAAGAAACATCAAAGCTTTGATACCAATGCAAGATTATGACCACCACCATGTGCTAGAGATATGACTCTCCTCCCAACCAAATGGCTCTATGTATAGCTCTCTCCAAGGATTGCTTGCTTGGGCAGGTTGATACTAACCATCCATGTGTCAGCCATGTTATTGCATGTGCACCAAGTTTCCTAGTTAACTAGAGTTAACTCAAGTGGATGCTTCTAGAAGGTTCTAGAGCTCTTTGGCCAAAACACTCTCCCCATGTACCCCATGTGTACTAAAGTGATAGGAAGGAGATGATTGAACCACAACCTTGATAGATAGGAGATGGTTGAACTACACCTGAAGAGAGAGGATTAGGAAGTAATCCTCAACCATGGCTTTTGGGGCAAGTGGTTAGCCCATCACATTCCTAACCAAGAGGTTGTGAGTTCATTTCCTTGCATCGCTATCAGAGCATAGGAAGTAGGCTTGGGAAAGGTGAATTGACCTAATGGCCTCTAAAAAAGGTGCTTGGGCATCCTCTATATGAAAGGCTACAAAGTAGCACACGTCACTTTCAGAAGTTATCCTAACAAAGATTCAAGTGTATCTCTCAATCCGTAGGTTGGATTGAAGCGTGTAAGGTACCGTTGGAAAGCTCTCAGAAAAACATTTCAAATCTACTAGCTAGCTTGGAAATGTGAAAGCTTTGGGAAACCTTGGGTGTCACTTGATTGAGTGTTCTACCAAACATGGGTGAGAATAAGGTTCAAGATACTAAGGTTGAGAACAAGTTTGAAGACACCAAGGTTGCCAACAAGGTTCAAGAAACTATGCAAGGTTGAGGACATCAGTTCAAGGGTACCAAGGGAGTTTAGGAATGGATCACCAAGACTAGAGGGATACAAGGGCAGATCATTGAGGACAATGATTGATCAAGGGGGGAAGAATGTAATAAAGTGATA
The DNA here is from genome assembly GCA_020310875.1 of Ceratopteris richardii. Lineage (NCBI taxonomy): Eukaryota > Viridiplantae > Streptophyta > Polypodiopsida > Polypodiales > Pteridaceae > Ceratopteris > Ceratopteris richardii. The sequence continues at coordinate 253,124,313 of CM035406.1, read as the reverse complement.
GGAAGGAGATGATTGAACCACAGCCTTGACAGATAGGAGATGGTTGAACGACACCCTAAGAGAGAGGATTAGGAAGTAATCCTCAACCATGGCTTTTGGGGCAAGTTGTTAGTCCATTACATTCATAACCAAGAGGTTTTGAGTTCAATTCCTTGCATTACTATCCTTGATCTCCGGTTGAATTGATTTCCTCACCCTTGCACAGTCTCATGAAACTTCTTGTTCTCAACCTTGGTCTCTTGAACCTTGCCTTTCCGTTTCTTGGCCACTTGCCTATGGACTTGCCTTGTTCGCAACCTTGGTCTCTTGAGCCCTTTTATTCAACCCTAATATCTTGAACCAGGTTCTCACCCATGCTAAGTATCTTGAATCCTCAATCTAGTGATTCAATTGGAAAGTTTCATTCTGAGAGCTTTCCAACGGTATATTACATGTCTAAATCCGACCTACGGATTGGGAGATACACTCAAATGTTTGTTAAACTCACCTTTGAAATCGACACGCGCCTTCCTTCCACCTTGCCCAAGGCTACTTCCTTAGCTCTGATACCAATGTAAAAGAGCAACTATTACGACCACCACGTGCTAGAGAGATGCCTCTCCTCCCAACCAAATGCCTCTATATATAGCTCTCTCTAGGGGATTGCCTTCTTCGGCAAGTGGATACTAACCATCCATGTGTTAGCCATGTAACTGCATGTGCGCCAAGTGTCCCATTTAACTCGAGCTAACTCAAGTGGATGCTTCTAGAAGGCTCTAGATCTCTTTGGAAAAAATACTCTCCCCATGTCCCCCATGGGGATTGAACCCAAGACCTCCTTCTTCACATCCTTGAGACTTAACCACTAAGCTAAGTGGATCACTTGTTCACAAGAGCACAAGACCTCCTAGTAAGGCTAAACTCGAGATCTTTGGTCATACACATGGATGACCGAACGGTGTTCGGTTTCATATATGTATGAGCCGATCGGACCCCTAGATCATAAATGTACTTTATTACACCATGCGGGTTGGACCCAAGACACATTCTTGAGTCTTAACCACTAGGCTAAGTGGATCACTTGGTTACAAGACTAAATTACCTTCTAGTAAGTCTAGAATCTAGATCTTTGGTCAAATACACGAGTGACCAAACGGTGCTTGATTTCATATTTGTCTGAATAGGCCAGGCCCTTAGATCATAGACTTACTTTATTACACTTTGTTTGTCAAAGGTGCCATTATCCCTCATATTTGCTCTTGCAAAATAGAAAAGGATGTTGGAATACACTTAACACCTTATATCACGCAAGAAATGAGGCTCATGTTGCTTACCTTCGAAAACACTTGGAGAGTGAGCATATGAATGAAGGAGAATCTACGGACAATTTTTTGACAAAGATGAAAGATTTGCAGGAACCATTCATTTTTGCTGATGTAGTATTGCCAGACAGTTCACTTATGTAGATTATTCTAAATGGTCTTCTAGATTCATATCAGAGTTTTGCTTCTACTATTCGGTTGATGATGAAGGGCAACAAAAATTCCTCAAAATTTGAGGAGTTAGTCTCTATTTTGTTGTAAGAAGATTATTCCTAGTATAATAGGTCCATTATGCATGTAGGAGATCAAGATTTCTTGGCTAGACAGAAGGGCAAAGATAAATGGATCTTATCTACTAGTAAGGAAAAAATTTGCTAATTCTACATAGAGGAAAAAGAAAAACAAACACGAAAAGAAATAAAAAAGAAAAAAATGTAAAGGAAATGATTATGTGGTAAAGATTTTTCCACAACTAGCTACAATAGAGGCAAAGAAAAAAGAGGAGTCAATGGTTGTTTTAGAGGCCTCTAGATTGAAAATAGAGTCTACTAATCTTTTGCAAAATGAAGAATGAAAATTTACTACGATTTGTAGATATGAACTATCTTCTCTCAACAATGCATGTCTATAGTAGAGTCAAATGTTTGGTACTTTGATAGTGATGCAACCAAATATATTACCTCGCAAGGTAGTTTCTTTCGTTCACTTGATCTTGCCCCTATAAGAAATATTGTCACATGCACCAACAACTCCTCTTCTCCAATCATGGGAGTTGGTAAGTTCATTCTATCTATGGTTGATGGTAGTTCTTTTACATTAAGATATGCTTTGTTATACCAAGGATCAAGAAAGATCTATTGTTATTTTCAACATTAGGCAAGATCAACTTCGTTGTTAAATTCATTGATGACAAATGTACAACTCATGATCTATGAAATGGTGATGTTATTATTGCTTCTATCATGGGCTGCATAAGCTTATAGAATATGCATAATCTGTTAATGATTCAACATGTGGAGTCCAATATTCATAAGCTATCTCAGATGCAAAGCTTTGGCATGTATGGTTTAGTCATCTAAAATTTGGTACTTTGCTATGCTTGCAAAAATATGAAATGGTGTCCACCTTCTTTTGGTAACTACCTTTACTTTATGACTTTTATTGATGATTTTTCTAGGTAGGCATGGGTGTAACCATTGAAAGCAAAGTCCCAAGTGCTTATGTTCTTCAAATAGTTTTTGGTTCTAGCTATAAATCTTTCATCATGTAAAATGGGCACCCTCCCTTCTGATCGGGGGGGGTACATGTCTTCTAATTTTAATGCAATTCTCGTTGAATGTGTGATAAAACATCAATGTAAAGTGTCATATAGACCTCATGAAAATGGTGTTGCTGAATGAAATAACACATCTCGCATGGAGATGGCGAGGTGTATGGTAAAAGGTCAAGCTTCACCACATAGTTTCTAGCTTGAGGTTGTTAGGTGTGCAACATATGTACTTGAGATGTTTCCCACAAAAGCACTATAGTCTATCACTCTATATGAGGCTTGGAATCATTTTAAGCCATCTATTTGTCATTTGCATGTCTTTGGTTGTTTGGCATATGCATTAGTGCCTAAACAACAATGCAAAAAATTGGATGATAAAGTAGTGAAATGTATTTTTGTTGGGTATAGTTCGAAAACCAAAGGCTACCGCCTGTATCATCCACAAAAATGCAATTAATCCATTAGTTTCATGTACTAAGGAGACATGATTAGCTCCAAAGATGTGTACGACATTTTGGTACCTCTTTTTATAGGTGGAAAATGAAGTGCTTGTCAAAATGAGGCAATTTTTGAGCCCTTACAAGTTCCACATGATAATGCAGATCATTCCATTTCGAATGAAATTTTATATGATGCACTTATTAATGAGAGGGCTGATATAGAGAAGGAAAAAACTATGCCCAAATGGCGGGTGCAAACCTTGCAAGATAACAAATTAGATGCACCTCTCTCATATGCTACTTGTTCATGCTCTCATAGTGCTTCTTTTGCAATAGATTGCTATGCAATTCTTGCTTCTAGTCTTTGTGATGAGAATGAGCATGATTCTTTTGATGAAATAGAAAATTCAAAAAATTAGATGGCTGCTATGCAATGAGAATATGATGTTATTATGAAGAATGGTAATTGGTCTTTATGTGATTTTCCTCCAAGAGAAAAGGCCATTGGCAATAAATGGATATACAAGCTAAAGTGTAATGCTGATGGGAAAGTTGAAAGCTATAAGGCTAGTCTTGTTGCAAAAGGTTATGCTCAAGAAAGAGGCATTTATTTGGATGGGACTTTTGCACCCTCATGTCGAATGAATACTCCATAGAATCTTTGCACTTGTAGCCCATCCTGGTTGGAATGTACATCATGTGGACACTAAAACTGCACTTATGAATGGTGAGTTACTTCAGCCCCATGGGTTTTGTGCAAAAAGGGCATGAAAACAAAGTGTGTAGGTTCATGAATTATATGGTTTGAATCAAGCACCAACTGCAAGGTATGAAAAGATACATGCCTATTTGATTGCACAAGGTTTCGAGAACACTCCAATTGAGAGCACCTTATATATTGAGGATACGAATGATGGGCTTCTAATCATTATTGTCCATGTTGATGACATGTTGCTCAGTGGTTCTAATGAGAAGCATAATACTGATTTTAAGGATTATTTGCATGCCTCATTTTAGACGACACATTTAGTATGTTTGCAGCATTATTTGGCCATTCAAGCTTTTCAATTTGATGGTGGAATAGCGCTATATCAAACAAAATATATAGAAACATTATTGCATCATTTTGGCCTTGAAGATTACAATCCTATTTCCACTCCTATGGAAACAGGTTTAGAGTTGAGTCTTCATGATGTTGGAGATGCATTTGATGTTGTTCTCTATCAGCACCCTTTTGGATGCTTGATCTACTTGCATAATTCGGCATGATATTCAGTTTTGTTTTCTCACAGATGAGCAGATTTATGTGAGGAGATGGATGAGTATGTTCTAGAGATAAGCTAGTGTTGCACAAAACCTACTCTACACCTACCGGTTAATGCCAGGGATGCTTAATAGACTCCTTTGGGTTCATATTAATGCATTTAGAACCACCAAGTGGTTTGGAACATCATTCCCAAAATTTTGTACCAAAATAGAAAACTTGCATATGCAAGAAATATGAAGAAGCCTTCTTCTTTGGGAATACACGTGCTCAATGTTTTGCTGAAAGCTTACAACATGGTATCAATTGAGTAGAAAGCTTTTGCACACATCTAACTAGATGTAGCGAGCTAAATCTAGTTATTTCATCAATTTAGCCACACCATACACTGTGAAATGAATCTAACAAGTCAAGGGAGTCATCCCAACATTTCATGATCTAGAAGATCTGCAAAGAGAGTCATCTTGTATGTTTAATATCTTGAGATCCCCTTAGCCAAATGTGATGAAAATTGATATGAAGTAATAAAACCATTAATCTAACTAACCCAAGTTAAAGTACATCAAATGATGGAGTATACATCGAGAAATTGATTCCATAAGATCACTATAATGATGAAGATGCAACAGAGAACAATACACAGAGATATACTTGACGAAATGTATCAAAATGTATATGCTAATGAACATATGACACAAGGGAAGTGTAGTGGACTACTCATACATGCATTCATCTCATTGTGTTCTCAGTTATGTAGCTCAATTACTATCACAATGACTATCTCTACCCCATGACTAAAAACATCTCTACTTATCCTCATGAATTTTACCTAACCTAAAAGTGTTCCTACACTTTAGGGAAGATTTGAATTGATTCTCTGTACCACTTGAGTCATGGGTTCAACCCTGTAAATTTAGGAGATTCCTTACTCTCTTGCATTTTACATTTACCCAGGGTAAATACAACCAAATTGATAAGTAGGTGTTCATATATTTGATCCTCCATGTGAGATACATAAACTAATGTGTAATAGCTAAGCACTTAGGCTTGCTATTTGCACCAACAATTTCCACTCTTGCCAAAGATGCTTGAGTCTTCAGTCCTTCATGATCTATTATAATCCAATCATTAATTTGAGCTTTTTTAATTTGCTTCCATCCAACCTTTTTGTCATCATATCTGCACATTATTGATGTGTGGATACATATGAGAGTTGTATCTCCTTGCTCATGATGGTAATGAACTTCAATATATTTGGTCCTAGCATGATAAATAGGGTTAGCAACAAGATTTAATGAACTAATAATGTCTCCAAATATATGTGGAGTTGAAGTACTCAACCCTAAATCTGAATCCATATAGCTTCTTGAGTAGCATTTGTAAGTCCTCTGTATTCAGCCTCTATTAATGAAAGAGAAAATGTAGGTTGCTTCTTTGAAGACATGAAAGCAACTTTGTACCAAAAAAAGTGAGATAGCTTGAATTACTTCTCCTATCATCTTTAGATCCTACCCAAACTACATCAATAATTTGACATCTATATCAGATGTATATGGGTAGTATAACCCTTCATTAATTGTGCCCTTCAAATATTTAGGATTCTTTTGGCTGCTTCCATGTGAGCTTCCTTGGAGTGTGCATGAACTAACTAAGGACACTAAATCCATACCATATATCTACTCTAGTTAGACTAGCATAAAGCAAGCTTCCAACTAAGCTTTGGTAACTAGTCACATCTTCAATTAACTCACCTTCATGAGCACTTAGCTTCTTATACCTCCATGGGTGTACCTAAAACTTTTGTATTTTCCATCTTAACTTGGTAAACATATCTCAAATGTACTTCCTCTGAGTTAAGAACATAACTTTCTCTATATACACCACTTCCAAACCTAGGAAGTATGTGAGAAGGCCAAGATAAGTGATCTTGAACTCTTCCTTCATTTGAGCATTGACCCTTCTAATTCCATCTCCATCGCTTCCTATAATGATTATATCATTAACATATACACATAGATATATTACTTTTGAGTGGTTCCTCTTGATGTTGAGGAGGAAAGGATCTGCCTTTTTTACCATAAAAGCTTTATCTTGCAAGTAAGTGACAAGTCTATGATTTCAAGCTTTAGGAGCTTGGTTCAAGCCATACAATGCTTTCCTTAACCTGCATACATATTCTAGATATGATTGATCTTCAAAGAGAGGAGGTTGATCCATGTACACCTCCTTACAAATCCAACCATTTAGAAAATAATTTTTAATATCCATTTGATAGATATTCTAGTTCTTAGAAGATGCTACAGTCATGAGTAGTCTAATTGTAGGCACCTTTGCTACCGATGAGAATGCCTCTTCATAATCAATCCCTTTGGTGTGAGCAAACCCTTTGGCTACATACCATTCTTTGTACCTATTAATTGAGCCATTGGAATTCCTTTTTACTTTGTAAGTTTACCTTGAGCCAATGAACTTCATAGATGTTTTCTTGGGAACCAATTCCCAAGTTTGATTCTCTTGTAGAGCTTCTATCTCTTCTTCCATGGCATCTTTCCATTCTAGCTTCTTATTTGTTTCTTCATAAGTAGATGTTTCTTTTGAGTTTTTATCATGTGCTATGTAAATTGAATGCTTAGTAACCAAAGATGTGTCATAAGCATACCTTTATGGTTTCCTTTTCTCTCTAGTAGATCTTTTTATAGTTTGTTAAGATGATTCTGCAACATCTCTCAACTTTTGCACTTTAACTTTCACTTTGGAGTTCCAAGAATTGACTTCTCTTCTTGGAGTCTTCTAGTCTTCATCAAAGTCACTTGATGCTTCAAGTGTAGCTTCATTCCTCTTTGACAATGTTGGAAAATCTTCCTCTAGGTCATAGGGAAGTTTGATTTTCCTATAGTCATCTCTACTTACATCTAATTTCATCTAAAACAAGATCTCTACTTACAATGAATCCTTTATTGCTTGGATAATATAACCTATAAAAGTTTTTATTAAGTTCATGGCCAATGAATATGCATTTTTCTACCTTTTGATCTAATTTGCCTGTAATTTGTGAAGGTATGTGTGCATATCTATGCAACCAAAGGTCCTACAATGATCAAGAATGGGTCATCTTCTTCCATTCCATGCTTCATAAGGTGTCATCCCATCTAATGCTTTTGATGGGAGTCTATTGATTAGATAGGTCGCTTTGGATACAGCCTCTAGCCATAGGTAATTGGGAAACTTCTTCTCATTTAGCATTGACCTTGTCACCTCTGCTATGGTTCTATTCCTCCTTTTTGCCACTCCATTTTTCTCTAGAGTATACCTGGTTGTAATCTCTCTTTGGATCCCTATCTCTTGGAGATAAGAAGCAAAGTCATGGGAGAAGTACTCTCCCCCTACATCTGACCTTAGCCCCTTCAAAGTCTTTCCTATTTGATTTTCTACTAATGCAAGATATTTCTTAAAGCATGAAAACACTTCATCGTTATGTGTCATAAAGTATAGTATTGTCCATCTGCTACAATCATCAATCAATGACACATAGTACCTAGATCATGAGATTGATCTTTTCTTGGTTCCCATACATCTGTACGGACTAGCTCCAATAGGTCTCCATGAATGTATCCCTTCTTTGTGAAGGGTTGTTTGTGAGACTTGCCAAATTGGCAAGAACCACATTTGTACTTCATGCGTTGTTTAGAGATATTTGGTAAACCAAGCACACTCTGATCCCTATTGATTTTCTTGAGATCCATTTCATCTATATGAGCTAACCTCTTGTGCCAAATATCCAATTTTGATAATGTTTGACTACCATAATTGAATAGTGTAATGCTCCTAGTAACTTGGGGCTCAAATGTAAATAGTCTACCAGACTTTTCTCCTCTTGCTATCCTCATGAATCCTTGATGTGAATCCTCTACAAATTATCCATTCTTTGTGAACGGGACCTACAATCCTTTCTCAACAATCGGACCTACAATGATGATACTTTTGGTGATAGTTGGCACATACAATACGTTGCTCAATAGGTTCATGTTACCATCTAAAGTCTTCACACTTCCTTTTTTCTCTACTAGATGCCTTGTGTCATCTCCTATGTGGACTTCATGTCTATTCCTTGGATCCCCCAAGTTTGAGAGTAGAGCTACATTCCCTGTGACATGATTCGAGCAACCTAAGTCTATATACAATAAATGTTCATCTACTTTACCTTGCTTCATAGTCATATTGATCAAAAGTAATGAGTCCTCTTGAAGTTTATTGTCTGCATATTTGTAGTCTCTCCTTCTCTCTATCCTCCTTGATAGTCATTGGTGTTGTATGAGTTGTTGTTGTAGCCATCCTTGTTGTTGAATCTTCCTCTTGAACTTCCATAACCTCCTCTGTTACAACCTCTTCCTCTTTGATTTCTAGCATTCTTGAAACAATTCTCAATAATGTGATTAGTCAACCTACAAAAGGCACATGGAGAGGAGCTTTGCGATCTCCCCCTACCATGCCTTCCTCCTCTACCTTTCCTCTTGAGCCTCTACCTCTTCCTGCAAAGTTTGTCTGAGAAGTACTACCTTCATCATCAGACTTTTGACCTTTGCCTTTACCATCTTATCTATATATAGGGTAGAGGATTGATTATCTTTTGAGTTGTCTCTAGTCTTAATAAGCTTTTCCTCATGTGTGAGCAATTGTCCCATGAGGGTTTTGAAATCAAGAATGTGATGTCCATGTAGAGGTCCATGGTTGTGGTGAAAGCTTCCCATTTGTGATCTACCTTTATCCCATTGATCACTTGTCTTAATATCTCCTCTTCAGCAAGGACACCTCCAATGCTTCCAAGTTGATCTATTATGTCCTTGATTTTGGTGACAAAATCAAACACACTTTTCTTGGGCATTCTCTTGAGTGTGGTGAACTCCATCCATCGTTGATTCTTCCTTGCCTTGGTACTTAATGAGAAGAACGCATCAAGATCATTCCAAGTGTCATGTGAAGTCTTGCAACTTTTGATGTGTCAAAGTAAAAGAATTAGAGATTGAGTTGAGAATATATGACCTGGCTGGAGCATCCTTTGAGCACCAAGTGGTTAGCCTCTCTTGTTCTTCTTGAATTGGTTGTCCTTTGCTTCTGAGGATTGGCATCATCTTATCTCCACATATGTAACCATAGAGGTTTCTCCCTTGAATACAAGCCTCCATTCTAAGTGACCAAGGTGAGTAGTTACCTCAATCCAATTTTTCTATGGATGAAGAAGATCCATCTCCCATGTTGATTTGTTGTTGCTATGATACCATTGTGAGGAGATGGATGAGTATGTTCCAGAGATAAGTTGGTGTTGCACAAAAACTACTCTACACCTACCAAGTTATCTCCTTGGATGCTTAATAGAATCTTTTTTATTCACACTAATGAATTAAGAGCCACCAAGTGCTTTCAAACATCATTCCAAAAAGCTTTCACCAAAACAAACAACTTGCAAATGCAAGGAATATGAAGAAACCTTCTATTTTTGGAATGCAGGTGCTAAGTATTTTGCTCAGAGCTCACAACTTGGTATGAATTGACCAGAGAGATTTTCCAAACATCTAATTGAAGTGTATAGCTAATGAAAGCAAGTTATTGAATCAATTTAGCCACACCTTACACTTAGAAATCAATTGAACAAGTCAAGGGGGTCATCTCAACATTTTAGGATCCAGACGATGTGCGGTCGCACTGATCTTCTATGATTCATATCTTGAGATCCTCTAAACAAAATGTGATGAAAGTTGATATGAAATGACACATTAATATAACTTACCAAGTTAAATTATAGTAAATGATGTCATATATGCAAAGAAATGGATTGCACAAAATCAATATAATGATGAAGATGTAGTAGAAAACAATAGAGAGAGATATATACTTGAAGAAATGTATCAAAATCTACATGCTAATGAAAACATGATATGAGGGAAGTGTATTGGCCTGCTCACACATGAGTTGAGCTCAATGTGTGCTCACTGATGTAGCTCAATGACTCTCAAAATGGATCTTAGATGGAAAAGTGTTCCTACACTTTAGCGATGATTTGAATTGATTCTTCCTACCACATGACTCATGGGTGTAGCTACCTAACTTCGCAAGATTCATTCATCTCTTGGCTTTTATATTTATCCAAGGTGAATACAACCAAATTGATAAGTAGGTGTTCTTATATGTGATCCCCGAGGTGAGGTTCATAAGTTAATATGTAGTCGTGCGATAATAGCTAAGCACTTAGGCTTGCTATTTGCATCAATAGTTTATGAATTTCCTAGGTGTCAAGCAGTTGTAGGTTGTTAAGTGCATCTTTTCCTACTTGAGTGGTTACTGACTACTTAGATTTTTTTATCCTAAGGGGGATCAATAGCACCAAATTTACATCCTTTCTTTGACTTTTATTGGGTTGGCTACTATGACACTCGTGTGTCCACGAGTGGTTTTGATTCATGTTTGGCAGATCATGAATATCTTGGTTGAGCAAGAGGAAGTCTATTGTGGCTACTTCTACTTGTGAGGTGGAGTATAAGGCAACTTTCACACCAATTGTTGAGCATTTATGGCTCTGATAACTTTTGCTTGATTTAGGTGTTGGTTAGTCTTCTGCCACCACCATCTTTAGTGACAAAGAGAGTGCATTGGTAGTTGTGAGGAACCTTGTGTTCCATGATTGCACAAAGCACATTGTAGTGCATCATCAGTATGTCAAGGAGAGGTTCTCACCTCCCATTTCATTATTTGGCACTCTTTTATTATTTGGTAAACCAAAATGAACATGAATTATGGGTGGAATATTTTGCCAACTATTTCACCCTAGAATAGGGTTTCCTTGGCTTTGTTGTTGACTTTTTCGATTTTCAAAAGTGGTTGTCCATTTGCTTGGAGGAAACACTAGTAGACCCATATATTGGATTCTAAATATCTCCATATCAGTAACTTCTCAATATTATCTCTTATGTTGATCTAGGTATGTGAATCTTGATGAGTCTTATGGATCATTAAGCTCATAAATGGTAGCAAAATTGACATAATTTCCAATTAAGGCATAGTTTCTTGCAACAATGTATCTATCTCAACAATTAGATAAAAGTCCATCATATCATCATGTTGAGGAATTCTATCTCCTCTCAAGACATTCACTAGACATTCACTAGATCATAATTTCCTCTTGAGGTAGTATATGGCTCTCTTCTATCCGTACTATTTGGTTTATTTAATTCCTTAATCTCTCCATTTTCATTGATTCCCTTGGGTAGGGAAATCATTTACTACAAGTTTCCTCGTTTATCTATGCACAAACCTTTCTCAAGCTTCACTTACTGGTCTTTGGAAAACTTGAGAGGTTTTTGAGTTTTTCAATCTTACAACATATCTATTGATTCTATCTAGGTATATAGGCACTACATGCAAGTTTGTATGAGACATACTACAAGGAAGTTCTATAGTCCATATTGAGCAAAGACATGACTACTAAAGAGTAGAAAGAATTATGCATGTCTTCAAAGTTTGAAATTCGACGACCTCTAGAATCACTAAAAGTACAAAATAAATTGATTGGATGCTTCTTTGGTTTCACACTCCCTGCTGATGAGATTGCGCTCCTTTGGCTTCCTAAGACATGTCATGATGTTAGGTTCATTCACAACTTATGAAATCTTACAATTTTCTAGCCTTAAGGTCTTTTTTTCTTCACTCTAGAATGTTTTCTAATGTGTGGATTTGAATCAAAGTGGGGTTTTTGAGCAAGGGACTCCCTAATATCACTTCTCGATCAATTGTGGTTTGTTCCAAAAAATTCATGACAGATGATACTTAGGCTTACTCATGATACAGGACACTTGTAACTCATGATATGATACTTGGCTAGAGGACACATGATAGATGGGAAAACGATACACGACACTCCAGATTAGGATACATGATACACAATCTAGGAATAGTGATATAAAATACTTGAAGGTATCAAGGACACACAATACTTGGGCTCCATGATACAATGCTCAAAACATATGATACTGGACACTTGCTAAGGTGATATGATACTTCTTAGAGGGATACATGATGTGAAGAAACTTCAATAATATCAAAAATACATGATAATCATTGAGGATGACACATGACACTCAATACTTGAGTACCACATAATGATAATCAACTAGCCACAATACATGATACCTAGGTATTACGATACTTAACTAGATGTTCACCTTCAATATCTTCGCATTGATGCTCTAACCATCATGTAGGTCGCTTTCCTTAGTCCTCATCTTCGGCAATGGTGCAAAAAATGTGTGCATTAGACTCACAAGGTCTTATGCACTCATGACCAGTTAGATTAACTAGCCCTCACATGTCCAATAATTGCACACAGTGGTGTTTTAGTATACACATTAAATTATTAGAACGAGAGTATGACCGGGTCAAGTGCATGAAGACATGTGTTCTAGTGATGGTAGATGTGGGAATGCATCAAGTAATGCATGCACAAATTTATATCCGCATCACATGACATGTTCTACATGTAGGTATGTGTCATGATACTTGGTGTAGCAAGAGACACTAAATTGGAAATTTCTCTTAGCTATGATACTTGAGTAATATTACTAGTGGGTTTATTTCAAAGAAACAACCATCCGATGGTAGTATTTTTGGTTCAATTGGACTACTCTATATTTACAAAGGGATAGATAAACTTTTGGCTATCCATTTGGTTATTGATTTCATATACTAAATAGAAAATAGTGAATGGATATCTCTAATAGGAGTAGTACCAAAAAGGAATGGAAACTTTAGGGTTGTGTATAAATCATAAGAAAGTAAATTCTGCATCTATTAAAGATAGTTATCCATTACCAATAATTAATTACTTACAAGAAAGACTGACTCAAAAAGAGGACTATAATTTCTTGGATGGCTTCTTTAGATACAAAAAAGCTCCAATTGCATTTGAAGATCAACATAAAACAACCTTTGGATGCCTATAGAATTATGCTTACACCATTTGGTTTAACCAATACACCAATCACATTCCAAAGGACAATGTGGCTTGTATTCAAGGATTATGTGTACAAATATGTGATCTTGAAAGTAGAAATTTCTTTGTGCTATGAGGACACATATCATTTGAATTGAGCTAGAGAAGTAGAGTATTCTGTGCTTGAAGAAGAGAAACATGATTATTTGGAGAAAGCACATCTATGGAAATCATTCTTGCATGCTTCAAAGATAGCGAATCTAAATAGTTTGGAAAGATTGGGAGCCCATGACAACATAAAGAAAGAGATGTGGATAATTATGTGTCTCAATGTGAACAACGTACACCTAAAGAGTTCTTACAATAAGTGAATCTATTTTAGTTTCCAAAAAATCATAGCTAGAGTGAACACATAGTGGAACAAATTCAAACAAGACTCTCAAGAAAAACTAGAACACAATAATTCAGATACAAGGAACCCTGCAAGAGATGTGTAAGGAATTTGTCTTGATAAATATTTATTTGTAAATGAGGGGAACAGATTGACACGTAATAATCTTTGTTCGCAAATAGAAATGCTTAGAAATGTTGGGATTAGCTCATCTAGGAGTAGCAAGAGGAATCTTTTCTATTGATAGGACTTCTATGCTGATCCTATATTCATAGTTTTGGTGGCCAACTTTATTCGAAGATGGGAAGACCTATGAAGAGAGTTGTGATATTTGCCAAAGAACAAAATGCCTAATTAGTAAAGCTGAAATTTGTTTGAAACACTTACTTTATAAGAGATCTTTTAGCAAATGGGGATTGGAATTCATTGGGGGAACACATCCACTAGCTAAAAACTTTCATGTGGAATACATATTAGTGACAATCGACTACTTAACAAAATGGGCTGAAGCGAAAGGCACTTCAAAGAATGATGCTTGAACAACTACTAAGTTTTTGTATGAGAATTTCATAACTAGATTTGGACTAACGATTGAATTGATAAATAATAAGGGAACTCATTTACTAGTTCTAATAATAAAATCTTTGACTGAACACTTTATGATAACTTCTAGGAAACTAACAACTTAACATTTCCAAACAAATTGATTAGCGGAGAATACAAATAAAATCTTATATATTGTGATATCTACATTGGTAAAAACCAAGAGAACACACTAGGATATGCAACCTTATTATGGAAATATAGATTAGCATACAAAACACCAATAGGAACTACTACCTTCAATCTAGTGTATGGATTGAATGCTTTCTTACCAATATAATTTCTGATACCTACCCTTAAGATAGGAAAACAATTTACTTAGATAGTTAATGACCTTTTTGATGGAATTATGGGGTTAGAAAATTTGGGAACATCTAGATTGAAATCATTCATGAGTATATGTGTAGGGAAGACGAGAGAGAAGGTTGACTATGATCTACATATCAAAGACAAAGACTTTCAATAAAGGTATTTCATTCTAGCATACACACTTATAGAACATAGTAAAAAAAATGGAAAAAAAAAGGACATGAACATTACATTCAGTACAAAATTAGTCCTAGTGGAGCTACACTTGAAAAAAAAGATGGGGAATTCATGCCAAACTATATATCTAGATGTATCAAAGTATACTTTGACCCTTTCACTATAGAAATGTGGATAAGACTACAACAATAGCAAAAAAGAAAAAGAAGAAAGAATGATAATACGACAAGAATCTAATGAGGAGGAAAAAGAAGGAATTAGAAAAAGGAGGGAGATGAGAGAAGAAATGGAATATGAGGTTGTTGAGAGGAAAATAAGTGATCATCTACCAGTAGTGGAGATGCAATATCAAGGGAACAAAGATTACAGCTCTTTTAAACACAAGAGCGCACATAAACATAATCAATTCTAAATTGTTGAGTCAAGCCAGAAAAAAGAAAGATTAACCAAAATAAAATGATTAAGAAAATTCATGGGCAAAGTTTTTCTTCTTTATCAGTTTGAAAGATTGAATTGAGGATAGGAGATGCGAATACCTTGGTAGAATGTGAGGAATGGATTGAAGAGTTAATGTCATAAAGCTTAATTCTAGGGAATAATTGATGAATCAAAACCAAATTTTTGTGGACTTTGAGCATAAATTTTTAAAGCTAAAAGTGAAAGGAAAATCTATGAGAATTGCGTTTGTGAGTAATAATTTGACAATCTTCAACCAAATGTACACAAGGCAAAAATGGAAATTTCCAAATTTCCTATTGAAGACATTCCAGAAGAACTAGGCAATACAATTTTACATAATCAAATATAAAAGATAATTTTGGATCTCAAAAGGACAAATTAAATAGAACACAACAACAAAAAGTCATAAAAATGTGAGACGAAATCTAGAAAATTAAAGTAGATAATAAGAAAAAAGAAAAATAAGTCACCAACTAGAGGTCCCTAACAAGATAGTTAGATAGGCTTAGAGACCTAAGCAAGAGGTGAAAGGAGACTTTTAAAGATCTTTAGAGATGAACAGAAAAATAGAGATAGAGAAAGAAAGATAATAAGGAATTTAAATATCAAGTAGAAAAAGATGGATGCTAGTGTTTCTTAGAATTTTAATCTTTTCTTTTTTGTTGACAAAGAGAGTGAATCACTTATGTTCCAATTGTACAATTAGAAGAAATAACCTTGGTTGACAGTGATGTTCACATTGATGAAATTTTTTGAGTGGAGACAAGAGATGAAAGCATGTGATGAGTTATGTGAATTTTATCTTTTAGTGATGGGAATTCTTTTCTTGGAATAGTATTGATTTATGTGGAGTACTTTCTTTTTCTCTTCCCATAGGAGAATGAATAAAGGACTTCGAATTGCAAATTTGAATGTGGATTTAGTGTCCTTCCTCAGAGGAAATTGGTTTTTGGAGCAAAGCAGTTTGGAATCATAGAGGAGCAAAAACTGCATGAAGAAGAACAAATAGAAACAGAGTTAAAATAATACATCAAGATCTCTCGGAAACATACTTTTATGGTGAAAAAATGGAGCTTCAAATTTACAATGATTTCCCAAGAATTTTATGACTTCTAAAGATCCAAAACAATGCATAAGATATGGAAAGTAGTCAGATCACACAAGGTTCTAGAAAAACTAGTCAAGGTGTGAACAAGTCATGAGTTCTTTGTAAGAGTTCATTAGGAACAATTTTAAGCATGAACTCATCGATCAATTTAAAAATCAAGATAATGAGTTATTCAAAGCTATAATCAGAACATAATAATTCAACAAAACACTAATGTTTTATCCCATGGGGACTAAGGTGAATGTAAGCTTTGTAAAAAAGAATGTCTCTTCTTATGTTAGATATACCAAGTTCACTGAGGATAAACCCAACAAGGAATAGGCTACAAGAATGATTTTGAAGCTACTATGTTACCCAAGGATTCCAAGATACACAATGCATCACAAGCCAATAACCCCAATTCGTGATGAATAACAAAGACAAAAGCAAACCTTTTCTAGTAGAAGTCACACATTAGTGTCGCTCATTTGGTGTCACTTATACAACTTAGTAGTAAACATCCGTTATACGACTTATCCACTAGGATCACTTATGCGAGGCTATCGATTGTCGCTTATGCAATGCAAATGCGTTGCTTAAACGACACAAGTGTTTTTCGAGAACACAAGAGTTTTTCATCACTTATGTGATGGATGCCTTTAATTAAAAAAAAATGTTGCACCACTCTTCAATCCTCATTTATGTGCATCTGATCAAGGAGCTCTTCAATGTCCAGATCCACACTATGGTTACAAGATATTTCTGGATCTCTCTTTTTTCTAATCCCTCTCTTATTCTCTCTCTCTCCTTCTTTTTACCTCTTTCTCTTTTAATTTCTATCTCACTCTCTATTTCTCATTTTTGCTCATCTCTTTTGATCTCTCTCTCTCTCTCTCCCTCTCTCTCTTTCTCTATTTCTCTCTTTATTACACGTTATTCAAAAATTTCACCAAACATAAAATATGGCTAATTATTGTAAGTATACTTCTCATTGGTTGTATATCATTTAAATTGTTTTATTTTCATTAATTAACATACTCTCATTTACTCATTCATATAAACATATACACATATACATGACCATGCACGCTCACACATATACACACATACACATGCACATACACACACACATATACACACACATACAGATATACATGCAAATACACTTATACATACACATACACATACACACACATACACATGCATATGCACAAACATATCTACAAACACATAAAAGGATATGCATGCATGCATTACTGCATATACACATAATCATACACACATTAACACATACTTATAAACATGCATGCCCATACACATGGATGCAAATGAAGATTCATGTACATGCACATGCATCCTCAAATGTATAAACATGAATATACCTACATATACACTTACACACACAACATACATATGCATACATATATATATATATGTATATATATATATATATATATATATATATATATACACACACATATACATACATACATACACACATATACACATGCACAACCATATATACATTTTCATTAATTAGTACCACACAATTCAAAACATAACTGGAATGACAAAATATATAGATATAAAAGAAATATGTATATCAATGTAAAATATATATCCAATGTAATATATCAATCATCTTGATTATCATCATCCACATTATCATGTAAGTCTCAAATCATCATCATCATCATCATCATCGTGCTCATCATCACGATCATCCACATGATCTGATGTATCTGTAGTGACATCATGGGTAGAGGTGTGAGCACTCTAATGATCTAGATCATCTTGCATGTGTTTGTCTCTCCACCTCATCCATATTTTCCTCTCCATAATACTCCTATATTACATATAACAAACATAAATAAATAAAACATCTAAAAAATCAATAAAAATAAAATAGTTATATGAAATTTAGTAATACTTACAAAAGCATTTGGATGATCTTGCATGTACTCAGTGAGACACTGATATCCACAAGGTGTAGTAAAATTGATTTCCTTTTTCATAAGATATCCACCATAATACTTTTGCTTTATTGAGACAAATAAAAAAGATTAATGATTAGTGTTTTAACTAAAAAAAACTATAGTTTCATTAATATATATACTTAAAAATATAGCTACAAAACCATGATGGCCCATTTGGCCTAAATGTGATGTATGGCCTGACTCAACTCTCTTCTTTGTAGTAGCCTAAATTTATTTAATGAAACAAAAATACATAGATTAAATGTAAAACATTTATAAAATATATGAGAACTCTAAGTCATAGTAATATAAACTATTTATTTGTATACCTTCTACTGAGGAAATGATTCTTGAAGATGTAGCTATCTAGGAAAAACTACCACATGTCAGGTGGTATGTTAGGTCTTCTCTTATTTTGTTCTACCATACAATATCTCGTGTTATTTTGATCTCAAACAAAAAAAAAATCATAATAAAAAAAACCTTAAATTTATAAACATGCATACATAGACACAAATACACACACTTACACATACATACTTAGACTTATACATATGTACTTACACATACACATACACACACACACACACACACACACACACACACACATATATATATATATATATATATATATATATATATATATATATATATATATATATATATATATATATATATATATATATATATATATATATATATATATATATATATATATATATAGATACATACATACACATACAAAACACATACACACATACATATGTTATACATTTATAGTTTTGTATGTGTATTTATATTTCAAAATGTATATTTATGTATATCTAAATATGTGTATGTATAAATATGTACATGTGAATGTGTGTGTATGTAAATAATCAGATTATTAATATCTAGTACTTTTATTTGCTGCATAATCAGATTATCAATTAGAGGTCAATGGTATTCAGACAATGCATCAAGAAATGATACTTTATTGTCTTGATACCAGTAGCTCATCAAGATCAATGGCCTCGAAGACCATGCATATCAACTAATAGAAGGTTATTGTTGTATCAATACAATACAACTTCTTGAAAAAGTTCTATGGATATGTGAAATATATCATCTCATATATCGGGAGCTCAAAGAAAAGATCAAGTTGAATCTTGTACCAACCTTTAAGCATCAACAAGCTTTCCTAGAGAGTCCTATTAATGCTACTGAGATACCATACGGTGTACTTCCTAAGATGGCGTGATCAGATGGTGGACATGTGAGGAACAACAGAGGGTGCATGAGTGGGTTTTGTGAAGCATTGATATTCACAAGAGAAAGCTGGATCAATATTTCTAGAAATTGACAAGAGGTGAGGAAGAACATGATAGGTCTATTGATATGAAGAAGAAAATGGTGGATGCATTTGTACAACTTGAAGAGGAAATACAGTCATTATAGATGAACATTGAGGATTTATATGGAGTTAACACATCCAATAGATTCCATGAGATTCGCTGAGAATCGACATGTTAAATCAATGAAAATTCTAAGCTTCCACCGATAATGACTCTACTTCCGCTTCAAGTTGTACAATATCATCCACCTCTTTCTTCTTTATATCAATAGGCCTATCATGTTCTTCCTCACCTCTACTCAATTTTTGAAAGCATTGATCCACCTTTCTCTTGTGAATCTTAATGCTTTCTAAAATTCACTGATGCACTCTTTGTTGCTCTTGGTACGACCCACCATGTAATCTAGTCCTCTTAGGAAGCACAACATATGGTATCTTCGTATCATCATGAACACTCTCTAGGAAAATTTCTTGATGCTTAAAGCTTGGTACAAGGTTTGAATTCATCTTTGCTTTGAGCTCTCAATATATGAGATGATATATTTCATAGATCCATAGACAATATTTTGGAATTTATATTGTATCGATACAACAAGAACCTTCTGCTACCTTATATGCATCGTCTTGGATGCCATTCACCTTGATGAGATGTTGGCATCAAGACAATAGCATGAAGAGGGACTTGTTGAGAGAAAAAAGTCGACTTGTTGAGATAATAGCATCAAGATGGGACTTATTATGGCCAAGTCTTAATAGAAATCAACTTATGCACCTGATTCATGGATACTTACAACAAAACACATACAAAAAGGTAAAAAAGGATTTTACTTTTTTTATATGGTTAAATATTCTTTCAAGCACATAATATGGTTTTTTATATATTTTTATAGGTTACTTTGAAGGTTGATTGATTTTGAGCTGAGCATGAAGGTAGAAATTTCCCATTAAAAAGGGATCCTTATCGATCATTAACTTGAGAAGCTTGAATAGGTATCAGATAATAGGTTCTCCTTTATTCAACTAGAATACAGGTAAATCCCACTACAGAGATGAAGATATGTTGTTTTAAAGTTAGAACTTTAAGCTCGCGGGTATGCCTAAAATTTTATATATAGATCTATTTTTGAGGATGAAATTTATATCATGTATGTATATATATGTGTGTATATATATGTATGTGTATTCATGTGTGTTATATACATAGTTCTAGTATGCACATATGTGTGATTCATGTGTATGATATATGTATGCATGTGTTAGTATGCACACATCTATGTATTCATGTGCATTTATGTGATATATGCAAATTGTGTTTATAATTGTGTATCCATGTATTTCTATATATGTGTGCATGTAGGCATGTATCTGTGATTTGTATGTATCTAAATATGTGTTTTATAAATATGTATGTGTATATACATGAGTTGTATATATCTTTATATGTATTATTGTCCTTGTTGATTGTAATAGCTATATATACATGCATAAGGTTGCGAGGAGAGACATCCCTCTAGCTGGTGGTGGTAGGACTAGATGCAATATGTATAAATACTTAAACCATATGACAAACGCATATGGGTAAGAAAGCCAAAGAAAGTACTTGTACATGACTACTAAGTCAGATAAGGTTTCTTGAGTGCAATTTTGGTTTTTCAATGCTCAAGTTGATTTACTATATTCTATGTGTTATTTATATAGATACACACATAAATATAACAAAGAAAAGCAATGCATATCGTGCATTATTAGGACAATGTGTGATAAGTATTCACATCTCTTTCAAACACCATTTATGTGATCACCCAGTGCCAGATTCTATCTCCAATGAACTAAGTACATACTTTTAATCTTTCTCTCATCAAACTCACTACAAAATAAAAAAAATCATATAATTAAAACATAAACTATTCATCTCAATTTATATGTAAACTTATACTTACTTCCATTTCAAATGAACAAAATGAACGTAGGAGTCACATAAAGCTCTCATTCTTCTTTTAAACTCCAACCCATGCCTCATATATACTATATTTCCCTCTGATTCTATGTCGCACTCCAGCCCTTGGCTATCTATGCATGTCCTCATAGACACCTCTATTGTGCTCTCATGAGCTGGAAGTGGTATAGGTGTCCTGAAAATAAATAGATAGAAATGAATAAAATCATGTGTTATAATATCATTAAAAAAATAATTTATGGAAGGAAAACATAATTATGGGCACATAAATCTCTTCCTACAAATGAAGCCATAGAGGAGCCTTCCTTTGGCACTCGGTAAGCATTTGGATGGTAAAGTCTAATTCCTCATCAAGTATGTCTGCACACTCATGCATGTGTTTCTATGTGTGTATGCATGTGTTTCTATGTGTGTATATGCATGTGTTTGTATGTGTATATGTGAATATGTGTGTATCTATGTGTATACATGTGGTATGTATGTGCATGTGATTGTATGTGTGTATATATGCATGTGTGTGCATGTGCATGTGTATGCATGCATGTGTGTATGTATGTATACATATGCAAATGTATGCATATGTGTGTATGTATGCATATGAGTGTATGTATGCATGTGAGTGTATGTGTGTGTGTATATGTATGTGTAAGTATTTGTATGTATATGTGTATATGTTTATATGTGTATGTGTGTGTATGCATATGTGTGTATGTGCTTGTGTTTATGTATGTATACATATGCATGTGTGTACAAACGCATGTGAGTATGTATGCACATGTGTGTGTATGTATGTGCCTGTGTGTTGTGTGTGTATGTGTGTGTATGTGTGTATATGCATGTGTATGCATAAGTTTGTATGTGTGTATATGCATCTGCTTGTATGTGTGTTTGTGTGTCTATATATGTATGTAAGTATGTATGTAAGTATGTATGCATGTATGTATGTATGTATGTATGTATGTGCATGTGTGTATTTGTGTGTGTATGTATGTGCATGTATGTGTCTACATGTGTATATGTCTGTGTATGTATGTGCATTTGTGTGTATATGCATGTGTATGCATAAGTTTGTATATGTGTATATGTGTGTATATGTGTATATGCGTATATGTGTATATGTGTATATGTGTGTATATGTCTGTGTATGTATGTGCATGTGTGTGTTGTGTGTATATGTGTGTATATGCGTGTATATGCATGTGTATGAATAAGATTTTATGTGTGTATGCATTTGCTTGTATGTGTGTTTGTGTATGCATATGTGTGTTTGTGTGTGTATACATATGTATGTATGTATGTGCATGTGTGTGCATGCATGTCTTTGTATGTATGCATGTGTGTATGTATGCATGTGAGTGTATGTGTGTGTATGTGCATGTGTGTGTATGCATGCATATGCATGTGTGTGTATGTATGCATATGAGTGTATGTATGTATGTGAGTGTATGCGAGTGTATGTGAGTGTGTCTATGTGTGTTATGTATTTGTAAGTATATGTATGTATGTATGTATATATATATATATATATATATATATATATATATATATATATATATATATATATATATATGTATATATATATGTATATATATATATATGTGTGTGTGTGTGTGTGTGTATATATAAATATATATATATATATATATATATATATATATATATATATATATATATATATATATATATATATATATATATATATATATATATATATATATGTGTGTGTGTGTGTATATATGTATGTGTAATTATCTATATGTGCATGTGCATGTGTGTGTCTATGTGTGTGTATGTATGTGTAAGTATCTATATGTGTATGTGTATATGTGTATGTGTATATGTGTATATGTATGTATGCATGTAAGTGTATTTATGCATGTGAGTGTATATGTGTGTCTATGTGTTTGTATGTATGTGCAAGTAACTATATGTGTATGTGTGTATGTATATGTGTGTATATGTGCTTGTGTTTATGTATATATACATATGCATGTGTGTATGTATGTATACATATGCATGTGTGTGTGTGTACGAATACATATGAATACGTATGCACATGTGTGTATGTATGCACATGTGTGTATGTATTCACATGTGTGTATGTATGCACATGTGTGTATGCATATATGTGTGTGTATGTGTATGCATGTGTATAAACATGTCTATGTATGTATGCATATGCATGTGTATGCATGTGTGTATGTATGCATGTGTGTATGTATGCATGTGAGTGTAAGTTTCTGTATGTGTGTCTATGTGTTTGTATGTATATGTGCAAGTTTCTACATGTATATGTGTATGTGTATAGGTGTATCTGTGCAAGTATCTATATGTGTGGTTACCCATATCTTTGGATTTGTAAATGTGTGTATATGCATATCATATATGTGTGCATTTGTGTACGTGTGTGTATGTGTTTATGTATGTGTGTGTATGTGTATATGTGTGTATGTGTGTGTATGCATATGTGTGTATGTATGTGCATGTGTGTGTATGCATGTGTCTATGTATGTATGCATATGCACATGTGTGTATCTATATGTGCAAGTATCTATATGTGTATGTGAATGGGTATATGTCTATGTGTGTGTATGATTTTGTGTATATGAGTATATGTATGTGTGTGTATATATGTGTCTATGTGTGCATGTGTGTATGTATGTGCATGTGTGTGTATGCATATGGTTGCATGTATATGCATGTATCTTTTCTCATTCAATCCCTCCTTCACTCCTTTGCTCTCATTCCCTTGTTTGCTCTTGTTCACTCTCCTTCGCTCATTTGGTCACTCATTTGTTCGTTCGCTCTCACCCTCTCACTTGATCCCATCACAAATGTGCTAGGAGAAATAATTTGTTTTTTTCAAATTCGCGGAGCATTGCTTATGTGACGTTGTAACATCACATCCAGCTTGCAATCATCACTAAAAGCATCGCTAAGCATTGATGCGCATAACGATGGCAATTGTGCACATCACTCTTGCGATGCTGCTCATCATTAATTTGATATTCTCAATTTATTTCTTTTGTTTCTCTTTTGATGTGTGACATATGCGGCACTTCCTAACGTGATCATTGCATAGGCGACTATGCTCGCTTTTTTGCAATTAGGGGCATCACTATGTCCCCTTTATTCTTTCAATGTCATGTCCTTATATATACATGAGTAGTTGAAGGAGGCACCTAAGCAATAGGACACTAAAACAATTCATAAATAGAGTTTATGTACTCAAAAACATCGTTTATAATGTTTTGGGCATTAAGGACAAGCTTCAATTGTCATCGAAGACTCAAGAATTGAGAGGGGCAATACTGGGAGTCAAGAGTCCCAATGAAGAAAATTGATGATATAGAAATCCCAAATGAAAGAAACAAGATAGTAGCACAAATTCAATGTAGATTAAAGGAAAAGAAGCTCGATCCTAGGAAGATTGTATTTTAGGAGGAACTAGAAACAAAAGAGGACTTGAAAGAAGATTAGAGAAAAATATAGGCTGATGAAGAGCCACATCCTCCTCAGACTTCTAAAGAACAATTGTACTATCTGATGCAAAACAATGACAAGAGAGCTTATTATGAAGCTCAATATCAACAGAATGCTAAGATAGAGGTAGTGTTCATAAAAAAGGAAGAATCTTCATTGGCTTTACTCATAGGAATGATTAGGACCTCCTAACAAAAGGATTACAGTAGTACCTGTGGTGAAAAGAAAAAAGAAAGAACACATGCATGCATACATACACACACATATACACACATGCATGCATACACACATATACACACATGCATACATACACACATGCATACATACACACACATGCATACACACATACATACACACACACATATACACATATGTATACACACATACATACACACATATACACACATGCATGCATACATACACACATATACACATACACACACATGCATGCAGACATACACACACATGCATGCAGACATACACACACATACACATACACACACATGTACACACATGCATACATACACACACACATGTACACATGCACACATACACACACATATATACACACATGCATACATACACACATGCATGTATACATACACACACACATGTACACACATGCATACATACACACACATATATACATACACACCCATATATACATGTTTTAGGATTAGGGGTTTAGATTTTTATAGGTGTTTAGGTATTTAGGTTTTAGTATTTTGGATTTAAGTCTAAGTCTTTCTGATTAGGGTTTTAATACCTACATAACATATATACACAAACACACATATACATATAATACATACATACATGTAGATACACATGCATACAGAAATATACATATTTTAGGTCCAAGTCTTTAAGATTAGGGTTTTAGGGTTTTAACACCTACAGAACATATATACACACATACACATACACATAAAATACATATATACATGTAGATACACATGCATACAAAAATATACATATTTTAGGTCTATTTTTAAGATTAGGGTTTTAATTAAATATATATAATTAAATATATAAAAATAGGATTACGTAAGGAAAAAATCTGAATATATAAATATATATATATATATAATAAGATAATTGTATACATAAATAAATATAAAAAGAATTAGTGTTTTAAATAATTTAATTAAATATATATAATTAAATATATAAAAATAGGATTAAGTAAGGAAAAAATTTGAATATATAAATAAATAAATAAATAAATAAATAAATATATATATATATATATATATATATATATATATATATATATATATATATATATATATATATATATATATATATATATATATATATATATATATATATATATATATATATATATATATATATATATATATATAATAGGATAACTATATAGATAAATAAATATAAAAAGAACTAGTGTTTTAAAAAATTTAATTAAATATATATAATTAAATATTTATAATTAAATATATAAAAATAGGATTAAGTAAGGAAAAAATCTGAATATATAAATAAATATATCTATATATAATAAGATAATTATATACATAAATAAATATAAAAAGAACTAGTGTTTTAAATAATTTAATTAAATATATATAATTAAATATATAAAAATATGATTAATTTAAATCGTTTTAAATAGAGTGAATATATATACACATACACATACACACATACTTATAAACCTATCTATATTCACATATATAGACAATGAGAATCTCCACGTATGTCCAAAGTGTGGAGCAAATAGATTTAGAGAAACATTCTAGGCGAAGCAATCCCCGCAAAGGTTCTTCGCCACTTTCCTATCATTCCACGAATTAAGAACATGTTTAGATGCAAATCTATAGCTGAGTTAATGTCATGGCATACAAAGAGCACGTCTATTGATAATTTAATGCAAGTGCCTGCTGACTCTGATGCTTGGAAGCACATAGATAATAAGTGGCTAGAGTTTGCTAGTGAGCCTCGGTCCATACGTCTAGGCCTAGCTATGGATGGAGTGAATCCATTTGGATTACGTAGTTCTTCATGGAGCACATGGCCTGTATGTTTGGTTAATTACAATTATAATATCCCACCATGGTTGGCCACAAAGAAAGGTCATTTATTATTAGCTCTTATTGTACCAGGTAAGTATAAGGTAAATCACATGGATGTATGTCTTGCACCACTTGTGGAAGAACTGCACATTTTATGGGATGCGATTACTGTGCATGACATGTCTCAACCTATAAGAAGACGAGACATGTGAGTGCAAGGTATACTTATGTGGACAATGCATGATTGGCCTAGTTATGGTGAATGTTCAGGTTTATCGATTTCGGGTTACCATGCTTGTCCTTTATGCAGACCAAGACTCGAAGCACGCTATTCCAAAGCACTACGTAAAACTGTCTATGAAGGACATCATAGATATTTGCCTGATGGACATGTTTTATGTGAAGGACAAATTGGTCGACAAGCACAACACCAAATGAAAGCTAGTGATTGGAAACAACTGTGGGATTCAGAAAATCCAGTTGCTGGCATGAAACGGTTGTCCATGAAACAACTGTGGGATGCGGCTGGCAAAGCAATGCGTGCACGCATATGACAGCTTTGCTCCATCCAGTTTGGACACTCTATCATGCTGAAATGGAGTGACCAGAATAAAGATCGGAAGAATTATATCACACAGATGATTTATCAAGAGTTCCGATCAGCCGATGGACAGTCTCTTGTCAGCTCAGAGTGGATTCTGCACACCGAACGTGAGGTTATGTCCCATCAACGATCTGAGGCTCGTAGTGCTTTCAGAGCAGGCTTACCAAAGCCTATATGGTTAGATGTTGAGGAGTGGGATGTGATTCATGATGAGCAGCAGTAGACTCCTGACCGATATTGCCAGCAGCAAGATGTAGCAGCCACACGTTTAGATACGGTTGGACTGTCACATTTGGGTAGCGGTGGATATGACACGATGCGTCATGAGTTTGTAAGTACCATTTCATTTAGTGAATTTATTTATGTTAAATTTCTCATGTATGTTCCTCTAATCTTTTGTATATTTGTTTTAGGAGCAATGGGTCATCCTCCAATACGAACAGAGGAGTCTTACGGATATCGTCATGGATTGATTGCACTATTGGAGGACTTGGAGGGACGCGGTGCGGTCGTTTCATGAGAGCATTTTCGATGAGGTAATTAATTTATAAACTTGGTTTTTACTTGTTGTTTGTAATTTTCATGTGTATTTATCTCATTCCATTAATGTTCTTTGTTGCAAGACTATTGATATGGAACGTTCTTTGCATGTGTATGGCAGTGGAACATCAAAATTCTGTATTTGATTTTCATATGGCAATGCATTGCTTTGCCACATTTTGTAAAAGCGTCATATATGACAGTGGTTTTCCACACTCTTGTACATGCTTCATTATTGCAATATATAACTTCTTTTGTACATGGTTCATGGTTCATTCTGATTATCTCTTTTGTGTCCAATAATACTATGTTTAATGAAATCATATTTTGGTTGACATTAGAGTACGCATCACATGTACTCTTTTTTTTTTGGGCAGAGTGTATTGTCTTTTGTTGAGCAACATCATGGTAATGTTGCTGTAGCAAAAGACAACACACTCTGCCCCAAAAAAAATTTTGCAGGTATGGTTGTCGGTATATGCGATGGTACTCCCATTAATGTCATCGGAATACGTGTCGGTACACCTAGTAGGCGATGGTATATGCAAGGGTATGCCCAACAGAGCCCTCGGTATAGGCGCCGATATGGGCGCCAGTATTACCAACGCTTCTACTGACGCATAAACCAATGCTTATACTGATGCTTATACTCACGGTTTGGTACCGATGCACATACTGACCTTTACATTAGCGTGACGGCAAATAAAGCCGTGTTCATTTGCCTCGGTAAAAACCTCGGTATACCATCGATCTGTTGTAGTGTATATTTCACAAAAAGGTTAGCCACCTAAATAATCAAGTTAGAAACAAAAAAAGGTTTGAGCCTAAAATGGTTGAAAGGTAGAAATTATTGAGAGATATGATCATTTTGATACTTACAAGACAAATGATAAGTGCCATACTACCACAGAGGGTCTCAATAGAGTCAAGCCACAAGTGAACTAGCGAAGTACTTTGATGAGGGAGATGAGGGAATCTGATGAGGCAAGTCTCACTTCAAAGTTACATGTCATGTAATGGCTCACACATGCATCCAAGTATTACAACAAACGAGGCAAGGGTCATTCAAGACATCAAGAGACCAATTTCACCACAACAATGAAATATTTTGGGGAAGTAGATTCTCTCGATGTATAAATGATAAATAGCTTCTTTTACAAATGTGAATATCATTTTTTTCCTACAAAAGAAAAGATTAGAGTGAATATTATAACTATAAGGAACACACACACACACACACACACATATATATATATATATGTTTGTGTGTGTGTGTTTGTATATATATATATATATATATATATATATATATATATATATATATATATATATATATATATATATATATATATATATATATATATATATATATATATATATATGTATGTATGTATGTATGTATGTATGTATGTATGTATGTATGTATGTATGTATGTATCTATATATATATATATATATAAATATATATATATATATATACTTAAACTAAAGATTTATTATATTACAGTAAAAACTACAATAAAGAGTCACTATTATAGTAAATATTATAAGTCGAGGGTTAATATATAGTCACAAAAAGTCTAAGGTTATGGCTAGAGGTCAATATATAGTAAATAATGAGTATCTCTAATGTTTCATGGCTTTACTATGCTTTGGAAGCTGGTGGCTCAACATGAAAGAACTTTGGTTCCACATTTGCTTCCCCTCCCCCCCCCCCCCCGCCCCCCAACGAAGAGGCTCGGTTATTCCAAATTTTACTTTTTGTCAACATTTTGGCATCTACGTGTTTTTCTTGTGATATTTATCTTCCATGTGCCCATGATAAAGTGGGCTATGGATTTGATACATTCCATGGTCTTTAAATTAGTAACATGTCATGTGAGAGCTCACACATGCATGCAAATATTACATCGAAGGAGGGAAGGATCATTCAAGACATCAAGAGACCAATTCTATTGCAACTATGAAATATTTTGGGGACGTATAATCTCTTGATGTATAAATGGTAAATATCGCTTTTACAAAATTGAATATCGGTATTTTTTTTCTTAGTGAAATCATGTTGCCCAATAATAATAGTACAACATTTAGGTTGCTTTGGTTGGTTAAAAGAAAAGATTATAGTAAATATTATAATTATAGGGGTTCATCACGTTAAGTGGAAGAGTCAATCTATTGATAGAAAATTAGTGGTTCATCACATTAAGTGAAAGAGTCTCAAGCCTTTGGCTGAATGTCTTATGA
Organism: Ceratopteris richardii; assembly: GCA_020310875.1. Taxonomy (NCBI): domain Eukaryota; kingdom Viridiplantae; phylum Streptophyta; class Polypodiopsida; order Polypodiales; family Pteridaceae; genus Ceratopteris; species Ceratopteris richardii. The sequence goes on along the minus strand of CM035406.1, from coordinate 253,093,859 downwards.
ATATTAATAGTCTCAAGCCTTTGGCTGAATGTCTTATGAATATGGACCATTCATTGAAGCCGAGTAGTGAATCATTTGCTTTATTTCGAGTGCTTCAAATTAGCTCTCCTAACATGAATTAAAAGCAGATCATTAAAAGTTATTAATCTATGGAATTGTTGGCCAATGTATGGAGCGAAATGTCCATTTTGAGAGTATGCCCTGTTTCGCAAATAATGTAACATGAAAGATTTATTCATTGGTTTTTTTTTTTCATGTGTGAACATATCATTTCATAGACTATGCTAATCAAACTCATCTCAAAGCGCATGAACGATCAATTTGATGTAGATTATGTTTTCTCGATTTATTTATCAACACAATGCAAATGAAAACACATTCTCATGGGCTAATGTTTTTCAAATTAAGTTTTGATTTTCTCTGCTTTTTGAACGTAGTTGTATCTTTCATTTTGAATTAATTGTGAGGCGGATTAATTGTGACAGCAGAGACGAATTTACCAAAGATGGGATTACATATTGGATTTCCCATATGCCGAGTGTATATTCAAAGGTCTCGTACCCTACAACTATGACGCTGCTATATTAGTGATTGTTGCACTGCAGCAGCTCGCTCGCGTATGTATTTTGCGTCTTCGATATTTCTGCGGCTGTCGCTCAGAAGGAAGCAAGTACGATGGAAGGACGATTACTCTGCAACGCACAGTGAAATGGCGGCGGCGGCGATTGAGCGGCTCATGCAAGCATTAAAGTTGCTCCTGATCTGCTAGGTGTTGAATATGAGAGTTTGGAATTCGCAACTGCAAGCCTCTCTTCTTCTCTCTATAAAGCTCCACGCAAAACACACACCGTTTCTCAATAAAACAACTTGCAACGAAGACTCCACCTCCTCAAAAGCTACCTAGCAGACTCTTGAGTTGCATCCTGATGCTAGCTCTTGCCTGCCTGCCTGCTTCATCACTAACGGAAGCAGAAAAGTTTTTCTCCCTTAGTACGAGTTCCATCTCCGTGACACCTGCGGATTTCGAGACGTGAAATTTTTCATTAACCTATACGCAATGCCATTGTCAACCGGCCCATCAAAGTTTTCGAGCTTCGACATTAAATCCAGAGGCAATACGATTCATAAAGCATTTCTCGACATCGATGACAGAGAATCTGTCTCCGAACTCAACCCCGGCATTTCACACCTCAATATCTACACAGACGGATCTTTAAAAGTTCTTCCAAATAAATGCATCAGCGCAGGTTGCGGCATATTTATGGAGTGGAAAAATGTTGGAATGGCTATGAACCTAAATAGGTGGTTCGATGACGACGCCGAGAGCGCACATGATTGTGGGCGGCTTTCCACAAAGACAGAGTTGATCGCCATCTATTTGGCACTGAAACATATTGCCAATGAGCAAATATTGAACAGATATGTTGGTGAGGCAGATGGTACATTTCGAAGGCTAACGATTTGGACAGACAGCAAATACGCGCTTCAAAACCTCAAGTGGAAGAGTCGAAATCATGATTCTCATCCCACACTTGAAGATTCTACAACACAGAGGAAGAAGAAGATGATAGACGATAGCATCATGGACGCCGTGCAAACAATTTCTCCTGTCCGGGTGACCATAAGGAAAGTTGGAGCGCACAGATGTATCAAAGGCAATGAAGTAGCGGACACCCTTGCAAAGATTGGTCGACTTCAATGGATGCCGGTTCATGTGTACAATAATGCAGGTGATAATTGATTTTGATGGATGATGGAGGCGCCAGCTGATAGCTTGATCCATTTCTTTCGGAGCCGAGTGTGTTTCTTTTTTATCTGATTTACTTTGAAGTACAATTCATGTAAACATGAATGAATGCAGGTGAGAATCTGCTAGGCATCCCCGACTACGCAGATCGACGTTCTCAACGAGCTTCCATGGCGAACAGTTCTTCTTTTGACACTAGCAACAGCCGTGCTTCCAAGGTCGATGATATGGAGGCCAACTGGTGTTCGAATAAACAGAAGAGGCAAAGCGGCAATCAGCTGCCCTTGCGCAAGTGCCCAGGTCTTCTGCTAAGCGATGAATATACTCCTGGGGCCTAATTACGGGTCTCGGATGGATGGATGAAGGTGGTGGAAGTCATGGCCTTGTCCTCCTCCTTTGGATATTATTAACCAGATTTCCTTTCCGTTCTGTACATAAGTTAGACGGACACGAAGAAAAAGACGATCTGTAGTCTGTTCAGTGTGGTGTTGCTGCTCCTCCTCCTCCTCCTCCTCATGATTTCGTTGAAGTGATTGCCGTAGTCTAGTCTTTCTTCTGGTGCTCAAAGTGTGTTTTATTATTTGTTCTAATGTTGTTGTTGTTGGTTTTTTTTTTCTTTTAAGTGATTTCCTGCTGCTGCTGATGGTACTTCATATCTGTGAGCCTCATGTTCAAACGCAGCATAAAATATCCCGAATGCCAGAAACTTTGCATGTCAAGCGGATAAAATATGGCTGATCCTAATTTCATACGACGCCCTTAAATCATCTGCATTTTTAAGGGCGAAAACCAGCTCCAACTCTTCGCTCCTAGAAAAGTAGTAGCCGAAGCTTTTCATTCCTAAAGATTGCGTCCCATTTATCTCTTTCGAATACATAGATATATGGAGCCGATAGCATGCAGTGGCTTCAACGAGGAAAAGAGAAAACCAATTTTGGGAAACAAGTCCCATGTGGGTTAGGATGAACTACACCAAGAGAAGAAGGCATTCTAGATATAGGCTAATCTTTCCACATAACGTTTTTGAAGTCTCGACATAGGCTAACTCTAGATATAGGGTAATCTTTCTTGAAGTCTTGTTATAGCATATCTGTCCAAATAACTTGAAAATCACATACCAAAAATCTTCATGCACTCAAGGTCTGATAGGACTTTAGTGTGGACCTATCTAGTCAAAACTCGCATTTCATTAATCACATGTAAAGGTGAGAGGCCTTACTTATAAAAGAATTTGGCCTCATCATTTTTAGAAAGGCAACCAAATGGATGGCTGAGATCACTAGTCTATTTTCCTAGATCGGACATGCTCAGTAACTGCATTAGAGTGGGTGTTGAATTGGAAGATAATCTAGCAATTGGTTTCAAACTCCCAATGTCAGGAGCTACACCATCACAACCCTGATGTGATGGAGAGATGAATCTTCTCGCAACCTGACACCCCTATCCATACAACAACTCTTGGGATTCACAATGACCTCTAGATTGATTCAAACCACATATGCATGTGAAATCTCCAACATTGCTTTTACACTTTCCACTAGAGTCTACTAGTGGTACGCATACTTGCCACTTGCATCAAGTCTCTTTCAACTCATGTTAACACTAGAGCTCTTTGCGAGACACTCACTCCCTAACTCTTGATGGGGGGTTGAATCCAAGAACTCCTCCTTCCCATCCTTGAGACCTAAGAACTAGGCAGATGCTATTTTAAAGAGTGTGTATTGCTTCAGGTTAATAGCCATAGGAAAGACTTCGAGGAAGTATTGTATAGATAGTTAGAATGACAATCTAGTAATTTGAATCGATAGCTTGCTTTGGATCTCCTAACAGAAGCCTCAATATCATTGCATAGTGGTATCATTTATCTCCTTCGAATACATAGATATATAGAGCCGATAGCATGCATTGGCTTCAACGAGGAAAAGAGAAAACAAATTTTGGGAAACAAGTCCCATGTGGGTTAGGATGAACTACACCAAGAGAAGAAGGCATTCTAGATATAGGCTAATCTTTCCACATAACGTTTTCGAAGTCTCGATGTAGGCTAACTCTAGATATAGGGTAACCTTTCTTGAAGTCATGTTATAGCATAATCTGTCCAAATAACTTGAAAATCACACACCAAAACTCTTCATGCACTCAAGTTCTGATAGGACTTTAGTGTGGAGGTATCTAGTCAAAACTTGCATTTCATTAATCACATGTAAAGGTGACAGGCCTTACTTATAAAAGAATTTGGCCTCATCATTTTTAGAAAGGCAACCAAATGGATGGCTAAGATGACTAGTCTATTTTCCTAGATCGGACATGCTCACTAACTACATTAGAGTGGGTGTTGAATTGGAAGATAATCTAGCAATTGGTTTCAAACTCCCAATGTGAGGAGCTACAGCATCACAGCCCTAATGTGATGGAGAGATGAATCTTCTCGCAACCTGACACCCCTATCCATACGACAACTCTTGGGATTCACAATCACCTCTAGATTGATTCAAATCACATATGCATGTGAAATCTCCAACATTGCTTTTACACTTTCCACTAGACTCCACTAGTGGTAGGCATACTTGCCACTTGCATCAAGTCTGTTTCAACTCATGTTAACGCTAGAGCTCTTTGCAAGACACTCACTCCCTAGCTCGTGATGGGGGGTTGAATCCAAGACCTCCTCCTTCCGTTCCTTTAGAACTAAGAACTAGATAGATGCTATTTTAAAGAGTGTCTATTGCTTCAGGTTAATATCCATAGGAAATTCTTCGAGTAAGTATTGTATAGATACTTAGAATGACAATCTAGAAATTTGGATCGATAGCTTGCTTTGGATCTCCTAACAGAAGCCTGAATATCATTGCATAGTGGTATCATTTATCCCTTTTGAGTACACAAATATATAGAGCCGATAGCATGCATTGGCTTCAACAAAGAAAAGAGAAAACAAGTTTTGGGAAGCATCTCCCATGTGGGTTAGGATGAAATACACTAAGAGAAGAACATATTCTAGATATAGCCTTATCTTTCCACATAACACTTTTGAAGTCGTGACAATGGCTGCTATTCATTTGTGTTTTGACACCCATGTGGGTTAGGATGAGCTACACCAAGAGAAGAAGGCATTCTAGATATAGGCTAATCTTTCCACATAACATTTTTGAAGTCTCGATATAGGCTAACTCTAGATATAGGGTAACCTTTCTTGAAGTTTGTTCATAGCATAATCTGTCCAAATAACTTGAAAATCACACACCAAAACTCTTCATGCACTTAAGGTCTGATAGGACTTTAGTGCGGAGCTATCTAGTCAAAACTCGCATTTCATTAATCACATGTAAAGGTGAGAGGCCTTACTTATAAAAGAATTTGGCCTCATCATTTTTAGAAAGGCAACCAAATGGATGGCTGAGAGCACTAGTCTATTTTCCTAGATCGGACATGCTTAGTAACTGCATTAGAGTGGGTGTTGAATTGGAAGATAATTTAGCCATTGGTTTCAAACTCCCAATGTGAGGAGCTAGAGCATCACAGCCTTGATGTGATGGAGAGATGAATTGTTGTCAGGATCTTGCTCATGCGCACACAAAGGTTACGAACGCAGAAAATACACAGAAGAATAGAGACAAGAAGAGACGAGACTGAACGCAGCATTGGGTGCAATCTCCCCCCATGCACTCTGTTTCGACAGTCCACAAAGTGCATGTATTTATAGGAATTTTTCATTATGTCAAAAAGAGTGGTTAAATGAGAGCGGCTTCGAAAAGCAAGCGTGAAACTAAAAGTTGGTAACTTTTACAGAAAGCCATTGCTTTCAATAACAGAAACTACATTCTACAACGACCCTTATTCTAACCATTACTTTTCTAACTGTTTCTAACAATAGAACCTTCTACGAGGGTTTATTTACAAGCTAAATAATAATTATTCGGATTATTGATATCCGCCCTTTCACGCCTTGCACGCTCCTCACGAACCTTCAGCTGCTATATCAAAAACATCAAAAACACATTAATACATCAATAATTTAACACTCTAACAATGCATTGTTCAATAATAATTTAACACTCCAACAATGCATTGTTCAACATATTCCATGTCACAATCCAACAATGCATTGTTCAACATGTTCCATGTTACACTCCAACAATGCATTGTTTAACATATTCCATAAGTTATAACATGAATGTTCTTGCAACCTCACACCCCTATCCATGCAACAACTCTTGGGATTCACAATGACCTCTAGATTGATTCAAACCACATATGCATGTGAAATCTCCAACATTGCTTTCCATTAGAGTCTAGTAGTGCTAGGCATACTTGCCACTTGCATCAAGTCTCTTTCAACTCATGTTAGTGCAAGAGCTCTTTGCGAGACACTCACTCCCTAGCTCCTGACGGGGGGTTGAGTTCAAGACCTCCTCCTTCCCATCCTTGACACCTAAGAACTAGGCAGATGCTATTTTAAAGAGTGTCTATTGCTTCAGATTTAATATCCATAGGAAAGTCTTCGAGGAAGTATTGTATAGATACTTAGAATGACAATCTAGTAATTTGGATTGATAGCTTGCTTTAGATCTCCTAACAGAAGCCTGAATATCATTGCATAGTGGTATCATTTATCCTTTTTGAGTACACAGATATATAGAGCCGATAGCATGCATTGGCTTCAACAAAGAAAAGAGAAAACAAATTTTGGGAAGCATCTCCCATGTGGGTTAGGATGAAATACACTAAGAGAAGAACACATTCTAGATATAGCCTTATCTTTCCACATAACATTTTTGAAGTCGTGATAATGGTTAACTCTAGATACAGGCTAATCTTTCTTGAAGTCGATATAGGATAATCTGTCCAAATAACTTGATCATCACACACCAAAATTCTTCATGCACGTAAGGTTTGATACGACTTAGGTGTGCAGCTCTCTAGTTAAAAGTCACATTTCATCACTCACATGTAAAGCTGAGAGGCCCTACTTATAAAAGAAATTGGCCTTATCCTTTTTAGAAAGGCCAACAAATGGATGGCTAAGATAACTAGTCTATTTTCCTGGATTGCACATGCTCAATAATTGCATTAGAGAGGGTGCTGAATTGGAAGATAATCTTGCAATTGGGAAAAGAACGCATTCTAGGTATAGCCTAATCTTTCCACATAACGTTTCTGAAGTCTCGATAGCGGCTAACTCTAGATAAAGGCTAATCTTTCTTGAAGCCTTGATATAAGAGAATCTATCCAAATAACTTGAACATCACACACCAAAATTTATCATGCACTTACAGGTTTGATACGACTTTAGTGTAGAGTTCTCTAGTCAAAAGTCCCATTTCATTACTCACACGTAAAGGTGAGAGGCCCTACTTATAAAAGAAATTGGCCTTATCCTTTTTAGAAAGGACAACAAATGGATGGCTTACATCACTAGTCTATTTTCCTAGTTTGGACATGATCAACATTTGCATTAGAGAGGGTTCTAAATTGGAAGATAATCTAGTGATTGGTTTGAAACTCCAAATGTAAAAAGCTACAGCATTTGGGCCACTTTGTGAAAGAGAGATGGATCTCCTCGCAACCTTATGCCCCTATACATATAACAGCTCTTGGGATTCACAATGACCTCTAGATTGTTTCAAACTAGAATTGCATATGAGATCTCCGACATTGCTTTTACACTTTCCACTAGTGTCTAATAGTGGTAGGTGTAGTTTCCACTTGCATCAAGTCTCTTTCAACTCATGTTAACACTAGAGCTCTTTGGGAGAAACTCGCTCTATGGCTCCTCGTGGGGGGTTGAATCCAAGACCTCCTCCTTCCCATACTTTAGACATAAGCACTAGGTAGATGCTATTGTAAATAGTGTCATATCCTTCAGGTTATTATGCATAGTGTAGTGCCGTACAAATTCTCTCTCTCTCTCTCTCTGTCTCTCTCTCTCTCTCTCTCTCTCTCTCTCTCTCTCTCTCTCTCTCTCTCTCCACTAGATCCCCCCCAATCCCTCCTCTCCCCTTCCCCTTCCACCCGCCCCCGCCCACACACTAGTGCACAACCCCTCCCCCCCCCTGCCGTTCAGTCCTTGCAGTGGCTCTCTCTCTCTCTCTCTCTCTCTCTCTCTCTCTCTCTCTCTCTCTCTCTCTCTCTCTCTCTCTCTCTCTCTCTCTCTCTCTCTCTCTCTCTCTCTCTCTCTCTCTCTCTCTCTCTCTCTCTCTCCCGCATTCCCCGCCTTCCCCTCCTCCCCCCTCCTGCTACCCCCGTCGTCCCCTCCTCTCCTGTCCCATCCATCCATAGCCCCCCCTGCCATCCTCTCGTAGTCCCCCGTGAAGCACAACGATGCCTTGCGATGGAATTATTATAGAATGATACTTTAGTGGTTGATCCTGAACACCAATGGCGAGCTTGAAGGCACATCTCGCAGTCGAGATGACGGGAACAAATCGACAAGAGCCTTGGGAGGCCTGTAGATTAGGCAAACGCCTCATGCCATCGCCTTGCCCCTTTGAAATCCTTGTTCGTGTTCTTTGTACACCTGTGAATCCGGCGAATGTTTTTTCTCTGCAAGGCCTTTACCCCACCTGGCGCCCTAAAGAATACCCCTACGTGCAAGACATAGAAGGCATGGGAATCATTGAGCAACTAGACGAGGACATGCACAACATTTTCGAGGGATAGCATGTGATTCCATTTAGTGATAATGCAGATCAACCTTGGCAAAGGCTGTGGCAGGAGTTCATAGTGGTTCCAAGCACGCGTCTTATCCTCGTTCCTGACTTTATACCAAACAAAGCGATTGCGGCTTTAGTCTTGGGTCGAATGTTTATTCAATATGCACATCATCAGGGCATCAACACAATCGATCTAGTCCATTGAAATAAACTCATAGAGGAATAAAGTCCCTTGGGGCAGATGAGGTCATCAATTTTAACACCCACAACCTCCCCTAGCCTACCCCCTATTCCCACCCATAACCTCCCACACCCCCCACAATCTCCCACAACTCCCCACAACCTCTTGTAGCCCACCCCCTATTCCCACACACAACCTCCCACACCCCCCCACAATCTCCCACATCCCACCCCCTATTCCCACCCACAACCTCGCACACCCCCCACAATCTCCCACAACTCCCCACAACCTCCCCCAGCCCACCCCCTATTCCCACCCACAACCTCCTTCCCATCCTTGAGACCTAAGAACTAGGCAGATGCTATTTTAAAGAGTGTCTATTGCTTGAGGTTAGTATCCATAGGAAAGTCTTCGAGGAAGTATTGTATAGACAATTAGAATGACAATCTAGTAATTTGGATCAATAGCTTGCTTTGAATCTCCTAACAGAAGCCTGAATATCATTGCATAGTGGTATCATTTATCCCATTTTGGGGAGAGAGAGAGAGAGAGAGTTGAAATGAAATAGATTGTGTCTCTGAGCTGCTATTCATTTGTGTTTTGATAGACTGGAACGATGCCTAACTGAAGTTGGAGAGAGGATATAACATAATACGCCCTTAAATCTATAGGGCCAAAACCTGGATTTTGAATTTTGAAGAAATGAGAACAAATATTTTCTCAACCTATCCTGCAGCTTAAAATTCTTACAATGCCCTTGGGGCAGGGGGGGGGGGCTTCATTTAGGTAGATGGTTTGGATCATTCATAATCAGACAACTCCTTGTAGTAAATGTTTGTGTTCATAAATATGATCGAGTACAAGCATGTCTAGTGTTTTTTAATTTCATATTTTTCTTACATAAGAACCTAAACGTAGGAAAAAGATAAGTTGGTAGTTGACAACAGACTCTACTAGTAACCATGAGTTCCACAAGAGGCCATACACCATGACTCCCACGTGAGTTCCAGGAAGTAAGGCAAATACTATTGTAAGAGTGTCATATCCTTGAGGTTATTATCCATACGAAATTCTTGGAAGAAGTTTTGTATAGATAATAATGATGACAATCTAGTATTCTGGATCGACTGCTTGCTCTCTGGATCTTGCATGAGAAGCGTGAATATCATTGCATAGTGGTATCATTTATCTCTTTCGAATACATAGATATATAGAGCCGATAGCATGCATTGGCTTCAACGAGGAAAAGAGAAAACAAATTTTGGGAAACAAGTCCCATGTGGGTTAGGATGACCTACACTATGAGAAGAAGGCATTCTACATATAGGATAATCTTTCCACATAACGTTTTTGAAGTCTCGATATAGGCTAACTCTAGATATAGGGTAACCTTTCATGAAGCCTTGTTATAGCATAATCTGTCCAAATAACTTGCAAATCACACACCAAAACTCTTCATGCACTTAAGGTCTGATAGGACTTTAGTGTGGAGCTATAAAAGCTGAGAGGCCCTACTTATAAAAGAAATCCGCCTTATCCGTTTTAGAAAGGCCAACAAATGGATGTCTAAGATCACTAGTCTATTTTCCTGGATTGCACATGCTAACTAATTGCATTAGAGAGGGTGCTGAATTGGAAGATAATCTTGCAATTGGGAGAAGAACGAATTCTGGGTATAGCCTAATCTTTCCACATAACGTTTTTGAAGTCTCGATAGTGGGTAACTCTAGATAAAGGCTAATCTTTCTTGAAGTCTTGATACAGGATAGTCTGTCCAAATAACTTGAACATCACACACCAAAATTCGTCATGCACTTAAGGTTTGATAGGACATTAGTGTAGAGTTGTCTAGTCAAAAGTCACATTTCATTACTCACACGTAAAGGTGAGAGGCCCTACTTATAAAAGAAATTCGCCTTATCCTTTTTAGAAAGGACAACAAATGGATGGCTAACATCACTAGTCTATTTTCCTAGTTTGGACATGATCAACATTTGCATTACAGAGGGTTCTAAATTGGAAGATAATCTAGTGATTGGTTTGAAACTCCAAATGTAAAAAGCTACAGCATTTGGGCCACTTTGTGATAGAGAGATGAATCTCCTTGCAACCTTATGCCCCTATACATATAACAGCTCTTGGGATTCACAATGACCTCTAGATTGTTTCAAACTGCAATCTCATCTAAAATCTCCAACATTGCTTTCACACTTTCCACTAGAGTCTAATAGTGGTAGGTGTAGTTTCCACTTGCATCAAGTCCCTTTCAGCTCATGTTAACACACAAGCTCTTTGGGAGGAACTCGCTCTATGGCTCCTCGTGGGGGGTTGAATCCAAGACCTCCTCCTTCCCATACTTGAGACATAAGCACTAGGCAGATGCTATTGTAAATAGTGTCATATCCTTGAGGTTATTATGCATAGTGTAGTGCCGTACAAATTCTCTTTCTCACTCTCTCTCTCTCTCTCCCTACATCGGCTCTCTCTCTCTCTCTCTCTCTCTCTCTCTCTCTCTCTCTCTCTCTCTCTCTCTCGCATCCCCTGCCATCCCCTCCTCTCCCCTCCCACTCCCACGCGCCCCCGCCCACACACTAGCGTAGAGCCCCCCTCCCCCCGCCATTCATTCCCAGCAGCAGCTCTCTCTCTCTCTCTCTGTCTCTCTCTCTCTCTCTCTCTTTCTCTCTTTCTCTCTCTCCCGCATTCCCCGCCTTCCCCTCCTCTCCCCTCCTGCTACCCCCGTCGTCCCCTCCTCTCCCTCCCATCCCCTCCCGCCTATCCATAGCCCCCCCTGCCATCCTAACCCCACTGCCACCCCCACTCGCAGTCCCCCGTGAAGCACAGCAATGCCTTGCGATGGAATGATTATAGATTGATACTTTAGTGGTTGATCCTAAACTCCAATGGCGAGCTTGAAGGTGCATCTTGCAGTCGAGATGACGGGAACGAATGGACTGGAGCTTTGGGAGGCCTGCCGATTAGGCAAACGCCTCACGCCATCGCCTTGCACCTCTGAAATCCTTGTTCATGTTCTTTGTACACCTGTGAATCTAGCAAATGTTTTTTCTCTACAAGTTCTTTACCCCACCTCGCGCCCTAAAGAATACCCCTACGTGCAAGACATAGAAGGCATGGAAATCATTGAGCAACTAGGTGACGACAGGCACAACATGATCGAGGGATAGCATGTGATTTCATTTAGTGATAATGCAGATCAAACTTGGCAAGGGCTATGGCAGGAGTGCACAGTGGTTCCAACCACGCGTGTTATCCCTGTTCTTGACTTTATACCAAACAAAGCAGCTGCGGCTTCAGTCTTGGGTCGAATGTTTATTCAATATGCGCATTATCAAGGCATCAACACAATCGATCTAGTCCGCCGAAATGAATTAATAGAGGAATAAAGTCCCTTGGGGCAGATGAGGTCATCAATTTTAACAGCCACAAACTCCCATAGCCAACCCCCTATTCCCACCCACAACCTCCCACACCCCCCACAATCTCCCACAACTCCCCACAACCTCCCGCAGCCCACCCCCTATTCCCACCCACAACCTCCCAGACCCCACCCCCCCCCCCCAATCTCCCACATCCCACCCCCTATTCCCACCCACAACCTCCCACACCCCCCACAATCGCCCACAACTCCCCACAACGTCCTCGAGCCCACCCCCTATTCCCACCCACAACCTCCCGCAGCCCACCTCCTATTCCCACCCACAACCTCCCACACCCCCGACAACCTCCCACATCCCACCCCCTATTCCCACCCACAACCTCCCACACCCCCCCACAATCTCCCACAACTCCCCACAACCTCCCGTAGCCCACCCCCTATTCCCACCCACACCCTCCCCTAGCCCACCCACAACCTTCCACACCCCTCACAATCTCCCACAACTCCCCACAAGCTCCCGTAGCCCACCCCGTATTCCCACCCACAACCTCCCACACCCCCCACAATCTCCCACATCCCACCCCCTATTCCCACCCACAACCTCCCACACCCCCCCACAATCTCCCACAACTACCCACAACCTCCCGCAGCCCACCCCCTATTCCCACCCAAAACCTCTCGTAGCCCACCCCCTATTCCCACCCACAACCTCCCACACCCCCCACAATCTCCCACATCGCACCCCTATTCCCACCCACAACCTCCCACACCGCCCCACAATCTTCGACAACTCCCCACAACCTCCCGCAGCCCACCCCCTATTCCCACCCCCTATTCCCACCCACAACCTTCCGCAACCCACCCCCTATTCCCACCCACAACCTCCCACACCCCCCACAATCTCCCATAACTCCCAACAACTTCCCGCATCCCACCCCCTATTCCCACTCACAACCTCCTGCAGCCCACCCTCTATTCGCACCCACAACCTCCCACACCCCTCACAATCTCCCACATCCCACCCCCTATTCCCACCCACAACCTCCCACCCCTCCCCCCCCCCCCCCCCCCCCCGCCCCCACATTCTCCCACAACTCCCCACAACCTCCCGCAGCCCACCCCCTATTCCCACAAACAACCTCCCGCAGCCCACCCCATATTCCCACCCACAACCTCCCATAACCCCCACAATCTCCCACAACTCCCCATAACCTCCCACAACCCCCCACAATCTCCCACAACTCCCCACAATCTCCCGCAGCCCACCCCCTATTCCCACCCACAACCTCCCACACGCCCCCACAATCTCCCACATCCCACCCCATATTCCCACCCACAATCTCCCACACCCCCCCACAATCTCACACATCCCACCCCCTATTCCCACCCACAACCTCCCACACCCCCCCACAATCTCCCACAATTCCCCACAACCTCCCACATCCCACCCCCTATTCCCACCCACAACCTCTCGTAGCCCACCCCCTATTCGCACCCACAACCTCCCACCCCCCCCCCCCCCGCAATCTCCCACAACTCCCTACAACCTCCTGCATCCTACCCCCTATTCCCACCCACAACCTCTTGCAGCCCACCCCCTATTCCCACCCACAACCTCCCACACCCCCCCACAACTTCCCACCACTCCTCCCACACCTCCCACACCACCCACCATCTCTCCTACTCAATATGTAAGGGTCAAAAGCTACTACAAAAATTACGTGAAGGATGTGCTTCTTAGGGTCCTTCAAATATCACGGGCGGCACAAAATGAGGATCTCAGCTTGCATGCAAAAGTGACAATAAAAGTGTAAGTGGTAAAAGTGAAAGTAGAGAAATGACTGTTGCCACCAACCATTCATGAGGACTGCCTATTTTTGAGGATCCAATTCAAGACTGGTGGCATATTTGATCTACCCCTCCAGTTTTGGGCAATCAAGCATTGATGGTTTCATGGTTGATTTTCCCCGTGCACCCCTGGCGGACTACCAAAGCTCAAGGTTATCTGTTCTAATAAAGGATGAAGCTCTCACAGGCGTAATTATAGATGGAGGCTCTCGAATTAACTTAATGCCAGAGTTCACAATGAGGAAACTGCATTTGAACCCCACCAAGATGGCAGCATTCATAGTTACACTAGCCGATCAACATCGGGTTGCACCACTTGGCATTTTTGAAAAGGTACTCATGATAGTACAGGGTTGTCACATTGTTATGGATTTTTTTGTTATTGCACTTCCACAGGAGACTTCTTATCCGTTACTCCTAGGAAGACCTTGGCGGAAGCAAGCAAAAGCTTTGCAAGATTGGGGAAAAAACAAACTGCGGATTTCAACGAGCACCAATAGCCAACTGCAACTACATTTGGAAGAAGGATTTCACTCAGGGAAAACTACTAGGTATACTGTGGACACTTAGGTAATGCCCTCTCTACCCCAGAAGGAAGATACATTATTGAATTGGATGATGGAAAGTGCAGAGTGTTGCAAGGTGGAAATCAATGAAATAGAGGAAGAAGTTGCAGATAAAGGAGTTGCGGGAAAAGGCCATGAAGTTCACAAGGAGTTGCAAAATGAGAGTTTGCAGGAGAATACAAAGTTTGAAGAGGCAACAAATATAGAAGTATCCAAGATGGAAAGTTATGAGCCTAAGTGGAGAGAAGATCTTCCTTTTTCAGATATACCTCAAGGATGGACCAGAGAGTATATTGCAAGATACAAGCTAAAATCCACTCCCGCATACAGTGGAGATGATTTATCAAAGAAGACTAGTCCTGAAACATTGGTTCAAGAAGTAAATCTAGGGGATGAAGAGAACCCTCAAGTAGTTGGCCACTTGGCCTCTTGGCTATGGCATTATCCTCCTTTAATGTAGAAGGTAACGTCTTTAGTTTTTGCTTACAAAAATGTATTTGCATGGTCCTACAAAGATCTAACAAGGATACCAGAGGAGCTTGGATTACACTTGGTACCCTTAGTTGAGGGAGCCACGCTTGCAAGAAGTAGGCCATATCGACTCAATCGAGGGTATGCAGAGGCGATAAAGTTGGAAATTACAAAACTAGAAGAAGCAGGTATAATTGTTCTAGTAGAACATTCAGGTGGCTTTCTTCTATGGTTATTGTACCCAAGAAAAATAGTGGAAAAATAAGAGTCTACATTGATTTTCGTGCCTTAAATAAAGTGACTGTTCAAGATGGATTTCCTGAGCCCTTCATAGAGCAAGTACTTGAGGAAGTAGCTGGTCAACCTTTGTATAGCTTCTTGGATGGTTTTAGTGGCTACAATCAGATAGTGATCCATCTTGATGATAGGGACAAAACAGCCTTCGTGACTCCATGGGGCACTTATGTCTATACCCACATGGCTTTTGGCTTAAAGAATGCACCAGCTTCATTTAATAGAACAATGTATCTGATATTGGGCAAGTGGTTAACAACCTTCCTACGCATTTTTATGGATGATGTTTCAGTGTTTTCAGGAACAGATAGAGGAGCAATAGTGCAAGATTTCCATGACCATTTAAAAACTCTAAAGGAAATCTTTGAGCAATGTCTCAAAACAGGTTTGAAGTTAAATCCGGCTAAATGTCACTTTTTGGTCACTAAGGGCACTCTTCTTGGTCACATAGTATCTGCTGAAGGGATAACAGTGGATCCTGCAAAGGTTACTGCTATCCTTTCCATGCCTATACCACAAAGCCCAAAGGAGGTGCAAAGTTTTTTGGGCCATGCAGGATACCATACAAGATTTATACGAATGCATTCAGAAATAGCTAAGCCCTTCACATCCTCACAATCAAAGAGGATCACACACATAGATTGAGGCAAGAAAGAATGATCTTCTTCTTCTTCTTCTATCACATAAAAAGAATGTACAAGAATGACCTGAAAACAACAATACAACAAATGCAAAATTTAAAGGACAATACATAAGGAAAATCCTAATGTTTGCAAATGAGTGAGCTAGAGAGAAACAAATGTGCCATCACTCTTGGTAGATAAATCTAGTTAAGTTCAATGAGGTATCCCTCACACATATTGGCATGACCAATATACATGTCAGAAAAATGAAAAAGTGATACGTGTTGTCCTAGATCATCACATGTCGAGCTTGATATCTCAAAACTATCATCCTTTGCTGCTGCCCAATCTACATCCAAATAGATTTTGATATCCAAATATGAAGAGTAAGGATAATGGATACCTAATTAAGTTTCCCTTTGAGATACTTGAGTACTCTCTTTGCAGCATCCATGTGTGGCCTTCTAGGTGAGTGCATGAACTAACTAAGCACTCCCACACTATATGATATGTCTCTTCTTGTGTGAGTAGCATATATCAAAATACCAAGTAAGCTTTGATACTAATTAGGATTATCAATCTGCTCACCTTCATAAACACTTAGTTTATGGTTCAACTCCAAAGGTGTACTTGCAAACTTTGTGTTCTCCATTCTGAACTTGAGAAGTAGTTCTTGAATGTATCTCCTTTGATTTAGATACGTCCCTTCATCTTTATAAATCACTTGCATACCTAGGAAATATGTGAGCTCACCTTCATTGTGATCCCTTTTGATGAATAAAGAAGGATTTTAGTTGCTAGAATTAAACCCTTGATCTTGAAGGTATGTAGCCAACCTAGAATTCCAAGCTCTATGAGCTTGTTTCAATCCATACAATGCTTCCTTAAGTCTCCAAACATAAGAAGTATGATTAGGGTTTTCAAACCCTGGTGGTTGTGACATGTATACCTCTTCACTTGTCCAAACATTTAGGAATGCATTTTTCTCATCCAGTTGGGAGGAATCTCCAATTTCTTGTAGCAACTACACTTATCAATGTTCTGATTGTAGTCATCATTGCATTTGGTGACAATGTTTCCTCATAGTATATACCATGCATTTGTGAGCATCCTTTGGCAACTAATCTTGCTTTGTAGCTACAAATTGATCCATCTAAGTTTCTTTTAGCTTTATATACCCATCTAAACCCAATTACCTTTTTATTGGGTGACATTAGAACCAAATTCCAAGTTTCCACCTCCTTCAATGCACCTATGTCTTCTTTCATGGCCTTTTCCCAATTAGGATTTGCCTTTGCCTCTTCATAGGTTGAGGGTTCCTCTAAACTTGAGTCCTTTGTCAAGTTCATTGAATGTTTTCTAGCAAATCTAGAATCATATCCATACCTTTTTGGTTGTCTTTTCTCCCTTGTTGACCTTCTAGGTGCTTGCTTGGAGCATTCCCCACACGCTTGCATCTTTACTTTGCTTCTTTACTTCCATAGCTTGTAATACTTTTCCTTTTCATCTTGGTGATTATCTATATCACTTCTTGGATCTGGGATGTGTGTATCATGCTTGCTTCGTAATTGATAAGAATCAAAATCAAGATCATATGGTAGAATTACCTTTTGTTTTTCTTCATCATACAAAGACCTTTGTTTTTCAAACACATTTCTACTTGTAGTGCATTTCTTGGTGTAAGGATTATAGAACGTGTAACCCATCTGAGTTGAATCATACCCAATAAACACTACCTTTGTTGCCCTTTCATCTAGCTTAGCTCTTATTTCTCATGGTACATGATCATAAGCTAAACAACCAAACATCTTGTAATGTCAAAGACTAGGTTTTGTTCCATACCATGCTTCATAAGAAGTCATATCTTTGAGTGATTTGGATGGTGGTCTATTGACAAGGTACACAACAGTTGAAATAGCCTTTGCCCATAGATAATGTGGCAACCTCTTCTCTTCAAGCATTGTTCTAGTTGATCCAACCAATGTCTCCTTTTTTCTCTCTGAAATTCTATTCAATTGAGAAGAGTACCTAGTAGTCACTTCCCTTTTGATACCTTTATCTTGCAAGAACTCATCAAAATCTTTGGAGAATCATACTCACGCTCCATCAGATTTGAGCATCTTGAGTTATCTACTTGTATGATTCTCCAGTGCTAGATACTTTTTGAAGAAATCAAACACTTCATTCTTACTCTTGATAAAGTATAGAATAGTCCATCTTCTATGGTAATAAATAAATAAGACAAAATACCTTAATTCTCCCAATGAAGGTTCTCAACTTGCCCCCCATCCATTTCTATGTACTAAGTCCACTACGTTGTTGTTGATGTAGCATTTTATGCTTGAGTGGTTTTCTTTGTGCCTTCCTAGTGTGACATGCATCACATATGGTAATCATGTGTTGCTTTGATATGTTTGGAAATCCAAGAAGACTTTGATCCCTACATATATCCTTTAAGTTTCTTTCATTTACATGAGCTAGCCTCTTATGCCACACTTCAAGCTCACTTAGGGTTTGAGACCCAATGTTTAATAGAGCTATGTTTTTGGTTTCTTGTACTTCAAAATTAAAGAGCCTACCATGCTTCTCACCTCTGGCTATCTTCTTGAGGACTTGACATGGATCTTCCACAAAAGCTCCATGTTGGGTGAACCTAACTTGCAAGCCTTTCTCAACTATTTGGCCTACACTTATTATGTTTTTTTGTAATAGTGGAAACATCGAGTACATTGCTCCAAATATTTTTCCTACCATTGGAAGCTTTGACATTACCAATATTCTCCATACTATGCTTTGTGTCATCCCTTGTTTTAACTTCATGTCTATGCTTTGGACTTTCCAAATCAGATAAGAGAGCTATGTTGCATGCAACATGATTTGAACATCCTAAACCTATCTAGAAAAGATGATTAGATTCATCAAATGCAATGAGTCTTCCTGTTATTGATCTTCAAACTAATTGTTGTAGTCACTTCTATTATGGCCTCTATTGTTATTGTTGAAGTTGTGTCCACCTCTACGTATATTGTTGTCATATCCAGCTCTTCCACTTCCTTTTTGGGTCTTCCCATTGAACTAGTAATTCTAGATGGTTTGGTTGGTTTTATTAGAGATGGCACAAGGTTGAACATTCTGGCCTTTCAGCTTCTCATGCTTTGGTCCTCTATTCTTCCCTTTCCACTTGCTCTTGCATACAAAGATGGCTTGGGAAGTATCCTCTTCATCTTCCTCATTCTTCCTGCCTTTAAGCTTCTTGTCCTTCTTAGTTGCATATAGAGAACTATTTGAATTACCATGATAGGATTTACCTCCCTTTATGCTATTGTTGGCCTCTTAATTGAAGAGTTTTCCAAGAAAGATGTTCGAGTGTGGAGTTTGCACATCATGATGCGATCATAGGCTATGGTGAAATATTTTCATTGCTTCTCACCTCTTATCCCATTGAGAAGTTTCCTCATGATGGCCTCTTCTTCAATCAGCTCTGTAATGGAAAGTTAAGTAAAAAAGTGGTGAAGTTGTCTAGCAAACTAGTATTGGACCAGCCCTAGCTCTTTGGATATGTATAGTAGAGCTTTTAGGTTTGTGGTTAGTGCAATCAAACCCAATAGGTACTTTGGAACATCAACATGAACAATTTTATGCAAGACATATAACTTGCACCTTGAATAGCTCACAAAAACTGTCTAAAAATGGATGGAAATTATGACTTCAAACACTAAAAAGAGCAGCGACCATAGTTACAATTGGACAAATTCCTCTGACGGGAGTGTCAGACATAGGGTTACACAACAAACAGTCCCACCTCTACCCATGGAGGTTGAGTTTCAAGTATGAGTGGGATTAGAAGAATTAGGAACTCTTGACTTTGATCAACTTCTTCATGATCTAGACCTAGGATCAGACATAGAATTTAAAATAGAGCATCAAACAACTAGGGGAGAACAGCAACGAGGTACCTCTATGTAGACACGTGAAGAGGGAAGAGAACAAAGAGAATACGAAGAAGATCAAGGAGCATCAACCTACGTAGCAGAAGTTAGAAGACTATGAGAGGCATGCAACACAACTCTCAACGAAAAATTCATGCAATTACATGCATGAATATTGGTTCTAGAGGCGAGCAATGCAGCCTTACAAGATCAGTACAATGCCCTACAACACACATACACAACAAATTTGATTCCAAGCTCTAAGATGTGGACCAAGAAGTTATGACAACAATCAAAACTCATTTTCACACCCAGTTAGAACGTAATGCCAAGCTCCAATGCAACATGGGAGTCTTACAAAGACACTTGGAAACAACCCACAAAGAGAACAAGGGATTGTAGTAGTAAAATCAAGACAACTTGTAGACGGCAATCAAGAACCACCCTAGCACATCCATCAGTCCATCAAAGTTCCAAGTTGTTCGTCCAAAGAACATCCACATTATATTGGAATTGTATGCCAGCTTGCTAGAAACACATGACAAATTATCTAAGGAGATAGCTCAATTAGGACAACAACAGGTAGTTCGCGTTCAGCAAGTTTGGAAACCAACTCCAATTACAGCAAAACCAAGTGAGCTAGTAGATCTACATCAAATATTGCAAGAGTTACAAGCTAGACTGTTCGCGTATGAGCGACCATCATCACCCCTAGAAGTGTCTGCACTAGAAGAAATAGTGGAAATCCCGATGGAACAGATATATGAACAGCCATATGAGCTACAACCCATACATGGTGGCCTTGTCATTGATGAAGGACAAGAAGCTAATTATTAACCAAGGCCATAATGATTAAAAGAAGTCAAAGAGATTGGTCACACACATGGCAAGAGGGTAGTTATCCACATACAAACAATAGCCAATATTGAAGAGATATGGCTGAAATTCCAAAATCTTCATCAATCTAACTCACAAGAACCTTATTACCACTTCAAAATGTAATAGACGCCCTATTTTGTGCTACTAGCTAATTACAATGGTGAAGTGAAGCTTATTATTGGCAAGGATCCAACCTTTGCAACTTAGTTTTAACCAAAGGATGTACTAGAGAGAGCACATAGAGGTACCATCTTTCAACCAAATGGGCATAAAAAGTTATTAGAGACACATCCAAAAATGATGCACACATGTTCCCATGCTGCATTGCATATTCTTTATCACCCATGCTATGGCCCTGTACCAAGACAAAGTTCATGGACAACATTTTCCATCAAGGTCACAAATAATGTTAAGTGTGTAGACTGGTTGAATTATCCATATCTCGCACCACCACAAGGACCACCCACAAATGGCATATATGGTTTTCACTATCCACCATTGGATCCCATGCCTCAAGTACATGCCCAATGTAGCTACAAAAATTACCATGAAAATCATTGATCTAGTGATGGTGGTGTTCAAGGCATTCCACAAGATTAAAGCCCCCTACATCTAAGTACCTGGCTTCAACAAAGGTTCCTACGATATAGTACATAACATGTGCACCACACCACCATTGGAGACTATTTACCCATGGCATCATGAAATTAATATTTATCAGCTTCCTATAAATAGAACTTCAAGGAGATATTTGCAAGTGGATTTTGGGAATACCACTTGGAGGTATTCGTCTCTAAGCCTAGTTGTCTACTCGAGCTATTCATTTTAGAACAAGTCATACATCTAGATCACTATTGCATGCCACATTAAAATTGAGAGGCACTATCGACAACTTAAGGATTGATTTAGCATGTGGACTACGGCTAAAAAAACACAAGCTTGCAAAACATGTTCTCGAATAGTACAGAGAACACCGTCTCCAACAAGGGTTTGTTAGGGATGAAAAACGCAAGATGGAGGGAAGTGTTAGCAGTCATCCAAGACTCACTAAAAAAGGGAGCATTAGACAAATGAGTTTAGGAGAAGACAATCAAAGAGAAGACGAAGATGGGCTGAACAAATAAAGTAGTCAACATAGATTAGGCAATGAATACGCCCAACCAAATGGTTTCAAATCAATCATGTAATCAACACTGATTTTTATCACTATAAATCATTGTAAATACTTGTTTTTTATAATTTCAACTCCATTTGTTTATGTTACATAAAAACAAGCTCTAAAGTAGTCTTGTGGATTTTATTAATTATTAAAAATGGTATATGGAAGCTTGTGGATCTTATTAGTTATGAAAAATAACATGTGGAGGTGTTCACATCTCCAAAGTTAGAGCAAAAGTAGACAAAAGTAGATAAAAGTAGAAGGAAAGGAGAGGTGTCTATTTTTAGACAAGGAAGGTGCTTTTGTTGATAGCCTCTCAATAAAAAGAGTGGTTCTCTTAGTGTAGGTGTCCAAATTGAGTAATTTGTGTTGCGTTGTGAAGCTTACAACTTGTACTATATAACTAAATCAGCTTTTCTACAATTTACAATGAGAAAATGCTGCGCAAGTAGTCATTTGTGCAGATCTTGTTTCTTGTGTCTATTCGGTGCCTCATCAGAGACATACCTCTCTTCAAACTTTCATATCTTACTCGTTATGAGGTCTTTTTGATTGATTTCACTTGTACGAGTTTCCTTACCTCTCATATCTTCTATTCGTATCAAAATTTTCCATAGTTCTTGAAGTTTTAGTGCTTCTATACATCAGTTTTCAATTCAAATAGTTAGTCATACCTTGCTGTTGCAAGCTTCTTCTTACCTTAACTTCAAGCTGTTGGTTTGGGAGCTATACTCCATGTTTTTTTATTTTTTTGTTTCTAAAACACGCTACTTAGAGTCTACTTTCAGAATATATGATTAGTTTTGTCAAATACCACTCAGAGAGTTTCTGGTGGTCATTTTGCTACAGTGACCTATTTTTGTTTTTTGGAAAGTTTGGTGGAAAGTTTGTTTTTGAAGTTTGGAAATATTTTGTTGGTGTTTTAACGATATTGGGAGGTCTCACCATGTTTCCTTGTGTACTTTGATGTTTAAAAAAGCTTGTAAACACAACATTGTGGTATCAGAGCTTTTGTTTTTTTTATTTTATCAAATCTTTCATACAAATTATTGAATTATCTTCTTTCTTTACAACAATTCAACATGGCAGATTTGAGTGCATCGATTGAGAAGTTATCTGATGGGAGAAATTATCCCATGTGGCAATTTAGAATGGAGTCTTATCTCATTTCTAAAGGTCTTTGGGGATTGATAACAGGTATAGAAGTGAAGCCGATATTACCAGAAGCTCCTACACAAGCAGATCGAGCAAGAGAGCAAGAATGGATCGAAAGAGACAGAAGAGTTTTGTTAATTATATCACAAACAGTTTCCAATACTATGCTTGGGCATATAAGAGGTTTGAATACTAGTAGAGAGGCTTGGGAGTCTCTAGAAAGATTATTTGCAACTACCAACAGAGCAAGACAAACACAACTTATAGGTGAGCTGACAAAAGTAAAAAAGAAGCCAGGACAATCAGTTAATGATTATGTTCTTGAGGTAAAATCTCTTATTGAAGCATTAGCCTCTATTTATGCATCTCCTAGTGAGGATATAAAGTTTAATAGCATGTTAAATGGCTTGAGAGAAGATGAAAGATGGAAGTCTTTCATTACGTCTATCATGACTCGAGAGAATCTACCATCCTTTGAAGATTTACAAATGCTCATGATGACTGAAGAAATCAACATAGAAGGTGGGAACTCTTATCATTTGCAAAGAGGTAGTCAAGGACAAGCTCTTTATACTTCATCAAATAGATCAAGAGGTAGAGGAAATTGGAGAGGAGGAGGAAGATTCAACAACAACGCAAGAGGAAGAGGAAGCTTTAATGCGACTAGAGGAGGAAGAACAATACAACAAAGTCAACAAAGTCAACCAAATCAGCAAGGTAACTTTACCTGCCATTATTGTGGTAACGTTGGTCATTATGCTAGGGATTGTTTCTCCAATCCGAATAGAAGAGGTGGTTTTAGAGGACGACAAAGAGGAAGAGGCCAAGATCACATGCATCACAACAACAACATAGTACAAGGGGAGGCTCAAACACAGAAGGAAGACGTTCTTATGGCTATGCATACAGAGACACATAAGAGGAAGGTAAAAAAGAAAACTTGGTATGTAGATAGTGGTTGCTCAAACCACATGAGTCACAACATGAATATGTTTGTGAACTTACACAAAACTAATTCAAGAGTCATAGTTGCTACAGGAGATAGTAGTGAGCATGAAGTAGTTTACATTGGTGATTGTCCACTTAATGAACATGTCACTCTTAGAGATGTTTTGTTTGTTCCTACCATTACAAAAAATTTGATTTCAGTTGGACAGATGGAGGACACTTATTTTTTGGGTTGAAGCATGCAATATGGCAGTTTATGTAATGAAGAGGTTACCACCTACTCAAAGTCATGTACAAAAAGCACCTTATGAATTGTTTTATGGATCAAAACCAGGTATTGCTAATTGTAGAATTTTTGGAAGCATATGTTTTGTTCATGTTCCATAACATTTAAGGTCAAAGTTGGATCCAAGGTCACAAAAAATGGTTTTCATTGGTATGGCAGAAGGGGAACCGGGATATAGATGTGTGAACCTAGATACGGGAGAGGTAATTGTTTCGAGAGATGTTATTTTTCATGAAGATAAATCTTGTTATAAACATGAAGTGCAGGTAGATGAGGAAGAAACTACAAGAAGTCACGAAGAAGAGCCAAGTTCTCCAAGTTCACGAGAGAGTCAAATTACACATGAAGAGGCAACTCCCCCCAATCAAAAGTTGAAGAAAATTCTCGATTTGATTTCAAAGGAAATTGAGTCACAGGAAGAAGAAAGTGAAGGTTCTACATCAAGAAGAACTGAAACTCAAAGGCAAGAAAAGCATGGTAGGACAAGAAGCCAATCAAGGTATCCACTAAGAGAAAGAAGGGAACCGCAAATATTTTCTCATGAAGCTTATATTGCAAAACTTCTTGGAGAGCAAGAACCAATAACTTTTAAAGAAGCGTCAAAGGTAAAGAAATGGGTTAAAGCAATGGATGACGAAATGACAGCTTTGTATGAGAACAACACATGGAGTTTAGTTCCAAGGCAACCTAACATAAAGGTAATTGGTAACAAATGGGTGTACAGGATAAAGAGAAACAGTGATGATTTAGTAAGTAGATATAAGGCAAGCCTTGTTTGTAAAGGTTATGCATAGAGTTATGGCATCGATTATGAGGAGACATTTTCTCCTGTTGCCACTGATATCAACAATAAGAACATTAATAAGTGTTGCTGCAAGCAAGGTATGGAATCTTTATCAATTAGATATAAAAAATGCATTTCTCAATGGTGATTTAAAAGAAGATGTGTACATGGAGCAACCAACAGGTTATGAAGATTCCAAGAAGCCTACTCATATATGTAAACTCTTGAAAGCATTGTACGGTCTTAAGCAAGCTCCAAGGGCTTGGAATTTTAGATTGGTAAAGTTTCTTGAAAAGCAGCATACAGGTGTTCAAATTCAGATACTTCTTTGTATGTTAAGGTTGAAGGATCATTGATTGTTTATATCTCAATTTATGTGGATGACTTGATAATAACAGGAAACAATGAAGGTGAGATAGCCAGGATCAAAGCAGAGCTTGGATCTGAATTTAAAATTTCACATTTAGGAGAACTGATGTACATTCTTGGAATCGAAGTTATGAAGAAGGAAGATGGCATATATCTTCTACAAAGAAAGTATATTTGAGACTTGTTAAAGAAATATGGCATGGAGCATTGCAAGAGTATTAGTAATCCAATGGAACCCAATGTGAAGTACAGTGCTGAAGATGGTGAACCTTTAGAAGATCCACTTATCTACAGGTCTTTGATTGGTTATCTTCTATATGCAACTTTAATAAGGCCGGATATTACATTTAGTGTAAGTACATTGTCTCAATTCATGAACAAACCCATAGATGTTCATATGCAAGCAGCAAAAAGGGTCTTGAGATATTTGAAGGGTACATTAAATGACGGTCTGAACTATAAATATCATGAAGGTTTGAATTTGAAAGCATACAGTGATGCAGATCAGGCTAGAAATAAGGATGATAGAAGGAGTACAGGTGGATATCTGATATTTGCAGGTAATAATTTGGTTTCATGGAGTTCGAAAAAATAGCCTATAGTAGCACTTTCAAGCACAAAAGCTGAATATAGAAGTCTTACAAATGCAACATGTGAGATTATGTGGTATTTGAAGCTTTATGAAGATATGAATCTATCTAAAACACGTCCACTACTCTTTGGAGATAATGTAAGTTCAATACAGCTCGCGTCTAATCTAGTGTACCATGCAAGAACAAAACACATTGAAGTGCACTATCACTATATCCGAGAGAAGGTGGTGAATGAAGATATTGATATTCAATATGTTGGAACTAAAGATCAATTAGCAGACATACTCACAAAAGCAGTGGATGCTTAGAAGCTTAAGCGAATCAAATTACTACTTGGAGTCAAAGCTTTGGAGTTAGAGCTTGAGGGGGTCAATGTTACATAAAAAGAAGCTCTAAAGTAGTCTTGTGGATTTTATTAATGATTAAAAATGGTATATGGAAGCTTCTGGATCTTATTAGTTATGAAAAATAACATATGGAGGCGTTCACATCTCGAAAGTTAGAGCAAAAGTAGATAAAAGTAGAAGGAAAGGAGAGGTGTCTATTTTTAGACAAGGAAGGCGCTTCTGTTGATAGTCTCTCAATAAAAAGAGTGGTTCTCTTAGTGTAGGTGTCCAAATTGAGTGATTCTTGTTGCGTTGCGAAGCTTACAACTTGTACTATATAAGTAGATCATCTTTTGTACAATTAACAATGAGAAAACTCTACGCAAGTAGGCGTTTTTGCAGATCTTGTTTCTTGTGTCTATCTGGTGCCTCATCAGAGACATACCTCTCTTCAAACTTTCATATCTTAGTTGATATGAGATCGTTTTGAGTGATTTCACTCGGAGGAGTTTCCTTGCCTCTCATAATTTCTATCCGTATCAAAATTTCTCATATATCTTGAAGTTTTATTGCTTTTGTACATCAATTTTCAATTCAGATAGTTAGTCATACCTTGTTGTTGCAGGCTTCTTCTTACCTTGACTTCAAGTTGTTATAAGTAGGGCCTCTCACCTTTACATGTGACTAATGAAATGTGACTTTTGCGTAGAGAGCTCCACACTAAAGTACTATCAAAACTTAAGTGCATGAAGAATTTCGGTGTGTGATTTTCAAGTTATTTGGATAGATTATCCTATATCAAGAATTCAACAAAAAATAGCCTATATCTAGATTTAGCCTATATCGAGACTTCAAAAACGTTATGTCGTAAAATTATCCTATATCTAGAATGCCTTCTTCTCTTGGTGTATTTCATCCTAAGCCACTTGGGACTTGTTTCCCAAAATCTGTTTTCTTTTGTCCTTATTGAAGCCCATACATGCTTTGGGCTCTATATATCTATGTATTTGAAAGGGATAAGTGATACCTCTATGCAATGATATTCAAAGATCTTGAAACTTATGACAGGAGATCTAGAGCAAGGTATTGATCCAAAATACTAGATTGTCATCCCAAATATCTATTAAAAACTTCTTCAAAGAATTTCCTATGAACCTCAAGGATGTGACACTCTTTACAATAGTACTTGCCTAGTTCTTAAGTCTCAAGGATGTGAAGAAGGAGGTCTTGGGTTCAACCTGCTTGATGAGATGGCGAGGGAGTTTCTCCCAAAGAGCTCTAGCGTTAACATGAGTTGAGAGAGACTTGATGCAAGTGGCAAGTACACCTACCACTAGTAGACTCGAGTGGAAAGTGTAAAAGAAATGTTGGAGAGTTCACATCAAAATGTATATGCTAATGAACATATGATACAAGAGAAGTGTATTGAAATACTCATACACGAGGTGAGCTCAATGTATGCTCACTAAAGTAGCTCAACGTTTCTCATAATCGATCTCTTGTCCTGCACCTAAAAGCATGCCTCTTTATACTCATAGTTTGACTTTGAATTTGAGTTTTTTCTCACCTAAATGTGATCCTACACTTTTAGGATGATTTGAATTTATTCTTCCTACCACATGATCATGGGTTTAGCTCTCTAACATCACCAGATTCCTTAATCTCTTGGATTTTAGATTACTGGTACAAACTGGACTGAATCTGCAAATTTCATGAACTTCAAACTTGTACTCCCCGAATTGACCTTCAAATCTCTTTAAAAGTATTCTTCAAACCTGAATTTGACTTTCCTTCAAACTTCACAAAACTGAACTTGGTGAATATGAACCATAACACCTAAGAAAATATGCAAACTAGCTATCCAATAGTGTATACATCAAGCAATCACTACTTGACAACAAATGTAGCATGTATTGATGTTGAACCTACTATCTCCGGTCTTCTTAAAACATACACTAGGATCCACATATTTTCATTTACCTTACGAAAGATTTCTCAACATACTTCTGTTGTGTCATGTAAATACATTAACCAACATCAAGAACTGAAGCCTAGGACCTGTGACTGATAACTCACAACTTAGTGTATTATGAACACTACTGGTTCATCTCTGACTGTACCCAACTCAACTCATAAGTCTCATCAAAATACATATCTATGATGTTTTTATGTCTTCATCTGTAAATCCTTCATACCTCTTTCCTTCAGAATCTCGCATAAACATATATGTGCGCACCTCTAAAACATACCTGTCTGAAATAAAAAAAATCTCTTCAATAGAACTCTAGAACATTCTCCTGATTAGGAACACCTAACATGAACTTTCCCCAGACATTCTCCTTCTTCCTTCTTCTTTCAAAGCTGGAACATAAAGAAGAAATGACAAAGGAAATATAGGAATACATGAAATAGGAATACCTGTAGGTATGACTCTGTATTCTTTCATATATGGCTAAAAATAAGTCTTCATGTTTCATCACCCCCTAGATGATTTAACAGTAGTATCCAAAATTCTTCAAATATATCAGAATTTATGAAATCTGGATTGTCTTTGTTCTTTCAATAAATCTGATCTTCCATGATTTATTCACAGTATGTAACACAGAGAGTAATAATTATCAACGCACAGACTTATTATCGCCAACAAACATTACTCTGTTAATCAGAAAGTAATGTAATTCAACATGGTAAATTGTCAATACTCAGAATTACGAAAATCTACATTACAATGTCTCTGTAGGGTCGCAAATCGCCCAGACAGACAGTCTGGCGATCCCGTCTCTTCTCTATCGGAGAGCCACCGTAATGTCTCTTCATTGATTGATAAAAAGGGTACAACACTTCATTATGACCTTTCGGTACGTGCGGTATAGGAAAATATAATATTTACATGATGCCAATCCAGGGACCTTACACTGGCATGCACGGTGGACTTGAACCTGCAACACAAACAAAATTAAGGCTCATCTACGATGCCTTGTATATACATAGTTCTTGCTAATCTGAAGGTTCTAGAAATTTCCTGTTTTAAGGAATCCAACATCAGCTTTAGTGTCTCCGGCTCCACCAGTTGTGCGTCAGTTCGAACAGAACTTGCCGCAATGACCTGGCTTATCAACGTATCAGTCTGCGACTGCAAAAAGGCCTCTTGCAAATAAAAGTCATTGGCAGGGGCTGCATCGCAGCTCAATCTCATATCATTAATTTTTCCATCTATTCTGGATAGTCGCTCTTCTTGAAAGCATGGTTGCTTTTCTCTTCATTCCAGCTCCTAAGCTTGAAATTGAATTGTCTGATAATAAGCATCTCTTTCTCTTGTAATCGTTGCTATCTCCTTCTGATGCTGAATGGTTAAATTTCGTCTTTGCTTTGAGGGCACAATTCGCATGAAACAAATCGGCAATACGGCCTGGAGTTCTGTATTAGTCTGCTTAGCTGAAGTAGCCATCTCCTGTTCTTTTTGCACGACTTCATCAAGCTGGATTCGAGTTTCTTCCAACAAATTTCCAATTGCTACTCGAGCGTCTTCTTTATCATGTACCAGCTGATTTAAATGCTTAATCTTCTCATCAGGAGCAATTAACAAAACATTCTTGGCTTTTAACTCTGCCAATGCTGCATCGCGTTGGGCAATTAATGTGTCTTGCTCTGCAATCCTAGCTTGAAGTTGCTGAAGTTGCATCTGCAAAGCATGGTTTTCTACTTTAACTGCATCTGCTTCTTCTTGGAGTGGGGCAATATCAGCCTCTAAAACATCAACTTTATGCTGCAACTCTTGTCTGATATTATTAGTGGCCATCTTTAGTTGCATTGGTAACTGCTGCAAGAATTGGATCAACAGTCGACCCATAGATTCGAGTTCATGGAACATCAGGGTTGGAGCAGGAAGGGTAGCAGGGGATTGGGATGTAGAAGTAGAGAACATATGAGGGGAAGAGGGTGGAGAATAGGCGGGAGAAGAAGATGGAGAAGGGGTACATCGGGAACAATAGGTTGGACTAGGACAATGGGCTCAACAGTATTCATGGTGGAAGAAAGTGGGATAAGAATGTTAGGCACCAACACTATTCTGGTGGTCTGCTGCTTTGTTGCTTCAGTTTTGGGAATCACAACGTCAACCAGAGCAATCACTTCATTGAGAATCTCTGCAATAATGGCTTGCACATCATCTTGAGTCTGCTGATGAGAATCCTCCCGAGAAGAAATTTCTTTAGAGTCGGTGGTGGAAGCACTTCGTTCCTGCTGCTGGTTTGGAGAAGAATGGGACGAAGAATCAACATGAATGGAAGTGGCGGTATCGTGGGAGACCTCTTCTTCATGTACAATGTTGGATCCTTGCACTTGACTCTCAGACGGACTTATACGGCTATGTTTCCGGCGAAGAAGTTGAAAAAGATCTGCATCATCATCTTCGAGCATCCAAGTAGACTCTTCATGCAACAAGAATGGAGCATTTGGCGGGGGTTGCACGGCTTGAATGGCTGGAAAGAGGAAATTGAGGATATGGGGAAGACGTGATCGTGAAAGATCACCCTTATTAACTTGTTTAATAACCGTAACACATTCATGGTGAATGCGTCGGAAATAAAAAGATGCAAAATTGATAGGCTCACGAGAAGCCATGTCTATCATTGAGTAAAAGAGATGCGAGATCCCGTAGGTACGTTTTTGCAAGTTCAAAATCGCGACTAAAAATTGTAGAGCGGTACGCTCAAGGTCAGGTCGGCACAGAATGGCATACTCATTAGATGAGTGTTGTGGAAATAACGTGGTCATGGTGGCTAGAGGAAGGAGTGGACCATTCTCCAATCCATCTCGAGGAAGTCAAAAGGCATCGACAAACGAAGCCAAAGTGATCACGACTCGTGACGGTAAACAAAGGATAGGCCAACTCTGCTCCGTAGTAGGTGTGGCAGCGATAGCGGAAATAATCTGCGCATAAAATGGTTGACACTCCACTGAATGCCAAGGCAATTCAACAAAGTTCAAAAGACCAGGGATACGCAAAAACTCACTCACTTCAGGGGTGAGTCCTTCATAAAAGGTAGCAACATTAGCTAGTACTTCCATGACACGCACGCAAAAGCACAAGAACACAGAGAACACAAAAAACAAAGAATGCAGAAACACACAGACACAATAGCGACTATTAGTAAAAGGAACAAGATTAAGTAGACACATAGGCAACAGGAGGCAATTGAAAACCATAATCATCGCGCGGTATTGAAATGATAACCTTCATAATTACGGTGTGCATGCATGAGCAGACACAGTAACATAGGGTGGTGATTAATCATAGTTAGATATAAAAACGAAGAGACTTACGGTCTATATTCAGCCAAAATACGGAAATTAAAAAAAAAAAAAGTGACACACGGAAAAACGAGGAACATGTTAGCGTTGATCAGGCGGTTGGTGATATGGGCGTAACTTTGAACCATTAATCGCTTTGGGAAGGGAAAATCCGGTCAAGGTAGTCAACCGAAAAGTAGCTGGTCCCACTTGCTCACTAATTTGGTAAGGACCGCAACACCCTAATTTAGATTTTCCAGTAGAACGATTTGCTTTAGCATCATAAAATAACACAAGCTGGAACACCGTAAACATAGGAGTTTTGAGGAAACGATCATGGGTACGGGCTTGTCGCAACTGAACTTCTTGAAGAACCAGCAAAATTTCCTAGGGATGTTCATCCAAAGCTCCGAGTGTTTCCAACCGAAATGGCAAAGAGTCTTTGGGCAGCAATTTCTGAGTTAGGGCCACGCGTAGGCTTGGCACTACTACCTCCATCGGCGCGATTGCTTCCAACCCATAAGCAAGCTTGAATGGGGTCATTCCGGTTGCCATTTTGTATGTAGTCTGGTATGCCCATAAAACCACGGGTAGTAACTGGTCCCATCATTCTAGAGATTCTAAGATCAACTTGCGGAGCATATTCAACAGTATCTTGTTGGTGCTTTCAGCCAAACCGTTAGCACGTGGATAGTATGGTGAACAGAATTTATGCACAATTTGAAAAGTGTGAGTTAGTACTCACATTAAATTGTTGGCAAAAGGGGTTCCTTGGTCGGTCACAAGTTCTAGAGGTAATCCATAACGCGGGAATACGTCCTTCATCAGTCATTTTGCCACCGAAACAGTTATGGCAGACCGTAAAAGTCCAAGCTTCTGCCCACCTGGTGGCATAATCTGTACAAGTCAATATATATCGATTGTTGCTAAGGGTTGCTAGTGATGATACTGGTCCAATAAACTCGAGCCCCCACTTCAGAAAGGGTTCCAAAGGTAAGACAAGTTGCAGAGGAAAGAAGTGTCGCTGTAATGGCTATCCAGACCGTTGATAGGTATCAGAGTGTTGCACAAACTAGGTCACATCTTTGTACATTGTAGGCCACCAGAGCCCACTTTGCAGAATTTTACGGTGAGTAAGATCAGTTGCGAAATGTCCACCCGAGGGTAATGAATGAGCCATAGCAATAACCAATTCGGACTCATGTGGTGGGATACAGTGAAGTAAAACACTAGTAAGATCCATGTAGCACAGTTGACCTACACTCAACCAAAATCTGCGACTGTAAACTGCAAACTTCTACCGTAGAGCAGGAGGAGTATGGGGAGGAAGACAACCGTCAGTTAGAAAAGTTAGTGACGTATTGTAGTAGGTAGGGGGCACAAGAGGTTCTGTAGATTCTTCAATAATTGGCTTAGTAGCATAAATTTCCGGTGTAGTGTCATCAACCCTCACCGGAGCTTCACCGGAATCTAAACGAGATAAAAAATCTGCCAAGGCATGTGCTGTGCCGGGTCGATGAATAACTTCATAGTCGAACTCCTATATTAATAAAACCCATCGAGCCAAGCGACCACCTAAATGTTGCTGCCGGACCAAATACACAAGTGCGGCATGATCCACGTGTAAGGTGAATTTTCGGCGCAACAAATAATGTCGGAATTTCTTCAGAGTACACCAACCCGAGACATTCTCTTTCGGTCACTGAATAATTTCTTTCAACAGGGGCTGATCGGCGACCTGCATAATATAGAGGCCGAAACCATTTGTCAGCTTGCTGCATTAAAATACTTCCAATGGCTATGTCCGATGCATCTACAAAGACATGGAACGGGCGTTCCCAATCAAGGGGTTTCAAAATTGGGGCCTTTTTCAATATTCCTTTTAAACGATCAAAGGCAGTTTGGCATTCTGAAGTCCATTCGTACTGCCGTGGAGTACTAGTCATGAGCGGATTCAGTGGTGTTGCTAAATGAGCTAACCACCGTAAATGTCTACCATGCCCGGTGTTGTAGGGACTGGTGCCTGCAACACGCCTGCAACATTATCCGGATCAACTTGTATGCCTTGCTCAAAGATAATATGGCTGAGGAGTTTGCCATAAGAGACTGTAAACATAGATTTTGTCGTATTCAAGAATAACCGGTATTCGCGGCATTTTTGAAAGCAGCACCGTAAACGATACAGGTGCGCCGTAGTCTTGCCAAATAAGGAAAAGTCATCCAAATATACTTGCATAAAAGTAGTCAAATAGGGTGAAAAGACTTCTTGCATACATCGTTGAAATGTGCTTGGAGCATTCCTTAACCCAAACCACATTACCGTACAAGCATAAACACCCCAGTTTGTGATAAATGTTGTTTTAGGTATGTCTTGTTCTACCCTCCTCACTTGGTTATAACCACTATAACCATCCAAAAATGAATACATCTCGTGTCGTGCCACCCAGTCAAGCATTGTGTCCAGAAAGGGGAGAGGAAATGGATCCAATATAGTAGCAGCATTCTGTTTTCGGTAAT
This sequence comes from Ceratopteris richardii, assembly GCA_020310875.1. Lineage (NCBI taxonomy): Eukaryota > Viridiplantae > Streptophyta > Polypodiopsida > Polypodiales > Pteridaceae > Ceratopteris > Ceratopteris richardii. The sequence continues at coordinate 253,059,845 of CM035406.1, read as the reverse complement.
CAACACAGATGCAGAGCTGTTTATTTTTCTTGGGAACAATCACAATTGCTGATATCTATTCAGCATGATCGATTGGTACAATGAATCCCACCTTCAATAACCGAACGAGTTCTGCTTTGACCTGTGCTGCATAATTCGAGTTCATGCGATAATTGGACTGTTTGATTGGACTCGCCTCTCGTTTGAGCACTACTCGATGTTGATAGATCCACGGATCAAGACCTTTCATATCGTGATAGTCCCAAGCCAAAACATCAGAGAACTCACGCAGGAGTCATATCAAATCCTTTTGAAATGTCTCTAGCAATCCTACCTTAATCTTAACTGGTCGCGGATTTACCTCATCACCCAAATTATATGTTACTAACTGATCTTCAGAGACATAGAATTGTCAAGGTCTCACCAAATCGTCAGCTGACGGTAAGAGCTGATGTAGGGTGGCTCCATCCATAGTAACACTATCATCTACGTCTACATCTCTGGTCACTGGGACAACCGTACACGCTGCCGCACTCCACTTGTCCGCTATTGATTGAAGATCGGTAGTACCTAAGGAGATCAGATATTTATTGTTCTTCAAAAACGCCTCTTCCTCATCGTCAGATAAGCCTTCCAACATGTGGACTAGCTCCACTACATATGGTCTTGCATGAAGCTCGCAAGGCTGGATGGCATCCAGTTTAACTACATAATTTTGGTGATTATCTTTGAAAGTCAACTCTTGTGCTGACCAATCCTGGACAACTTTGGCTTGTTTCAACCATGGCCGAACAAAAAGTAGATTATAGTCGAGGCCGGATTCTGGTAGTTCTAAGACTACAAAAGTCATTTTGAATGTGGTACCCTGCAAGGTAATCGGAATATTTCGTACTAGTCCCACCGGATCGAGAGCTACTTGCAGAGAGGTGCAGTTGCAATGTTCACACCCGAACCACCATCAATTAACACTTGAGTAATCTTGTGAGTTTTATGTCAAACAGTGATCAATGGAACTGAATGATCCACCGTAGAATCAGCTTCCGGTTGTATTGTGGCAGTCGCAAGAGTACAGGAAGATCCGGGACTAACCTGTTCTTGAAATTGCTGCCTGACTTCTGACACCAAGGCGAGCAACTATCCCAACGGGAGTGTAATTGAAGCCTTAGATAGGATATCCCATACCTGATCTGTTTGGATCGTACTTCTCACCGATTCTGATGATGATTCTATTGTTGCTAGGGCAGTAGTTTGTTCATTCGCTCTTGCCTTAGGCAGGGGAACCTGTGTTACCAGAATTGGATCAGGAAATACAGTTGGCTCTTTAGCTGTCCATTGAATAGCCTTTGTGTAGATTCGTTGCTGCTCACGGATACCAGGCTCGAAGACCTCAGTGGCCGGTTGCAACTGCTTACCTGACCTAGTCTGAACCACTGCTACTTGTGATTCAACTGGTGAAATATAGACCATGTTGGTCATTGGATTTTGTGGCTCCTTCTTCCTTTTGTCGTACTCTGCGGCATCCTTGCAAAATCTACTGATGTGGCCAATCTCACTGCAAAAATGGCATCAAGGTGGTGGGAGAGAAGTATCGTCCGCTGATGTACCCGCCTGCCATCAATTTGAATTAAAATTGGTATTCCGCTGACCCCTATAATCTCGATATCCTTGCAACTGATTGTTTCGCATTTGTGGTGGCACGTAATGGGCTCTTGGATGACCTGGTTCCTGTATGATATCATTTATAGCTCCTCGCCCCTGCACCTTGGCATTTTTCACGCAATTTTTCGTTGAGTGTCCTGTTGTGTTGCAGATGGCACAATACATCTGGTTAAGGGCACAGGTAGCACTGATGTGCCCTGGATTATTGCACTTAGAGCAATACATCTATTTATCGAGATCATCTGTTACGTTCTTACTGGCTTTCAGCCACTCCAAGTCTTCGGTGAATCCCCCAACTTTATTCTCTAGCTGTAGGGCCATCACAATAACAGCATCTAGTGTCATAGGCCCCACACAGTGGATGATCATAATTTGTCTTAACTGTGGGGTCAAACCGTTAATGAACCACTAGGTTATAACATCATCCGATAGATAAGCATGTGCCGAAGGCAGTTGTCTTAAGTGGGTTCTAAACAATGTTGCATATTCCTGAAGAGTCTCGTGCGGCTTTTGCTGATTTTTCTACAAATAGTCAAAGATTTCTGCAAGATTCTTCTTCAACTAGAACCTCTGTAAAAACGCATCCCTCACAGCATCATAGTTAACTAAATGATTAATATCATATTCAGTCAACCATCTAGCTGTGTCATTAACTAAGGTGGCCTGAAATACGATGGCCTTGTACATCCGATTGGGTGGATGGTTCAGCACTGCATAGCTTATCTCAAAGGTGCACACATGTGCATCAGGGTCGTCATCCAAAAATCCACCAAATTTTGTGTAAGTCACCCCTGTTGGAACTGGTCGAGGTGGGATGATTGGATGTGGCTGTTGCTGTTGCTGCTGTTGTTGTTGCTGTTCTTGTTGCTGTTGTTGCTGCTGTTGCTGACCACTCATGGTGCTAATATTGGTACCGTTGCTATTTCGTGAGTTCTGAGGGGGTATGCCTTGTACTTCAGAGTTTGTATTATCAGACTGCTCACCTTCCAGCTCGAAAATAGCATTCAGTCTCTTACGTATCTCCAAATCAAATAGCCTCTGCTCAGCTTTGGTATCAAAGCTAGGCAAGTTTTCCCCGAACAGCAGTGTACCTAATAAAGATTCACTAGGGAGTATCACACTGTCAGCGAAAAACTGTAAATTCCCACCAACTTGTACCAAACTTTCACCGGAACTTGTCGAACTTTCACCGAAACAGGGTATACTTCCACCGACAACGATCTCTCTGGGTAACACAACTTTATCCTCGGAAAGGTTCAAATTTTGACTAGATGGTATCGAATCAACTGCGCACTTCATCCCTGTACACTCAGAAGTTACTGCACCTTCTTCAGAACATATCGGAATTACACTGGAATCTACAGGAATCTCATCATGTGTTACCAAACTGGTACCGGAATCACTGCTAACTCGCTCCGATCCTTCGACAACTGGGCTTAACTGACCTACACTTCTACCACCTAGGGGTATCCCTAACAAATTTGGTACTGTCCAGGGATGCTGGTCTCTCCGATACTTCGGATAAGACTCGTCGAACCGAAAAACAAGCATATATCACCTCTGCACAGCTTGTCTTACGTACTGCTCCACCTTACTGATTTCTTAATCAATTGCCATCTTCCCACAGACGGCGCCAATGTTAAAAGTGCAGACTACCGTCAAGTCCGCCTTTTAATCTCTTTTCCGGTTCTTGAGGATGGTAGGGGCCTGATAATTCAGAGGCTCTGTATCTTATTTTCCAAGTTAACTTATCAAACAAGTAGTACATTATTATCCAGTATAATGTCTTCTACACAGTATTACTGTTCATATTCCGGTTAGGCTTTTCACAGTATGTAACATAGAGAGTAATAATTATCGTTTCACATACTTATTATCACCAATGAACATTACTGTCTTAATCAGAAAGTAATGTAATTCAACAAGGTAAAGTGTCAATACTTAGAATTACAAAAATCTGCACTACAATGTCTCCGGAGGGTCGCAAATCGCCCAGACAAAGAGTCTAGCGATCCCATCTCTTCTCTACTGGAGAGCCACCGTAATGTCTCTTCATTGATTGATAAAAAGGGTACAACACTTAGCTACGACCTTTCGGTACCTGCGATATGGGAAAATATAATATTTACATGATGCCAATCCGGCGACCTTACATACCTATGGCTTGAAACAAAATATCTAACCCTTTTATTAGCACTCCAGTTGCCAATAGTTTTCACTATAACTCTTCAGCTTCCCATATTGTGGAATAAGGTTAGCTGATCCTAACATAACAAAACCTTGCTGAAAGGATTTTAGGATCCATAATCTTCTACGGCATAACAAGTATCTTCTTCCATCTCTCTACAACACGAATCTCATAGAACCCGAATCTTTGAATTACTTCTTCCAATGTTAAGAATCTTCACAAAGAAAGGATAGACATCTCACTCATAAACACTCAAGATCAAACAAGATCTATCTAGATCTTATCAAGATCTCACCGACAAAATACCTGTAAAGAATCTGGTCTCATCAAACCTTCATGACTGAATGTTTGATTTGTTACCTGAATGTCTCTAAGTGTCCATGATTCTCACAAAAAGTTGTAAAACTTTTCTTTAGTCAAATCCTTCTCATGAATTTGCAACTTCTACTTGAAATAGAAGTGGACAAACTTCTCACCTTGAGAACTCCAAAAGTTGCATTTGATACTTCATATCTTCATATTCTACCCGGGCAAAATGTGATAGTATCTGCTCGACTTTCTTTTGGCTAACTTCAGTTCTCAATCAAGTGATAGGATCTAATGGAACATTGTTTTGAATACAAGCATGTATCCAAAAATCAAGACAATCATAGAAAGTAGATTCTTCAACTCACTAGTACATCAAAAGAGGACTATAATTTCTTGGATGGCTTATTTAGATACAAAAAAGCTCCAATTGCATTTGAAGATCAACATTAAACAACCTTTGGATGCCTATAGAATTATGCTTACACCATTTGGTTTAACCAATACACCAATCACATTCCAAAGGACAATGTGGCTTATATTCAAGGATTATGTGTACAAATATGTGACCTTCAAAAGTAGAAATTTCTTTCTGCTATGAGGACACATATCATTTGAATTGAGTTAGAGAAGTAGAGTATTATGTGCTTGAGGAGGAGAAACATGATTATTTGGAGAAAGCACATCTATGGAAATCATTCTTGCATGCTTCAAAGATAGTGAATCTAAATAATTTGGAAAGATTGGGAGCCCATGACAACATAAAGAAAGAGATGTGGATAATTATGTGTCTCAATGTGAACAATGTACACATAAAGAGTTATTACAATAAGTGAATGTATTTCAGTTTCCAAAAAAAATCATAACTAGAGTGAGCACATAGTGGAACAAATTGAAACAAGACTCTAAAGAAAAACTAGAACACAATAATTCAGATACAAGGAACCCTGCAAGAGATGTGTAAGTAATTTGTGTTGATAAATAATTATTTGTAAATTAGGGGAATAGATCGATACGTAATAATCTGTGTTCACAAAGAGAAATGCTTAGTAATGTTGGGATTAGCTCATCCAAGAGTAGCAAGAGGACTATTTTCTATTGATACGACTTCTATGTTTATCCTATATTCATAGTTTTGGTGGCCAACGTTGTTGAAGATGAGACCTATGAAGAGAGTTGTAATATTTGCTAAAGAACAAAATGCCTAATTAGTAAAGGTGAAATTTCTTTGAAACACTTACTTTATAATAGATCTTTTAGCAAATGGGGATTGGAATTCACTGGGGGAACACATCCACTAGCTAAAAACTTTCATGTGGAATACATAATAGTGACAATTGACTACTTAACCAAATTCGCTGAAGCAAAAGTCACTTCAAAGAATGATGCTTGAACAACTACTTGGTTTTTGTATGAGAATTTCATAACTAGATTTGGACTACCGATTGAATTGATAAATAATAAGGGAACTCATTTACTAGATGTAATAATAAAATCTTCAACTGAACACTTTATTATAACTTCTAGGAAACTAACAACTTAACATTCCCAAACAAATTGATTAGCGGAGAATACAAATAAAATCTTATATATTGTGATATCTACATTGGTAAAAACCAAGAGAACACACTAGGATATGCAACTTTATTATGGAAATATAGATTAGCATACAAAACACTGATAGGAACTACTACCTTCAATCTAGTGTATGGATTGAATGCTTTATTACCAATATAATTTTTGTTACCTACCCTTAAGATAGGAAAACAATTTACTTAGATAGTTAATAACCTTTTTGATGGAATTGTGGGGTTAGAAAATTTGGGAACATCTAGATTGAAATCACTCATGAGTATATGTGTAGGGAAGAAGAGAGAGAAGGTTTACTATGATCTACATATCAAACACAAAGACTTTCAATAAAGGGATTTCATTCTAGCATACACACTTATAGAACATAGTAAAAAAAATGGGAAAAAAGGAGGACATGAACATTACATTTGGTACAAAATTAGTCCTAATGGAGCTACAACTTGAAAAAAAAGATGGGGAATTCATGCCAAACTATATATCTAGATGTATGAAAGTATACTTTGACCTTTTCACTATAGAAATTTGGATAAGACTACAACAACAGCAAAAAGGAAAAAGAAGAAAGAATGATAATACAACAAGAATCTAATGAGGAGGAAAAAGAAGGAATTAGAAAAATGAGGGAGATGAGAGAAGAAATGGCATGTGAGGTTGTTGAGAGGAAAATAAGTGATCATCTACCAATAGTAGAGATGCAATATCAAGGGAACAAAGGCTATGGATTTTTTAAACATAGGAGCGCACGTAAACCTAATCAATTCTAAATTGTTGAATCAAACCAGAAAAAGAAAGATTAACCAAATTAAATTGATTAAGAAAATTCATGGGCAAAGTTTTTCTTCTTTATTAGTTTTCAAGATTGAATTGAGGATAGGAGATGCGAATACCTTGGTAGAATGTGAGGAATGGATTGAAGAGTTAATGTTTGAAAGCTTAATTCTAGGGAATAATTGATGAATCAGAACCAAATTTTTGTGGACTTTGAACATAAATTTTTAAATCTAAACTTGAAAGGAAAATCTATGAGAATTGTGTTTGTGAGTAATAATTTGACAATCTTCAACCAAATGTACACAAGGCGAAAATGGAAATTTCCAAATTTCCTATTGAAGACATTCCAAAAGAACTAGGCAATACAATTTTACATAATCAAATATAAAGGATAATTTTAGATCTCAGAAGGACAAATTAAATAGAACACAACAACAAAAAGTCAGAAAAAATGTGAGACGAAATCTAGAAAATTAAAGTAGATAATAAGAAAAAAGAAAAATAAGTCACCAACTAGAGGTCACTAACAAGATAGTTAGATAGGCTTAGAGACCTAAGCAAGAGGTGAAAGGAGACTTTTAAAGATATTTAGAGATAAAGAGAAAAATAGAGATAGAGAACGAAACATAATAAGGAATTTAAATATCAAGTAGAAAAAGATGGACGCTAGTGTTTCTTAGAATTTTAATCTTTTCTTTTTTGTTGACAAAGAGAGTGAATCACTTATGTTCCAATTGTACAATTAGAAGAAATAACCTTGGTTGACAATGATGTTCACATTGATGAAATTTTCTGAGTGGAGAGAAGAGATGAAAGCATGTGATGAGTTATGTGAATTTTATCTTTTAGTGATGCGAGTTCTTTTCTTGGAATAGTATTGATTTATGTGGAGTACTTTCTTTTTTTTTCCCCATAGGAGAATGACTAAAGGACTTCGAATTGCAAATTTGAATGTGGATTTAGTGTCCTTCTTAAGTGGAAATGGGTTTTTGCATAGCAAAGCAATACAAGAAATAGTAGGTTTGGAATCATAGAGGAGCAACAACTGCATGAAGAAGAACAGTTAGAAAAAGAGTTAAAATAATACATGAAAATTTTTGGGAAACATATTCTTATGGTGAAAAAATGGAGTTTCAAATTTACAATGATTTCCCAAGAATTTTATGACTTCTAAAGATCCAAGAAAATGCATAATATATGGAAAGTAGTTAGATCCCACAAGGTTCTAGAAAAACTAGCCTAGGTGTGAACAAGTCATGAGTTCTTTGTAAGAGGTCAAAAGGAACATTTTTTAGCATGAAATCATTGATCAATTTAAAAATCAAGATAATGAGTGATTCAAAGTTATAATCAGACCATAATAAGTCAACGAAACACTAATGTTTTATCCCATGGGGACTAAGGTGAATGTGAGCTTTGTAAAAGAGAATGCCTCTTCTTATGTTAGATATACCAAGTTTGCTGACTTCAAGGATAAACCCAATGAGGAATAGGCTACAAGAATGATTTTGCAACTACTATGTTTCCCAAGGCTTCGAGGATACACAATGCATCACAAGCTAATAACCCCGATTTGTGATGAATAACAAAGACAAAAGCAAACCTTTTCTAGTAGAAGTCACACTACAAGGTATACTGGGGTTAAGCAACGATTAACGTGACACTTTTTTATCACTTCCTAATTGAGCATTTTGTCGGAGCAGGCATCGCGCACGTACCATTATCTAAATGATGTTAGTCTCAATGTTATTTCTAATGTTTGGAGTGATGTTGATCCTAGCAAAATAAACATTAGTGTCGCTCATTCGGTGTCACTTATACAACTTAGTAGTAAACATCCCTTATATGACTTATCCACTATCATCACTTATGCACGGCTATCGATTGTCGCTTATGCAACGCAAATGCGTTGCTTAAATGACACATGTTTTTCTAGAAATCAACAATTTTTCATCACTTATGTGATGGATGCCTTTCATTAAAAAGATGTTGCACCACTCTTCGATCCTCATTTATGTGCATCTGATCAAGGAGCTCTTCAATGTCCAGATCTACACTATGGTTACGAGATATTTCTGGATCTCTCTTTTTTTAATCCCTCTCTTATTCTCTCTCTCTCTCTCTCCTTCTTTTTACCTCTTTCTTTTTTAATTTCTATCTCCCTCTCTATTTCTCATTTTTGTTCATCTCTTTTGATCTCTCTCTCTCTCTATCCCTCTCTCTCTTTCTCTATCTCTCTATTTATTACACCTTATTCAAAAATTTCACGGACCAGAAAATATGGATAATTATTGTAAGTATACTTTTCATTGGTTGTATATCATTTAAATTGTTTTATTTTCATTAATTAACATACTCTCACTTACTCATTCATATAAACATATACACATATACATGACCATGCACGCTCACACATATACCCATGCACGCTCACACATATACAGACATACACATGCACATACACACACACATATACACACAAATACACATATACGTGCAAATACACATTTACATACACATACACATACACATGCATATGCAACAACATATCTACAAACACATAAAAGGATATGGATGCATGCATTACTGCATATACACATAATCATACACACATTAACACATACTTATAAACATGCATGCCCATACACATGGATGCAAATGAAGATGCATGTACATGCACATGCATCCTCAAATGTATAAACATGTATAGACCTACATATCCACATACACACACAACATACATATGCATATATATATATATATATATATATATATATATATATATATATATATATATATATATATATATATACACACACACATATACACATACACAAACAAATATACATTTTATACATACATTGCACACATATGCATACATATATATACATAAACACACATATACACATGCACATACATGCACAAACATATATACATTTTCATTAATTAGTACCATAGACACAATTCAAAACATAACTAGAATAACAAAATATATAGATATAAGAAAAATATGTATATCAATGTAGAATATATATCCAATGTAATATATCAATCATCTTGATCATCATCATCCACATCATCATGTAAGCCTCAATCATCATCATCATGATCGTGCTCATCATCATGATCATCCACATGATCTAATGTATCTGTAGTGACATCATGGGTAGAGGTGTGAGCACTCTTACGATCTAGATCATCTTGCGTGTGTTTGCCTCTCCACCTCATCCATATCTGCCTCTCCATAATACTCCTATATTACATATAACAAACATAAATAAATAAAACATCTAAAAAATCAGTAGGTAAATGAAATTTAGTAATACTTACAAAATCATTTGGATGATCTTGCATGTACTCACTGAGACACTGATATCCACAAGGTGTAGTAAAATCGATGTCCTTTTTCATCACATATCCACCATAATACTTTTTCTTCATTGAGACAAATAAAAAAGATTAATGATAAGTGTTTTAACTAAAGAAAATATAGTTTCATTAATATATATACTTAAAAATATAGCTACAAAACCATTACGGCCCATTTGGCCTAAATGTGATGTATGGCCTAACTCAACTCTCTTCTTTGTAGTAGCCTACATTTATTTAATGAAACAAAAATACATAGATTAAATGTAAAACATTTATAAAATATATGAGAACTATAAGTCATAGTAATATAAATTATTTATGTTTATACCTTCTAATGAGGAAACGATTCTTGAAGATGTAGTTGTCTACGAAAAACTTCCACATCTCAGGTGGTATGTTAGGACTTCTCTTATTTTGTTCTACCATACAATATCTCATGTTATTTTGATCTCAAACAAAAAAAAAGATCATAATAAAAAAACCTAAATTTATAAACATGCATACACAGACACAAATACACAAACTGCTGCATACACATACACACACACACACACACACACACATATATATATATATATATATATATATATATATATATATATATATATATATATATATATATATATATATATATATATATATATATATACATATATGTATATATATATATATATATATATAGAGAGAGAGAGAGAGATAGATACATACATACACATACAAAACACATACACACATACATATGTTATACATTTATAGTTTTGTATGTGTATTTATATTTATAAATGTATATTTATGTATATCTAAATATGTGTATGTAAATAATCAGATTATTAATATCTAGTACATTTATTTGCTATGTATGTGTATAAATATATTCATGTGAATGTTTGTGTATGTATCTAATACATTTATTTGCTGTGTATGTGTATAAATATGTTCATGTGAATGTGTGTGTATGTAAATAATCAGATTATTAATATCTAGTACATTTATTTGGTGCATAATCAGTTTATGATCAATTAGAGGTCAATGGTATTAAGACAATGAATCAAGAAATGATACTATATTTTCTTGATACCCAATACCTCATCAAGATCAATGGCCTCAAACACCATGCATATCAACTAGTAGAAGGTTCTTGTTGTATCGATACAATACAACTTCCAAAAAAAGGTCTATGGATCTGTGAAATATATCATCTCATATATCAAGAGCTCAAAACAAAGATCAAGTTGAATCTTGTACCAACCTTTAAGCATCAACAAGTTTTCCTAGAGAGTGCTACTGATGATACTGAGATACCATACATTGTACTTACTAAGATGATGTGATCACATGGTGGTCATATAAGGAACAACAGAGCGTGCATCAGTGCGTTTTGTGAAGCATTGATATTCATAAGAGAAAGCTGGATCAATATCTCTAGAAATTGAGAAGAGGTGAGGAAGAACATGATAGGTCTATTGATATGAAGAAGAAAATGGTGGATGAGTTTGTACAACTTGAACACGAAATAGAGTCATTACAGATGAGCATTGAGGATTTTTATGGAGTTCGCACATCCAATAGATTCTATGAGATTCGATGAGAATCGACATGTTAAATCAATGTAAATTCTAAGCTTCCACCGACAATGACTCTACTTCCACTTCAAGCTGTACAATCTCATCCACCTCTTTCTTCTTTATATCAATAGGCCTATCATGTTCTTCCTCACCTCTACTCAATTTTGAAAGCATTGATCCACCTTTCTCTTGTCAATCTTAATGCTTTCTAAAATGCACTGATGCACTCTTTGTTGTTCTTGGTATGACCCACCATGTAATCTAGTCCTCTTAGGAAGCACAACATATGGGATCTTAGTATCATCATCAGCACTCTCCAAGAAAATTTCTTGATGCTTAAAGCTTGGTACAAGGTTTGACTTCATCTTTGCTTTGAGCTATCAATATATGAGATGATACATTTCACAGATCAATAGACAATATATTTAGGAATTTATATTGTATCGATACAACAAGAACCTTTTGTTACCTTATATGCATCGTCTTGGATGCCATTCACCTTGAGATGTTGGCATCAAGACAATAGCATGAAGATGGGCTTGTTGAGAAACAAAAGTCGACTTGTATGTGCATGTGTATGCATGCATGTCTGTATGTATGCATATGCAAATGTATGCATATGTGTGTATGTATGCATATGAATGTATGTATGCATATGAATGTATGTATGTATATGAATGTATGTATGCATCTGAGTGTATGTGTGTGTATATATGTATGTGTAAGTATTTGTATGTATATGTGTATATGTGTATATGTGTATGTGTGTGTATGCATATGTGTGTATGTGCTTGTGTTTATGTATGTATACATATGCATGTGTGTGTACAAATGCATGTGAGTGTGTATGCACATGTGTGTGTATGTATGTGCATGTGTGTGTTGTTGTGCGTGTGTGTGTGTGTATATGCATGTGTGTGCATAAGTTCGTATGTGTGTGTATGCATCTGCTTGTATGTGTGTTTGTGTGTATACATATGCATGTATGTATGTATGTATGTATGTGCATGTGTGTATATGTGTGTGTATGTATGTGCATGTGCGTGTGTACATGTGTATATGTCTATGTATGTGTGCGCATTTGTGTGTTGTGTGTATATGCATGTGTATGCATAAGTTTGTATATGTGTATATGTGTGTATATGTGTGTATATGTGTATATGTGTGTATATGTCTGTGTATGTATGTGCATGTGTGTGTTGTATGTATATGTGTGTATATGCATGTGTATGCATAAGTTTGTATGTGTGTGTATGCATCTGCTTGTATGTATGTGTGTGCATGCACGTGCTTGTATAGTCTGTTTGTGTGGGTATATGTGCATATGTGTGTATGTGTGTATATGTATGTTTGTGTATGCATATGTGTGTTTGTGTGTGTATACATATGTATGTATGTATGTATGTGCATGTGTGTGCATGCATGTCTATGTATGTATGCATGTGTGTATGTCTGCATGTGAGTGTATGTGTGTCTACGTGCATGTGTGTGTATGCATGCATATGCATGTTTATGCATGTCTATGTATGTATGCATACGAGTGTATGTATGTATGTGAGTGTATGTGAGTGTATGTGAGTGTATGTAAGTGTGTCTATGTGTGTTATGTATTTGTAAGCATCTTTATGTATGTATGTATGGGGTCATTCCGGTTGCCATTTTGTATGTAGTCCGGTATGCCCATAAAACTGCGGGTAGTAACTGGTCCCATCGTTCTGGAGATTCTAAGATCAACTTGCGGAGCATATTCAACAGTATCTTGTTGGTGCTTTCAGCCAAACCATTAGCACGCGGATAGTATGGTGAACTGAATTTATGCAGAATTTGAAAAGTCTGAGTTAGTACTCGCATTAAATTGTTGGAAAAATGGGTTCCTTGGTCGGTCATAAGTTCTAGAGGTAATCCATAACGCGGGAATACGTCCTTCATCAGGCATTTGGCCACCGAAACAGCTGTGGCGGACCGTAAAGCCCAAGCTTCCGCCCACCTAGTGGCATAATCCGTACAAGTCAGTATATATCGATTGTTGCAAGGGTTGTTGGTGGTGATATTGGTCCAATAAAATCGAGCCCCCACTTCTGAAAGGGTTCCAAACGTAAGACAGGTTGCAGACGAAAGAAGTGTCGGTGTAATGGATGTCTAGACTGTTGACAGGTATCAAACTGCTCCACAAACTGGGTCACATCTTTATACATTGTAGGCCACCAGAGCCCACTTTGCAGAATTTTACGGTGAGTAAGATCAGCTTCGAAATGTCCACCCGAGGGTAATGAATGAGCCATAGCAATAACCGATTCGGATTCATGTGGTGGGATACAGCGAATTAAAACACCAGTAAGTTCCATGTAGTACAGTTGACCTACAATCAGCCGAAATCTACGACTATAAACTGCAAACTTCTGCCGTAGAGCAGGAGGAGTATGGGGAGGAAGACAACCGTATGTTAGATATACCAAGTTCACTGAGGATAAACCCAACAAGGAATAGGCTACAAGAATGATTTTGAAGCTACTATAATACCCAAGGCTTCCAAGATACACAATGCATCACAAGCCAATAACCCCAATTCGTGATGAATAACAAAGACAAAAGCAAACCTTTTCTAGTAGAAGTCACACATTAGTGTCGCTCATTTGGTGTCACTTATACAACTTAGTAGTAAACATCCGTTATACGACTTATCCACTAGGATCACTTATGCGAGGCTATCGATTGTCGCTTATGCAATGCAAATGCGTTGCTTAAACAACACAAGTGTTTTTCGAGAACACAAGAGTTTTTCATCACTTATGTGATGGATGCCTTTAATTAAAAAAAAATGTTGCACCACTCTTCAATCCTCATTTATGTGCATCTGATCAAGGAGCTCTTCAATGTCCAGATCCACACTATGGTTACAAGATATTTCAGATCTCTCTTTTTTCTAATCCCTCTCTTATTCTCTCTCTCTCCTTCTTTTTACCTCTTTCTCTTTTAATTTCTATCTCACTCTCTATTTCTCATTTTTGCTCATCTCTTTTGATCTCTCTCTCTCTCTCTCCCTCTCTCTCTTTCTCTATTTCTCTCTTTATTACACGTTATTCAAAAATTTCACCAAACATAAAATATGGCTAATTATTGTAAGTATAGTTCTCATTGGTTGTATATCATTTAAATTGTTTTATTTTCATTAATTAACATACTCTCACTTACTCATTCATATAAACATATACACATATACATGACCATGCACGCTCACACATATACACACATACACATGCACATACACACACACATATACACACACATAGAGATATACATGCAAATACACTTATACATACACATACACATACACACACATACACATGCATATGCACAAACATATCTACAAACACATAAAAGGATATGCATGCATGCATTACTGCATATACACATAATCATACACACATTAACACATACTTATAAACATGCATGCCCATACACATGGATGCAAATGAAGATTCATGTACATGCACATGCATCCTCAAATGTATAAACATGAATATACCTACAAATACACTTACACACACAACATACATATGCATACATATATATATATATATGTATATATATATATATATATATATATATATATATATATATATATATATATATATATATATATATATATATATATATATATACATATACATACATACATACACACATATACACATGCACAACCATATATACATTTTCATTAATTAGTACCACACAATTCAAAACATAACTGGAATGACAAAATATATAGATATAAAAGAAATATGTATATCAATGTAAAATATATATCCAATGTAATATATCAATCATCTTGATTATCATCATCCACATTATCATGTAAGTCTCAAATCATCATCATCATCATCATCGTGCTCATCATCACGATCATCCACATGATCTGATGTATCTGTAGTGACATCATGGGTAGAGGTGTGAGCACTCTAATCATCTATATCATCTTGCATGTGTTTGTCTCTCCACCTCATCCATATTTTCCTCTCCATAATACTCCTATATTACATATAACAAACATAAATAAATAAAACATCTAAAAAATCAATAAAAATAAAATATTTATATGAAATTTAGTAATACTTACAAAAGCATTTGGATGATCTTGCATGTACTCAGTGAGACACTGATATCCACAAGGTGTAGTAAAATTGATTTCCCTTTTCATAAGATATCCACCATAATACTTTTGCTTTATTGAGAAAAATAAAAAAGATTAATGATTAGTGCTTTAACTAAAAAAAACTATAGTTTCATTAATATATATACTTAAAAATATAGCTACAAAACCATGATGGCCCATTTGGCCTAAATGTGATGTATGGCCTAGCTCAACTCCCTTCGTTGTAGTAGCCTAAATTTATTTAATGAAACAAAAATACATAGATTAAATGTAAAACATTTATAAAATATATGAGAACTCTAAGTCATAGTAATATAAACTATTTATTTGTATACCTTCTACTGAGGAAATGATTCTTGAAGATGTAGCTATCTAGGAAAAACTACCACATGTCAGGTGGTATGTTAGGTCTTCTCTTATTTTGTTCTACCATACAATATCTCGTGTTATTTTGATCTCAAACAAAAAAAAAATCATAATAAAAAAAACCTTAAATTTATAAACATGCATACATAGACACAAATACACACACTTACACATACATACTTAGACTTATACATATGTACTTACACATACACATACACACACACACACACACATATATATATATATATATATATATATATATATATATATATATATATATATATATATATATATATATATATATATATATATATATATATATATATATATATATATATATATATATATATATATATATATATAGATACATACATACACATACAAAACACATACACACGTACATATGTTATACATTTATAGTTTTGTATGTGTATTTATATTTCAAAATGTATATTTATGTATATCTAAATATGTGTATGTTTAAATATGTACATGTGAATGTGTGTGTATGTAAATAATCAGATTATTAATATCTAGTACTTTTATTTGCTGCATAATTAGATTATCAATTAGAGGTCAATGGTATTCAGACAATGCATCAAGAAATGATACTATATTGTCTTGATACCAATAGCTCATCAAGATCAATGGCCTCGAAGACCATGCATATCAACTAATAGAAGGTTATTGTTGTATCGATACAATACAACTTCTTGAAAAAGTTCTATGGATATGTGAAATATATCATCTCATATATCGGGAGCTCAAAGAAAAGATCAAGTTGAATCTTGTACCAACCTTTAAGCATCAACAAGCTTTCTTGGAGAGTGCTATTAATGCTATTGAGATACCATACGGTGTACTTCCTAACATGGCGTGATCAGATGGTGGACATGTGAGGAACAACAGAGGGTGCATGAGTGGGTTTTGTGAAGCATTGATATTCACAAGAGAAAGCTGGATCAATATTTCTAGAAATTGACAAGAGGTGAGGAAGAACATGATAGGTCTATTGATATGAAGAACAAAATGGTGGATGCATTTGTACAACTTGAAGAGGAAATACAGTCATTATAGATGAACATTGAGGATTTATATGGAGTTAACACATCCAATAGATTCCATGAGATTCGTTGAGAATCGACATGTTAAATCAATGTAAATTCTAAGCTTCCACCGACAATGACTCTACTTCCGCTTCAAGTTGTACAATATCATCCACCTCTTTCTTCTTTATATCAATAGGCCTATCATGTTCTTCCTCACCTCTACTCAATTTTTGAAAGCATTGATCCACCTTTCTCTTGTAAATCTTAATGCTTTCTAAAATTCACTGATGCACTCTTTGTTGTTCTTGGTACGACCCACCATGTAATCTAGTCCTCTTAGGAAGCACAACATATGGTATCTTCGTATCATCATCAACACTCTCTAGGAAAATTTCTTGATGCTTAAAGCTTGGTACAAGGTTTGAATTCATCTTTGCTTTGAGCTCTCAATATATGAGATGATATATTTCATAGATCCATAGACAATATTTTGGAATTTATATTGTATCGATACAACAAGAACCTTCTGCTACCTTATATGCATCGTCTTGGATGCCATTCACCTTGATGAGATGTTGGCATCAAGACAATAGCATGAAGAGGGACTTGTTGAGAGAGAAAAATCGACTTGTTGAGATAATAGCATCAAGATGGGACTTATTATGGCCAAGTCTTGATAGAAATCAACTTGCACCTGATTCATGGATACTTACAACAAAACACATACAAAAAGGTAAAAAAGGATTTTACTTTTTTTATATGGTTCAATATTCTTTCAAGCACATAATATGGTTTTTTAATATATTTTTATAGGTTACTTTGAAGGTTGATTGATTTTGAGCTGAGCATGAAGGTAGAAATTTCCCATTAAAAAGGGATCCTTATCGATCATTAACTTGAATAGCTTGAATAGGTATCAGATAATAGGTTCTCCTTTATTCAACTAGAATACAGGTAAATCCCACTACAGAGATGAAGATATGTTGTTTTAAAGTTAGAACTTTAAGCTCGCGGGTATGCCTAAAATTTTATATATAGATCTATTTTTAAGGATGAAATTTATATCATGTATGTATATATATGTGTGTATATATATGTGTGTATATATATGTATGTGTATTCGTGTGTGTTATATACATAGTTCTAGTATGCACATATGTGTGATTCATGTGTATGATATATGTATGCATGTGTTAGTATGCACACATCTATGTATTCATGTGCATTTATGTGATATATGCAAATTGTGTTTATAATTGTGTATCCATGTATATCTATATATGTGTGCATGTAGGCATGTATCTGTGATTTGTATGTATCTAAATATGTGTTTTATAAATATGTATGTGTATATACATGAGTTGTATATATCTTTATATATATTATTGTCCTTGTTGATTGTAGTAGCTATATATACATGCATAAGGTTGCGAGGAGAGACATCCCTCTAGCTGGTGGTGGTAGGACTAGATGCAATATGTATAAATACTTAAACCATATGAAAAACGCATATGGGTAAGAAAGCCAAAGAAAGTACTTGTACATGACTACCAAGTCAGATAAGGTTTCTTGAGTGCAATTTTGGTTTTTCAATGCTCAAGTTAATTTACTATATTCTATGTGTTATTTATATAGATACACACATAAATATAACAAAGAAAAGCAATGCATATCGTGCATTATTAGGACAATGTGTGATAAGTATTCACATCTCTTTCAAACACCATTTATGTGATCACCCAGTGCTAGATTCTATCTCCAATGAACTAAGTACATACTTTTAATCTTTCTCTCATCAAACTCACTACAAAATAAAAAAAATCATATAATTAAAACATAAACTATTCATCTCAATTTATATGTAAACTTATACTTAATTCCATTTCAAATGAACAAAATGAACGTAGGAGTCACATAAAGCTCTCATTCTTCTTTTAAACTCCAACCCATGCCTCATATATACTATATTTCCCTCTGATTCTATGTCGCACTCCAGCCCTTGGCTATCTATGCATGTCCTCATAGACACCTCTATTGTGCTCTCATGAGCTGGAAGTGGTATAGGTGTCCTGAAAATAAATAGATAGAAATGAATAAAATCATGTGTTATAATATCATAAAAAAATTAATTTATGGAAGGAAAACATAATTATGGGCACATAAATCTCTTCCTACAAATGAAGCCATAGAGGAGCCTTCCTTTGGCACTCGGTAAGCATTTGGATGGTAAAGTCTAATTCCTCATCAAGTATGTCTGCACACTCATGCATGTGTTTCTATGTGTGTATGCATGTGTTTCTATGTGTGTATATGCATGTGTTTGTATGTGTATATGTGAATATGTGTGTATCTATGTGTATACATGTGGTATGTATGTGCATGTGATTGTATGTGTGTATATATGCATGTGTGTGCATGTGCATGTGTATGCATGCATGTGTGTATGTATGTATACATATGCAAATGTATGCATATGTGTGTATGTATGCATATGAGTGTATGTATGCATGTGAGTGTATGTGTGTGTGTATATGTATGTGTAAGTATTTGTATGTATATGTGTATATGTTTATATGTGTATGTGTGTGTATGCATATGTGTGTATGTGCTTGTGTTTATGTATGTATACATATGGATGTGTGTACAAACGCATGTGAGTATGTATGCACATGTGTGTGTATGTATGTGCCTGTGTGTTGTGTGTGTATGTGTGTGTATGTGTGTATATGCATGTGTATGCATAAGTTTGTATGTGTGTGTATGCATCTGCTTGTATGTGTGTTTGTGTGTCTATATATGTATGTAAGTATGTATGTAAGTATGTATGTATGTATGTATGTATGTATGTATGTATGTATGTATGTATGTGCATGTGTGTATATGTGTGTGTATGTATGTGCATGTATGTGTCTACATGTGTATATGTCTGTGTATGTATGTGCATTTGTGTGTATATGCATGTGTATGCATAAGTTTGTATATGTGTATATGTGTGTATATGTGTGTATATGTGTATATGTGTATATGTGTATATGTGTGTATATGTCTGTGTATGTATGTGCATGTGTGTGTTGTGTGTATATGTGTGTATATGCGTGTATATGCATGTGTATGAATAAGATTTTATGTGTGTATGCATTTGCTTGTATGTGTGTGTGTGTGCATGCACGTGCTTGTATAGTGCAGTTGTGTGTGTATATGTGCATATGTGTGTATGTGTGTATGTGTGTTTGTGTATGCATATGTGTGTTTGTGTGTGTATACATATGTATGTATGTATGTGCATGTGTGTGCATGCATGTCTTTGTATGTATGCATGTGTGTATGTATGCATGTGTGTATCTATGCATGTGAGTGTATGTGTGTGTATGTGCATGTTTGTGTATGCATGCATATGCATGTGCGTGTATGTATGCATATGAGTGTATGTATGTATGTGAGTGTATGTGAGTGTATGTGAGTGTGTCTATGTGTGTTATGTATTTGTAAGTATATGTATATATGTATGTATGTATGTATGTATATATATATATATATATATATATATATATATATATATATATATATATGTGTGTGTGTGTGTGTGTGTGTTTATGTGTATGTGTGTGTGTGTATATATATATATATATATAAATATATATATATATATATATATATATATATATATAGATATATATATATATATATATATATATATATATATATATATATATATATATATATATATATATATATATATATATATATATATATATATATATATATATGCATGTCTCAGTGTGTGTGTATATATATGTATGTGTAATTATCTATATGTGCATGTGCATGTGTGTGTCTATGTGTGTGTATGTATGTGTAAGTATCTATATGTGTATGTGTATATGTGTATGTGTATATGTGTATATGTATGTATGCATGTGAGTGTATATGTGTGTCTATGTGTTTGTATGTATGTGCAAGTAACTATATGTGTATGTGTGTATGTATATGTGTGTGTATGTGCTTGTTCTTATGTATATATACATATGCATGTGTGTATGTATGTATACATATGCATGTGTGTGTGTGTATGAATACATATGAATACGTATGCACATGTGTGTATGTATGCACATGTGTGCATGTATTCACATGTGTGTATGTATGCACATGTGTGTATGCATATATGTGTGTGTATGTGTATGCATGTGTATAAACATGTCTATGTATGTATGCATATGCATGTGTATGCATGTGTGTATGTATGCATGTGAGTGTAAGTTTCTGTATGTGTGTCTATGTGTTTGTATGTATATGTGCAAGTTTCTACATGTATATGTGTATGTGTATAGGTGTATCTGTGCAAGTATCTATATGTGTGGTTACCCATATCTTTGGATTTGTAAATGTGTGTATATGCATATCATATATGTGTGCATTTGTGTACGTGTGTGTATGTGTTTATGTATGTGTGTGTATGTGTATATGTGTGTATGTGTGTGTATGCATATGTGTGTATGTATGTGCATGTGTGTGTATGCATGTGTCTATGTATGTATGCATATGCACATGTGTGTATCTATATGTGCAAGTATCTATATGTGTATGTGAATGGGTATATGTCTATGTGTGTGTATGATTTTGTGTATATGAGTATATGTATGTGTGTGTATATATGTGTCTATGTGTGCATGTGTGTATGTATGTGCATGTGTGTGTATGCATATGGTTGCATGTATATGCATGTATCTTTTCTCATTCAATCCCTCCTTCACTCCTTCGCTCTCATTCCCTTGTTTTCTCTTGTTCACTCTCCTTCGCTCATTTGGTCACTCATTTGTTCGTTCGCTCTCACCCTCTCAGTTGATCCCATCACAAATGTGCTAGGAGAAATCATTTGTTTTTTTCAAATTCGCGGAGCATTGCTTATGTGAAGTTGTAACATCACATCCAGCTTGCAATCATCACTAAAAGCATCGCTAAGCATTGATGCGCATAACGATGGCAATTGTGCACATCACTCTTGCGATGCTGCTCATCATTAATTTGATATTCTCAATTTATTTCTTTTGTTTCTCTTTTGATGTGTGGCATATGCGGCACTACCTAACGTGATCATTGCATAGGCGACTATGCTCGCTTTTTTGCAATTAGGGGCATCACTATGTCCCCTTTATTCTTTCAATGTCATGTCCTTATATATACATGAGTAGTTGAAGGAGGCACCTAAGCAATAGGACACTAAAACAATTCATAAGTGGAGTTTATGTACTCAAAAACATCGTTTATAATGTTTTGGGCATTAAGGACAAGCTTCAATTGTCATCGAAGACTCAAGAATTGAGAGGGGCAATACTGGGAGTCAAGAGTCCCAATGAAGAAAATTGATGATATAGAAATCCCAAATGAAAGAAACAAGATAGTAGCACAAATTCAATGTAGATTAAAGGAAAAGAAGCTCGATCCTAGGAAGATTGTATTTTAGGAGGAACTAGAAACAAAAGAGGACTTGAAAGAAGATTAGAGAAAAATACAGGCTGATGAAGAGCCACATCCTCCTCAGACTTCTAAAGAACAATTGTACTATCTGATGCAAAACAATGACAAGAGAGCTTATTATGAAGCTCAATATCAAAAGAATGCTAAGATAGAGGTAGTGTTCATAAAAAAGGAAGAATCTTCATTGGCTTTACTCATAGGAATGATTAGGACCTCCTAACAAAAGGATTATAGTAGTACCTGTGGTGAAAAGAAAAAAGAAAGAACACATGCATGCATACATACACACACATATACACACATGCATGCATACACACATATACACACATGCATACATACACACATGCATACATACACACACATGCATACACACATACATACACACACACATATACACATATGTATACACACATACATACACACATATACACACATGCATGCATACATACACACACATACACATACACATACATGCATGCATACATACACACACATACACATACACACACATGTACACACATGCATACATACACACACACATGTACACATGCACACATACACACACATATATACACACATGCATACATACACACATATACACACATGCATGTATACATACACACACACATGTACACACATGCATACATACACACACATATATACATACATACTCATATACTCACACATGCATACATAGACACACATACACATATACACACATGCATACATTCACACACACACATACATACACACATGCACATATATACACACACATAAGCTAGTGTTTTATTTAAGTATATATAATTAAATATATAAAATTTTCATTTTGAAGTTTTTTTTACATCAAATATATAAAAATAAGATTAGGGTTTTTAGGCTATTTACACATACATACACATACACATATAATATATATATATACATGTATATACACATGTATACAGAAATATACATATTTTAGGTCTAGATATTTAAGATTAGGGTTTTAGGGTTTAGGCATACATATAACTCAATTATATTTATATTAAGAAAAAATATAAAGAAAAATAAGAAAAAGAATCTAAATATATAAATAAATATATATATAAAATATGATTAGAGTTTTAGGATTAGGGGTTTATATTTTTATAGGTGTTTAAGTATTTAGGTTTTAGTATTTCAGATTTAAGTCTAAGTCTTTCTGATTAGGGTTTTAGGGTTCGAATACCTACATAACATATATACACAAACACACATATACATATAATACATACATACATGTAGATACACATGTATACAAAAATATACATATTTTAGGTTTAAATCTTTAAGATTAGGGTTTTAGGGTTTTAACACCTACATAACATATATACACACATACACATACACATATAATACATATATACATGTAGATACACATGCATATAAAAATATACATATTTTAGGTCTAGAACTTTAAGATTAGCATTTTAGGGTTTAAATATATATATAAAATATGATTAGAGTTTTAGGATTAGGGGTTTAGATTTTTATAGGTGTTTAAGTATTTAGGTTTTAGTATTTCAGATTTAATTGTAAGTCTTTCTGATTAGGGTTTTAGGGTTTTAATACCTACATAACATATATACACAAACACACATATACATATAATACATACATACATGTAGATACACATGCATACAAAAATATACATATTTTAGGTTTAAATCTTTAAGATTAGGTTTTTAGTGTTTTAACACATACACAACATATATACACACATACACATACACATATGATACATTTATACATGTAGATACAGATGCATACAAAAATATACATATTTTAGGTCTAGATCTTTAAGATTAGGGTTTTAGGGTTTAGGCATACACATAACTCCATTATATTTATATTGAGAAAAAATATAGAGAAAAATAAGAAAAGAAATCTGAATATATAAATAAAAATATATATAAACTATGATTAGGGTTTTAGGATTAGGGGTTTAGATTTTTATAGGTGTTTAAGTATTTAGGTTTTAGTATTTTGGATTTAATTCTAAGTCTTTCTGATTAGGGTTTTAATACCTACATAACATATATACACAAACACACATATACATATAGTACATACATACATGTAGATACACATGCATACAGAAATATACATATTTTAGGTCGAAATCTTTAAGATTAGGGTTTTAGGGTTTTAACACCTACAGAACATATATACACACATACACATACACATAAAATACATATATACATGTAGATACACATGCATACAAAAATATACATATTTTAGGTCTATTTTTAAGATTAGGGTTTTAATTAAATATATATAATTAAATATATAAAAATAGGATTACGTAAGGAAAAAATTTGAATATATAAATAAATATATATATATAATAAGATAATTGTATACATAAATAAATATAAAAAGAACTAGTGTTTTAAAAAATTTAATTAAATATATATAATTAAATATATAAAAATAGGATTAAGTAAGGAAAAAATCTGAATATATATATATATATATATATATATATATATATATATATATATATATATATATATATATATATATATATATATATATATATATATATATATATATATATATATATATATATATATATATATATATATATATATATATATATATATATATATATATATATATATATAATAGGCTAACTATATAGATAAATAAATATAAAAAGAACTAGTGTTTTAAATAATTTAATTAAATATATATAATTAAATATATATAATTAAATATTTATACTTAAATATTTATAATTAAATATATAAAAATAGGATTAAGTAAGGAAAAAATCTGAATATATAAATAAATATATCTATATATAATAAGATAATTATATACATAAATAAATATAAAAAGAACTAGTGTTTTAAATAATTTAATTAAATATATATAATTAAATATATAAAAATATGATTAATTTAAATCGTTTTAAATAGAGTGAATATATATACACATACACATACACACATACTTATAAACCTATCTATATTCACATATATAGACAATGAGAATCTCCACGTATGTCCAAAGTGTGGAGCAAATAGATTTAGAGAAACATTCTAGGCGAAGCAATCCCTGCAAAGGTTCTTCGCCACTTTCCTATCATTCCACGAATTAAGAACATGTTTAGATGCAAATCTATAGCTGAGTTAATGTTATGGCATACAAAGAGCAGGTCTATTGATAATTTAATGCGAGTGCCTGCTGACTCTGATGCTTGGAAGCACATAGATAATAAGTGGCTAGAGTTTGCTAGTGAGCCTCGGTCCATACGTCTAGGCCTAGCTATGGATGGAGTGAATCCATTTGGATTACGTAGTTCTTCATGGAGCACATGGCCTGTATGTTTGGTTAATTACAATTATAATATCCCACCATGGTTGGCCACAAAGAAAGGTCATTTATTATTAGCTCTTATTGTACCAGGTAAGTATAAGGTAAATCACATGGATGTATGTCTTGCACCACTTGTGGAAGAACTACGCATTTTATGGGATGCGATTACTGTGCATGACATGTCTCAACCTATAAGAAGACGAGACATGCGAGTGCAAGGTATACTTATGTGGACAATGCATGATTGGCCTAGTTATGGTGAATGTTCAAGTTTATCGATTTCGGGTTACCATGCTTGTCCTTTATGCGGACCACGACTCGAAGCACGCTATTCCAAAGCACTACGTAAAACTGTCTATGAAGGACATCATAGATATTTGCCTGATGGACATGTTTTATGTGAAGGATAAATTGGTCGACAAGCACAACACCAAATGAAAGCTAGTGATTGGAAACAACTGTGGGATTCAGAAAATCCAGTTGTTGGCATGAAACGGTTGTCCATGAAACAACTGTGGGATGCGGCTGGCAAAGCAATGCGTGCACGCATATGACAGCTTTGCTCCATCCAGTTTGGACACTCTATCATGCTGAAATGGAGTGACCAGAATAAAGATCGGAAGAATTATATCACACAGACGATTTATCAAGAGTTCCGATCAGTCGATGGACAGTCTCTTGTCAGTTCAGAGTGGATTTTGCACACCGAACGTGAGGTTATGTCCCATCAACGATCTGAGGCTCGTAGTGCTTTCAGAGCAGGCTTACCAAAGCCTATATGGTTAGATGTTGAGGAATGGGATGTGATTCGTGATGAGCAGCAGCAGACTCCTGACCGATATTGCCAGCAGCAAGATGCAGCAGCCACGCGTTTAGATACGGTTGGACTGTCACATTTGGGTAGCGGTGGATATGACACGATGCGTCATGAGTTTGTAAGTACCATTTCATTTAGTGAATTTATTTATGTTAAATTTCTCATGTATGTTCCTCTAATCTTTTGTATATTTGTTTCAGGAGCTAGCAATGGGTCATCCTCCAATACGAACGGAGGAGTCTTACGGATATCGTCATGGATTGATTGCACTATTGGAGGACTTGGAGGGACGGGGTGCGGTCGTTTCATGAGAGCATTTTCGATGAGGTAATTAATTTATAAACTTGGTTTTTACTTGTTGTTTGTAATTTTCATGTGAATTTATCTCATTCCATTAATGTTCTTTGTTGCAAGACTATTGATATGGAACGTTCTTTGCATGTGTATGGCAGTGGAACATCAAAATTCTGTATTTGATTTTCATATGGCAATGCATTGCTTTGCCACATTTTGTAAAAGCGTCATATATGACAGTGGTTTTCCACACTCTTGTACATGCTTGATTATTGCAATATATAACTTCTTTTGTACATGGTTCATGGTTCATTCTGATTATCTCTTTTGTGTCCAATAATACTATGTTTAATGAAATCATATTTTGGTTGACATTAGAGTACGCATCACATGTACTCTGTTTTTTTTGGCCAGAGTGTATTGTCTTTTGTTGAGCAACATCATGGTAATGTTGCTGTAGCAAAAGACAACACACTCTGCCCAAAAAAAAATTTGCAGGTATGGTTGTCGGTATATGCGATGGTACTCCCATTAATGTCATCGGAATACGTGTCGGTACACCCAGTAGGCAATGGTATACGCAAGGGTATGCCCAACAAAGCTCTCGGTATAGGCGCCGATATGGGCGCCAGTATTACCAACGCTTCTACTGACGCATAGACCAATGCTTATACTGATGCTTATACTGACGGTTTGGTATCGACGCACATACTGACCTTTACATCAGCGTGATGGCAAATAAAGCTGTGTTCATTTGCCTCGGTAAAAACCTCGGTATACCATCGATCTGTTGTAGTGTATATTTCACAAAAAGGTTAGCCACCTAAATAATCAAGTTAGAAACAAAAAAAGGTTTGAGCCTAAAATGGTTGAAAGGTAGAAATTATCGAGAGATATGATCATTTTGATACTTACAAGACAAATGATAAGTGCCATACTACCACAGAGGGTCTCAATAGAGTCAAGCCACAAGTGAACTAGCGAGGTACTTTGATGAGGGAGATGAGGGAATTTGATGAGGCAAGTCTCACTTCAAAGTTACATGTCATGTAATGGCTCACACATGCATCCAAGTATTACAACAAAGGAGGCAAGGGTCATTCAAGACATCAAGAGACCAATTTCACCACAACAATGAAATATTTTGAGGAAGTAGATTCTCTCGATGTATAAATGATAAATAGCTTCTTTTACAAATGTGAATATCACTTTTTTCCTACAAAAGAAAAGATTAGAGTGAATATTATAATTATAAGGAACACACACACACACACACACACACATATATATATATATATATATATATATATATATATATATATATATATATATATATATATATATATATATATATATATATATATATATATATATATATATATATATATATATATATATATATATATATATATATATATATATATATATATATATATATATATGTTTGTGTGTGTGTGTCTGTATATATATATATATATATATATATATATATATATATATATATATATATATATATATATATATATATATATATATATGTATGTATGTATGTATGTATGTATGTATGTATGTATGTATGTATGTATGTATGTATGTATGTATGTATGTATGTATGTATGTATGTATGTATGTATGTATGTATGTATGTATGTATTATATATATATATATATATATATATATATATATATATATATATATATATATATACTTAAACTAAAGATTTATTATATTACAGTAAAAACTACAATAAAGAGTCACTATTATAGTAAATATTATAAGTTGAGGGTTAATATATAGTCACAAAAAGTCTAAGGTTATGGCTAGAGGTCAATATATAGTAAATAATGAGTATCTCTAATGTTTCATGGCTTTACTATGCTTTGGAAGCTGGTGGCTCAACATGAAAGAACTTTGGTTCCACATTTGCTTCCCCTCCCCCCCCCGCCCCCCAACGAAGAGGCTCGGTTATTCCATATTTTACTTTTTGTCAACATTTTGGCATCTACGTGTTTTTCTTGTGATATTTATCTTCCATGTGCCCATGATAAAGTGGGCTATGGATTTGATACATTCCATGGTCTTTAAATTAGTAACATGTCATGTGGGAGCTCACACATGCATGCAAGTATTACATCAAAGGAGGGAAGGATCATTCAAGACATCAAGAGACCAATTCTATTGCAACTATGAAATATTTTGGGGACGTATAATCTCTTGATGTATAAATGGTAAATATCGCTTTTACAAAATTGAATATTGGTATTTTTTTTCTTAGTGAAATCATCTTGCCCAATAATAATAGTACAACATTTAGGTTGCTTTGGTTGGTTAAAAGAAAAGATTATAGTAAATATTATAATTATAGGGGTTCATCACGTTAAGTGGAAGAGTCAATCTATTGATAGAAAATTAGTGGTTCATCACATTAAGTGGAAGAGTCAATCTATTGATCATGCGTCATAGAAATATTCCAACCAAAGTTATGCAGGATTCTTCACACCAAAATAACTTTATTTATGTACAATTGGAAGAGATTTTGCAAGGAGTCAATTCTAAAAGAGGTAGAGGTAGTATTCAAGTGTGGATAAACTATTGAACGTGAGGCAAGATTGAATGCGAAAGTCTAAACATTTCCATAGGACATGCTTGAATGGAAGTGCCATAGCAAAGAAAGAAGTGCCATAGCAAAGAAAAATAAGCGATCACGCACTTGAAATCAAGATGAAATCCAGTTCTACATGGGATAATTAGACATATTAATAGTCTCAAGCCTTTGGCTGAATGTCTTATGAATATGGAACTAGCTTCTTTATAGTGGACCATTCATTGAAGCCGAGTAGTGAATCATTTGCTTTATTTCGAGTGCTTCAAATTAGCTCTCCTAACATGAATTAAAAGCAGATCATTAAAAGTATGGAGCAAAATGTCCATTTTGACCTGTTTCGCAAATAATGTAACATGAAAGATTTATTCATTGGTTTTTTTTTTTCATGTGTGAACATATCATTTCATAGACTATGCTAATCAAACTCATCTCAAAGCGCATGAACGATCAATTTGATGTAGATTATGTTTTCTCGATTTATTTATCAACACAATGCAAATGAAAACACATTCTCATGGGCTAATGTTTTTCAAATTAAGTTTTGATTTTCTCTGCTTTTTGAACGTAGTTGTATCTTTCATTTTGAATTAATTGTGAGGCGGATTAAGTATGCTCATATATAATTATGAGGGTGACAGCAGAGACCTTGAAACTTTACTTGACCAAAGTAACGGATTTAGCTTCTAAGCGAATAGATCGAGTGGTGTGCTTTCATTCTTTCGGCATTCCCTATTGTTTCGTTTCACATGAAAGATGGGATTACATATTGGATAGTCTCGTACCCTACAACTATGACGCTGCTATATTAGTGATTGTTGCACTGCAGCAGCTCGCTCGCGTATGTATTTTGCGTCTTCGATATTTCTGCGGGTGTCGCTCAGAAGGAAGCAAGTACGATGGAAGGACGATTACTCTGCAACGCACAGTGAAATGGCGGCGGCGGCGATTGAGCGGCTCATGCAAGCATTAAAGTTGCTCCTGATCTGCTAGGTGTTGAATATGAGAGTTTGGAATTCGCAACTGCAAGCCTCTCTTCTTCTCTCTATAAAGCTCCACGCAAAACACACACCGTTTCTCAATAAAACAACTTGCAACGAAGACTCCACCTCCTCAAAAGCTACCTAGCAGACTCTTGAGTTGCATCATGATGCTAGCTCTTGCCTGCCTGCCTGCTTCATCACTAACGGAAGCAGAAAAGTTTTACTCCCTTAGTACGAGTTCCATCTCCGTGACACCTGCGGATTTCGAGACGTGAAATTTTTCATTAACCTATACGCAATGCCATTGTCAACCGGCCCATCAAAGTTTTCGAGCTTCGACATTAAATCCAGAGGCAATACGATTCATAAAGCATTTCTCGACATCGATGACAGAGAATCTGTCTCCGAACTCAACCCCGGCATTTCACACCTCAATATCTACACAGACGGATCTTTAAAAGTTCTTCCAAATAAATGCATCAGCGCAGGTTGCGGCATATTTATGGAGTGGAAAAATGTTGGAATGGCTATGAACCTAAATAGGTGGTTCGATGACGACGCCGAGAGCGCACATGATTGTGGGCGGCTTTCCACAAAGACAGAGTTGATCGCCATCTATTTGGCACTGAAACATATTGCCAATGAGCAAATATTGAACAGATATGTTGGTGAGGCAGATGGTACATTTCGAAGGCTAACGATTTGGACAGACAGCAAATACGCGCTTCAAAACCTCAAGTGGAAGAGTCGAAATCATGATTCTCATCCCACACTTGAAGATTCTACAACACAGAGGAAGAAGAAGATGATAGACGATCGCATCATGGACGCCGTGCAAACAATTTCTCCTGTCCGGGTGACCATAAGGAAAGTTGGAGCGCACAGATGTATCAAAGGCAATGAAGTAGCGGACACCCTTGCAAAGATTGGTCGACTTCAATGGATGCCGGTTCATGTGTACAATAATGCAGGTGATAATTGATTTTGATGGATGATGGAGGCGCCAGCTGATAGCTTGATCCATTTCTTTCGGAGCCGAGTGTGTTTCTTTTTTATCTGATTTACTTTGAAGTACAATTCATGTAAACATGAATGAATGCAGGTGAGAATCTGCTAGGCATCCCCGACTACGCAGATCGACGTTCTCAACGAGCTTCCATGGCGAACAGTTCTTCTTTTGACACTAGCAACAGCCGTGCTTCCAAGGTCGATGATATGGAGGCCAACTGGTGTTCGAATAAACAGAAGAGGCAAAGCGGCAATCAGCTGCCCTTGCGCAAGTGCCCAGGTCTTCTGCTAAGCGATGAATATACTCCTGGGGCCTAATTACGGGTCTCGGATGGATGGATGAAGGTGGTGGAAGTCATGGCCTTGTCCTCCTCCTTTGGATATTATTAACCAGATTTCCTTTCCGTTCTGTACATAAGTTAGACGGACACGAAGAAAAAGACGATCTGTAGTCTGTTCAGTGTGGTGTTGCTGCTCCTCCTCCTCCTCCTCCTCATGATTTCGTTGAAGTGATTGCCGTGGTCTAGTCTTTCTTCTGGTGCTCAAAGTGTGTTTTATTATTTGTTCTCATGTTGTTGTTGTTGGTTTTTTTTTTCTTTTAAGTGATTTCCTGCTGCTGCTGATGGTACTTCATATCTGTGAGCCTCATGTTCAAACGCAGC
Organism: Ceratopteris richardii; assembly: GCA_020310875.1. Classification (NCBI taxonomy): domain Eukaryota; kingdom Viridiplantae; phylum Streptophyta; class Polypodiopsida; order Polypodiales; family Pteridaceae; genus Ceratopteris; species Ceratopteris richardii. The sequence continues at coordinate 253,027,654 of CM035406.1, read as the reverse complement.
ATAAAATATCCCGAATGCCAGAAACTTTGCATGTCAAGCGGATAAAATATGGCTGATCCTAATTTCATACGACGCCCTTAAATCATCTGCATTTTTAAGGGCGAAAACCAGCTCCAACTCTTCGCTCCTAGAAAAGTAGTAGCCGAAGCTTTTCATTCCTAAAGATTGCGTCCCATTTATCTCTTTCGAATACATAGATATATAGAGCCGATAGCATGCAGTGGCTTCAACGAGGAAAAGAGAAAACCAATTTTGGGAAACAAGTCCCATGTGGGTTAGGATGAACTACACCAAGAGAAGAAGGCATTCTAGATATAGGCTAATCTTTCCACATAGCGTTTTTGAAGTCTCGACATAGGCTAACTCTAGATATAGGGTAATCTTTCTTGAAGTCTTGTTATAGCATATCTGTCCAAATAACTTGAAAATCACACACCAAAAATCTTCATGCACTCAAGGTCTGATAGGACTTTAGTGTGGACCTATCTAGTCAAAACTCGCATTTCATTAATCACATGTAAAGGTGAGAGGCCTTATAAAAGAATTTGGCCTCATCATTTTTAGAAAGGCAACCAAATGGATGGCTGAGATCACTAGTCTATTTTCCTAGATCGGAGATGCTCAGTAACTGCATTAGAGTGGGTGTTAAATTGGAAGATAATCTAGCAATTGGTTTCAAACTCCCGATGTCAGGAGCTACACCATCACAACCCTGATGTGATGGAGAGATGAATATTCCCGCAACCTGACACCCCTATCCATACAACAACTCTTGGGATTCACAATGACCTCTAGATTGATTCAAACCACATATGCATGTGAAATCTCCAACATTGCTTTTACACTTTCCACTAGAGTCTACTAGTGGTACGCATACTTGCCACTTGCATCAAGTCTCTTTCAACTCATGTTAACACTAGAGCTCTTTGCGAGACACTCACTCCCTAGCTCCTGATGGGGGGTTGAATCCAAGAACTCCTCCTTCCCATCCTTGAGACCTAAGAACTAGGCAGATGCTATTTTAAAGAGTGTCTATTGCTTCAGGTTAATAGCCATAGGAAAGACTTCGAGGAAGTATTGTATAGATAGTTAGAATGACAATCTAGTAATTTGAATCGATAGCTTGCTTTAGATCTCCTAACAGAAGCCTCAATATCATTGCATAGTGGTATCATTTATCTCCTTCGAATACATAGATATATAGAGCCGATAGCATGCATTGGCTTCAACGAGGAAAAGAGAAAACAAATTTTGGGAAACAAGTCCCATGTGGGTTGGGGTGAACTACACCAAGAGAAGAAGGCATTCTAGATATAGGCTAATCTTTCCACATAACGTTTTCGAAGTCTCCATGTAGGCTAACTCTAGATATAGGGTAACCTTTCTTGAAGTCATGTTATAGCATAATCAGTCCAAATAACTTGAAAATCACACACCAAAACTCTTCATGCACTCAAGTTCTGATAGGACTTTAGTGTGGAGCTATCTAGTCAAAACTCGCATTTCATTAATCACATGTAAAGGTGACAGGCCTTACTTATAAAAGAATTTGGCCTCATCATTTTTAGAAAGGCAACCAAATGGATGGCTAAGATGACTAGTCTATTTTCCTAGATCGGACATGCTCAGTAACTGCATTAGAGTGGGTGTTGAATTGGAAGATAATCTAGCAATTGGTTTCAAACTCCCAATGTGACGAGCTACAGCATCACAGCCCTAATGTGATGGAGAGATGAATCTTCTCGCAACCTGACACCCCTATCCATACGACAACTCTTGGGATTCACAATGACCTCTAGATTGATTCAAACCACATATGCATGTGAAATCTCCAACATTGCTTTTACACTTTCCACTAGACTCCACTAGTGGTAGGCATACTTGCCACTTTCATCAAGTCTGTTTCAACTCATGTTAAAGCTAGAGCTCTTTGCAAGACACTCACTCCCTAGCTCGTGATGGGGGGTTGAATCCAAGACCTCCTCCTTCCCATCCTTTAGAACTAAGAACTAGATAGATGCTATTTTAAAGAGTGTCCATTGCTTCAGGTTAATATCCATAGGAAATTCTTCGAGTAAGTATTGTATAGATACTTAGAATGACAATCTAGAAATTTGGATCGATAGCTTGCTTTGGATCTCCTAACAGAAGCCTGAATATCATTGCATAGTGGTATCATTTATCCCTTTTGAGTACACAAATATATAGAGCCGATAGCATGCATTGGCTTCAACAAAGAAAAGAGAAAACAAATTTTGGGAAGCATCTCCCATGTGGGTTAGGATGAAATACACTAAGAGAAGAACACATTCTAGATATAGCCTTATCTTTCCACATAACACTTTTGAAGTCGTGACAATGGGTGCTATTCATTTGTGTTTTGACACCCATGTGGGTTAGGATGAGCTACACCAAGAGAAGAAGGCATTCTAGATATAGGCTAATCTTTCCACATAACATTTTTGAAGTCTCGATATAGGCTAACTCTAGATATAGGGTAACCTTTCTTGAAGTCTTGTGTTAGCATAATCTGTCCAAATAACTTGAAAATCACACACCAAAACTCTTCATGCACTTAAGGTCTGATAGGACTTTAGTGCGGAGCTATCTAGTCAAAACTCGCATTTCATTAATCACATGTAAAGGTGAGAGGCCTTACTTATAAAAGAATTTGGCCTCATCATTTTTAGAAAGGCAACCAAATGGATGGCTGAGAGCACTAGTCTATTTTCCTAGATCGGACATGCTTAGTAACTGCATTAGAGTGGGTGTTGAATTGGAAGATAATTTAGCCATTGGTTTCAAACTCCCAATGTGAGGAACTAGAGCATCACAACCTTGATGTGATGGAGAGATGAATTGTTGTCAGGATCTTGCTCATGCGCACACAAAGGTTACGAATGCAGAAAATACACAGAAGAATAGAGGCAAGAAGAGACGAGACTAAACGCAGCATTGGGTGCAATCTCCCCCCATGCACTCTGTTTCGACAGTCCACAAAGTGCATGTATTTATAGGAATTTTTCATTATGTCAAAAAGAGTGGTTAAATGAGAGCGGCTTCGAAAAGCAAGCGTGAAACTAAAAGTTGGTAACTTTTACAGAAAGCCATTGCTTTCAATAACAGAAACTACAGTCTACAACGACCCTTATTCTAACCATTACTTTTCTAACTGTTTCTAACAATAGAACCTTCTACGAGGGTTTATTTACAAGCTAAATAATAATTATTCGGATTATTGATATCCGCCCTTTCACACCTTGCACGCTCCTCACGAACCTTCAGCTGCTATATCAAAAACATCAAAAACACATTAATACATCAATAATTTAACACTCTAACAATACATTGTTCAATAATAATTTAACACTCCAACAATGCATTGTTCAACATATTCCATGTCACAATCCAACAATGCATTGTTCAACATGTTCCATGTTACACTCCAACAATGCATTGTTTAACATATTCCATAAGTTATAACATGAATGTTCTTGTAACCTCACACCCCTATCCATACAACAACTCTTGGGATTCACAATGACCTCTAGATTGATTCAAACCACATATGCATGTGAAATCTCCAACATTGCTTTTACACTTTCCACTAGAGTCTAGTAGTGCTAGGCATACTTGTCACTTGCATCAAGTCTCTTTCAACTCATGTTAATGCTAGAGCTCTTTGCGAGACACTCACTCCCTAGCTCCTGACGGGGGGTTGAGTCCAAGACCTCCTCCTTCCCATCCTTGACACCTAAGAACTAGGCATATGCTATTTTAAAGAGTGTCTATTGCTTCAGATTTAATATCCATAGGAAAGTCTTCGAGGAAGTATTGTATAGATACGTAGAATGACAATCTAGTAATTTGGATTGATAGCTTGCTTTGGATCTCCTAACAGAAGCCTGAATATCATTGCATAGTGGTATCATTTATCCTTTTTGAGTACACAGATATATAGAGCCGATAGCATGCATTGGCTTCAACAAAGAAAAGAGAAAACAAATTTTGGGAAGCATCTCCCATGTGGGTTAGGATGAAATACACTAAGAGAAGAACACATTCTAGATATAGCCTTATCTTTCCACATAACATTTTTGAAGTCGTGATAATGGTTAACTCTAGATACAGGCTAATCTTTCTTGAAGTCGATATAGGATAATCTGTCCAAATAACTTGATCATCACACACCAAAATTCTTCATGCACGTAAGGTTTGATACGACTTAAGTGTGCAGCTCTCTAGTTAAAAGTCACATTTCATCACTCACATGTAAAGCTGAGAGGCCCTACTTATAAAATAAATTGGCCTTATCCTTTTTAGAAAGGCCAACAAATGGATGGCTAAGATAACTAGTCTATTTTCCTCGATTGCACATGCTCAATAATTGCATTAGAGAGGGTGCTGAATTGGAAGATAATCTTGCAATTGGGAGAAGAACGCATTCTAGGTATAGCCTAATCTTTCCACATAACGTTTCTGAAGTCTCGATAGAGGCTAACTCTAGATAAAGGCTAATCTTTCTTGAAGCCTTGATATAAGAGAATCTGTCCAAATAACTTGAACATCACACACCAAAATTTATCATGCACTTACAGGTTTGATACGACTTTAGTGTAGAGTTCTCTAGTCAAAAGTCACATTTCATTACTCACACGTAAAGGTGAGAGGCCCTACTTATAAAAGAAATTGGCCTTATCCTTTTTAGAAAGGACAACAAATGGATGGCTTACATCACTAGTCTATTTTCCTAGTTTGGACATGATCAACATTTGCATTAGAGAGGGTTCTAAATTGGAAGATAATCTAGTGATTGGTTTGAAACTCCAAATGTAAAAAGCTACAGCATTTGGGCCACTTTGTGAAAGAGAGGTGGATCTCCTCGCAACCTTATGCCCCTATACATATAACAGCTCTTGGGATTCACAATGACCTCTAGATTGTTTCAAACTAAAATTGCATCTGAAATCTCTGACCTTGCTTTTACACTTTCCACTAGTGTCTAATAGTGGTAGGTGTAGTTTCCACTTGCATCAAGTCTCTTTCAACTCATGTTAACACTAGAGCTCTTTGGGAGAAACTCGCTCTATGGCTCCTCGTGGGGGGTTGAATCCAAGACCTCCTCCTTCCCATACTTTAGACATAAGCACTAGGTAGATGCTATTGTAAATAGTGTCATATCGTTCAGGTTATTATGCATAGTGTAGTGCCGTACAAATTCTCTCTCTCTCTCTCTGTCTCTCTCTCTCTCTCTCTCTCTCTCCACTAGAGCCCCCCCAATCCCTCCTCTCCCCTTCCCCTTCCACCCGCCCCCGCCCACACACTAGTGCACAACCCCTCCCCCCCCCCCCCCCCCCCCCCCCCGCCGTTCAGTCCCTGTAGTGGCTCTCTCTCTCTCTCTCTCTCTCTCTCTCTCTCTCTCTCTCTCTCTCTCTCTCTCTCTCTCTCTCTCTCTCTCTCTCTCTCTCTCTCTCTCTCTCTCTCTCTCTCTCTCTCTCTCTCTCTCTCTCTCTCTCTCCCGCATTTTCCGCCTTCCCCTCCTCCCCCCTCCTGCTACCCCCGTCGTCCCCTCCTCTCCTGTCCCACCCATCCATAGCCCCCCTGCCATCGTCTCGTAGTCCCCCGTGAAGCACAGCGATGCCTTGCGATGGAATTATTATAGAATGATACTTTAGTGGTTGATCCTGAACACCAATGGCAAGCTTGAAGGCACATCTCGCAGTCGAGATGACGGGAACAAATCGACAAGAGCCTTGGGAGGCCTGCAGATTAGGCAAACGCCTCATGCCATCGCCTTGCCCCTTTAAAATATTGTTCGTGTTCTTTGTACACCTGTGAATCCGGCGAATGTTTTTTCTCTGCAAGGCCTTTACCCCACCTGGCGCCCTAAAGAATACCCCTACATGCAAGACATAGAAGGCATGGGAATCATTGAGCAACTAGACGAGGACATGCACAACATTTTCGAGGGATAGCATGTGATTCCATTTAGTGATAATGCAGATCAACCTTGGCAAAGGCTGTGGCAGGAGTTCATAGTGGTCACAGGCACGCGTCTTATCCTCGTTCCTGACTTTATACCAAACGAAGCGATTGCGGCTTTAGTCTTGGGTCGAATGTTTATTCAATATGCGCATCATCAGGGCATCACCACAATCGATCTAGTCCATTGAAATAAACTCATAGAGGAATAAAGTCCCTTGGGGCAGATGAGGTCATCAATTTTAACACCCACAACCTCCCCTAGCCCACCCCCTATTCCCACCCATAACCTCCCACACCCCCCACAATCTCCCACAACTCCCCACAACCTCTCGTAGCCCACCCCCTATTCCCACACACAACCTCCCACACCCCCCCACAATCTCCCACATCCCACCCCCTATTCCCACCCACAACCTCGCACACCCCCCACAATCTCCCACAACTCCCCACAACCTCCCCCAGCCCACCCCCTATTCCCACCCACAACTTCCTTCCCATCCTTGAGACCTAAGAACTAGGCAGATGCTATTTTAAAGAGTGTCTATTGCTTGAGGTTAGTATCCATAGGAAAGTCTTCGAGGAAGTATTGTATAGACAGTTAGAATGACAATCTAGTAATTTGGATCAATAGCTTGCTTTGGCTTTCCTAACAGAAGCCTGAATATCATTGCATAGTGGTATCATTTATCCCATTTTGGGGAGAGAGAGAGAGAGAGAGAGTTGAAATGAAATAGACTGTGTCTCTGAGCTGCTATTCATTTGTGTTTTGATAGACTGGAACGATGGCTAACTGAAGTTGGAGAGAGGATATAACATAATATGCCCTTAAATCTGCAGGGCCAAAACCTGGATTTTGAATTTTGAAGAAATGAGAACAAATATTTTCTCAACCTATCCTGCAGCTTAAAATTCTTACAATGCCCTTGGGGTAGGGGGGGGGGGGCTTTATTTAGGTAGATGGTTTGGATCATTCATAATCAGACAACTCCTTGTAGTAAATGTTTGTGTTCATAAATATGATCGAGTTCAAGCATGTCTAGTGTTTTTTAATTTCATATTTTTCTTACATAAGAACCTAAACGTAGCAAAAAGATAAGTTGGTAGTTGACAACAGACTCTACTAGTGACCATGAGTTCCACAAGAGGCCATACACCATGACTCCCACGTGAGTTCCAGGAAGTAAGGCAAATACTATTGTAAGAGTGTCATATCCTTGAGGTTATTATCCATACGAAATTCTTGGAAGAAGTTTTGTATAGATAATAATGATGACAATCTAGTATTTTGGATCGACTGCTTGCTCTCTGGATCTTGCATGAGAAGCGTGAATATCATTGCATAGTGGTATCATTTATCTCTTTCGAATACATAGATATATAGAGCCGATAGCATGCATTGGCTTCAACGAGGAAAAGAGAAAACAAATTTTGGGAAACAAGTCCCATGTGGGTTAGGATGACGTACACTAAGAGAAGAAGGCATTCTACATATAGGATAATCTTTCCACATAACGTTTTTGAAGTCTCGATATAGGCTAACTCTAGATATAGGGTAACCTTTCGTGAAGCCTTGTTATAGCATAATCTGTCCAAATAACTTGCAAATCACACACCAAAACTCTTCATGCACTTAAGGTCTGATAGGACTTTAGTGTGGAGCTATAAAAGCTGAGAGGCCCTACTTATAAAAGAAATCCGCCTTATCCGTTTTAGAAAGGCCAACAAATGGATGTCTAAGATCACTAGTCTATTTTCCTGGATTGCACATGCTAACTAATTGCATTAGAGAGGGTGCTGAATCGGAAGATAATCTTGCAATTGGGAGAAGAACGAAGTCTGGGTATAGCCTAATCTTTCCACATAACGTTTTTGAAGTCTCGATAGTGGGTAACTCTAGATAAAGGCTAATCTTTCTTGAAGTCTTGATACAGGATAGTCTGTCCAAATAACTTGAACATCACACACCAAAATTCGTCATGCACTTAAGGTTTGATAGGACATTAGTGTAGAGTTGTCTAGTCAAAAGTCACATTTCATTACTCACACGTAAAGGTGAGAGGCCCTACTTATAAAAGAAATTCGCCTTATCCTTTTTAGAAAGGACAACAAATGGATGGCTAACATCACTAGTCTATTTTCCTAGTTTGGACATGATCAACATTTGCATTAGAGAGGGTTCTAAATTGGAAGATAATCTAGTGATTGGTTTGAAACTCCAAATGTAAAAAGCTAAAGCATTTGGGCCACTTTGTGATAGAGAGATGAATCTCCTTGCAACCTTATGCCCCTATACATATAACAGCTCTTGGGATTCACAATGACCTCTAGATTGTTTCAAACTGCAATTTCATCTGAAATCTCCAACATTGCTTTCACACTTTCCACTAGAGTCTAATAGTGGTAGGTGTAGTTTCCACTTGCATCAAGTCCCTTTCAGCTCATGTTAACACACGAGCTCTTTGGGAGGAACTCACTCTATGGCTCCTCGTGGGGGGTTGAATTCAAGACCTCCTCCTTCCCATACTTGAGACATAAGCACTAGGCAGATGCTATTGTAAATAGTGTCATATCCTTGAGGTTATTATGCATAGTGTAGTGCCGTACAAATTCTCTCTCTCTCACTCTCTCTCACTCTCTCTCTCTCTCTCTCCCCACATCGGCTCTGGCTCTCTCTCTCTCTCTCTCTCTCTCTCTCTCTCTCTCTCTCTCTCTCTCTCTATCTCTCTCTCTCTCTCTCTCTCTCTCTCTCTCTCTCTCTCTCTCTCTCTCTCTCTCTCTCTCTCTCTCTCTCTCTCTCTCTCTCTCTCTCTCTCTCTCTCTCTCTCTCTCCCGCATCCCCTGCCATCCCCTCCTCTCCCCTCCCACTACCATGCGCCCCCGCCCACACACTAGCGTAGAGCCCCCCTCCCCTTGCCATTCATTCCCAGCAGCAGCTCTCTCTCTCTCTCTCTCTCTCTCTCTCTCTCTCTCTCTCTCTCTCTCTCTCTCTCTCTCTCTCTCTCTCTCTCTCTCTCCCTCCCTCTCTCTCTCTCTCTCCCGCATTCCCCGCCTTCCCCTCCTCTCCCCTCCTGCTACCCCCGTCATCCCCTCCTCTCCCTCCCATCCCCTCCCGCCTATCCATAGCCCCCCCTGCCATCCTAACCCCACTGCCACCCCCACTCGCAATCCCCCGTGAAGCACAGCAATGCCTTGCGATGGAATGATTATAGATTGATACTTTAGTGGTTGATCCTAAACTCCAATGGCGAGCTTGAAGGTGCATCTCGCAGTCGAGATGACGGGAACGAATGGACTGGAGCTTTGGGAGGCCTACAGATTAGGCAAACGCCTCACGCCATTGCCTTGCCCCTCTGAAATCCTTGTTCATGTTCTTTGTACACGTGTGAATCTAGCAAATGTTTTTTCTCTACAAGTTCTTTACCCCACCTGGCGCCCTAAAGAATACCCCTACGTGCAAGACATAGAAGGCATGGAAATCATTGAGCAACTAGGTGACGACATGCACAACATGATCGAGGGATAGCATGTGATTTCATTTAGTGATAATGCAGATCAAACTTGGCAAGGGCTGTGGCAGGAGTGCACAGTGGTTCCAACCACGCGTGTTATCCCTGTTCTTGACTTTATACCAAACAAAGCAGCTGCGGCTTCAGTCTTGGGTCGAATGTTTATTCAATATGCGCATTATCAGGGCATCAACACAATCGATCTAGTCCGCCGAAATGAATTCATAGAGGAATAAAGTCCCTTGGGGCAGATGAGGTCATCAATTTTAACAGCCACAACCTCCCGTAGCCAACCCCCTATTCCCACCCACAACCTCCCACACCCCCCACAATCTCCCACAACTCCCGACAATCTCCCGCAGCCCACCCCCTATTCCCACCGACAACCTCCCAGACCCCCCCCCACAATCTCCCACATACCACCCCCTATTCCCACCCACAACCTCCCACACCCCCCACAATCGCCCACAACTCCCAACAACGTCCCCGAGCCCACCCCCTATTCCCACCGACAACCTCCCGCAGCCCACCTCCTATTCCCACCCACAACCTCCCACACCCCCGACAACCTCCCACATCCCACCCCCTATTCCCACCCACAACCTCCCACACCCCCCCACAATCTCCCACAACTCCCCACAACCTCCCGTAGCCCACCCCCTATTCCCACCCACACCCTCCCCTAGCCCACCCACAACCTTCCACACCTCTCACAATCTCCCACAACTCCCCACAAGCTCCTGTAGCCCACCCCGTATTCCCACGCACAACCTCCCACACCCCCCACAATCTCCCACATCCCACCCCCTATTCCCACCCACAACCTCCCACACTCCCCCACAATCTCCCACAACTACCCACAACCTCCCGTAGCCCACCCCCTATTCCCACCCAAAACCTCTCGTAGCCCACCCCCTATTCCCACCCACAACCTCCCACACCCCCCACAATCTCCCACATCGCACCCCTATTCCCACCCACAACCTCCCACACCGCCCCACAATCTTCGACAACTCCCCACAACCTCCCGCAGCACACCCCCTATTCCCACCCCCTATTCCCACCAACAACCTTCCGCAACCCACCCCCTATTCCCACCCACAACCTCCCACACCCCCCACAATCTCCCATAACTCCCAACAACCTCCCGCATCCCACCCCTATTCCCACTCACAACCTCCCGCAGCCCACCCTCTATTCGCACCCACAACCTCCCACACCCCTGACAATCTCCCACATCCCACCCCCTATTCCCACCCACAACCTCCCGCCCCTCCCCCCCCCCCCCCCCCGCCCCACAATCTCCCACAACTCCCCACAACCTCCCGCAGCCCACCCCCTATTCCCACAAAGAACCTCCCGCAGCCCACCCCATATTCCCACCCACAACCTCCCACAACCCCCACAATCTCCCACAACTCCCCATAACCTCCCACAACCCCCCACAATCTCCCACAACTCCCCACAATCTCCCGCAGCCCACCTCCTATTCCCACCCACAACCTCAAACACCCCCCACCCCCACAATCTCCCACATCCCACCCCATATTCCCACCCACAATCTCCCACACCCCCCCACAATCTCACACATCCCACCGCCTATTCCCACCCACAACCTCTCACACCCCCCATAATCTCCCACAATTCCCCACAACCTCCCACAGCCCACCCCCTATTCCCACCCACAACCTCCCGCAGCCCACCCCCTATTCGCACCCACAACCTCCCACCCCCCCCCACACAATCTCCCACAACTCCCTACAACCTCCTGCATCCTACCCCCTATTCCCACCCACAACCTCTTGCAGCCCACCCCCTATTCCCACCCACAACCTCCCACACCCCCCCACAACTTCCCACCACTCCTCCCACACCTCCCACACCACCCACCATCTCTCCTACTCAATATGTAAGGGTCAAAAGCTACTACAAAAATTACGTGAAGGATTTGCTTCTTAGGGTCCTTCGAATATCACGTGCGGCACAAAATGAGGATCTCAGCTTGCATGCAAAAGTGACAATAAAAGTGTAAGTGGTAAAAGTGAAAGTAGAGAAATGACTGTTGCCACCAACCATTCATGAGGACTGCCTATTTTTGAGGATCCAATTCAAGACTGGTGGCATATTTGATCTACCCCTCCAATTTTGGGCAATCAAGCATTGATGGTTTCATGGTTGATTTTCCCCGTGCACCCCTGGCGGACTACCAAAGCTCAAGGTTATCTATTCTAATAAAGGATGAAGCTCTCACAGGCGTAATTATAGATGGAGGCTCTCGAATTAACTTAATGCCAGAGTTCACAATGAGGAAACTGCATTTGAACCCCACCAAGATGGTAGCATTCATAGTTACACTAGCCGATCAACATCGGGTTGCACCACTTGGCATTTTTGAAAAGGTACTCATGATAGTACAGGGTTGTCACTTTGTTATGGATTTTTTTGTTATTGCACTTCCATAGGAGACTTCTTATCCATTACTCCTAGGAAGACCTTGGCGGAAGCAAGCAAAAGCTTTGCAAGATTGGGGAAAAAACAAACTGTGGATTTCAACGAGCACCAATAGCCAACTGCAACTACATTTGGAAGAAGGATTTCACTCAAGGAAAACTACTAGGTATACTGTGGACACTTAGGTAATGCCCTCTCTACCCCAAGAGGAAGATACATTATTGAATTGGATGATGGAAAGTGCAGAGTGTTGCAAGGTGGAAATCAATGAAATAGAGGAAGAAGTTGCAGATAAAGGAGTTGCGGGAAAAGGCCATGAAGTTCACAAGGAGTTGCAAAATGAGAGTTTGCAGGAGAATACAAAGTTTGAAGAGGCAACAAATATAGAAATATCCAAGATGGAAAGTTATGAGCCTAAGTGGAGAGAAGATCTTCCTTTTTCAGATATACCTCAATGATGGACCAGAGAGTATATTGCAGGATACAAGCTAAAATCCACTCCCGCATACAGTGGAGATGATTTATCAAAGAAGACTAGTCCTGAAACATTGGTTCAAGAAGTAAATCTAGGGGATGAAGAGAGCCCTCAAGTAGTTGGCCACTTGGCCTCTTGGCTATGGCATTATCCTCCTTTAATGTAGAAGGTAACGTCTTTAATTTTTGCTTACAAAAATGTATTTGCATGGTCCTACAAAGATCTAACAAGGATACCAGAGGAGCTTGGATTACACTTGGTACCCTTAGTTGAGGGAGCCACGCTTGCAAGAAGTAGGCCATATCGACTCAATCCAGGGTATGCAGAGGTGATAAAGTTGGAAATTACAAAACTAAAAGAAGCAGGTATAATTGTTCTAGTAGAACATTCAGGTGGCTTTCTTCTATGGTTATTGTACCCAAGAAAAATAGTGGAAAAATAAGAGTCTACGTTGATTTTCGTGCCTTAAATAAAGTGACTGTTCAAGATGGATTTCCTCAGCCCTTCATAGAGCAAGTACTTGAGGAAGTAGCTGGTCAACCTTTGTACAGCTTCTTGGATGGTTTTAGTGGCTACAATCAGATAGTGATCCATCCTGATGATAGGGACAAAACAGCCTTCGTGACTCCATGGGGCACTTATGTCTATACCCACATGGCTTTTGGCTTAAAGAATGCACCAGCTTCATTTAATAGAACAATGTATCTGATATTGGGCAAGTGGTTAACAACCTTCCTGCGCATTTTTATGGATGATGTTTCAGTGTTTTCAGGAATAGATAGAGGAGCAATAGTGCAAGATTTCCATGAACATTTAAAAACTCTAAAGGAAATCTTTGAGCAATGTCTCAAAACAGGTTTGAAGTTAAATCCGGCTAAATGTCACTTTTTGGTCACTAAGGGCACTCTTCTTGGTCACATAGTATCTGCTGAAGGGATAACAGTGGATCCTGCAAAGGTTACTGCTATCCTTTCCATGCCTATACCACAAAGCCCGAATGCATTCAGAAATAGCTAAGCCCTTATCAAGGCTTACTAGTAAAAAATTCCCTTTCTCATGGAGTGCTGAAGCTGAGAAAGGATTTTGTGAACCAAAATTGAGGCTATGTACTGCTCCACTTTTAAGTGTTCCTAACTTGACATTAGAGTTTCATGTGCATACAGATGCCAATCTTCATGCTATTGGTGTGGTCCTAGCTTAATCATCATCTCAAAGGTTGATATACCTATCTCCTATGCCAACAGACTACTCACCAAGGCAGAAAAGAACTATAGTACGACCAAAAGGGAAGGTTTGTCCATTGTATTTGCTCTTCAGATATTTCGGCATTACCTTCTTGGTGTACATTTTATAGTCATATCTGACCATCAGCCCTTGAAGTACTTGATAAACAAACCTAGAGTGGTAGGAAGGGTTTGGAGATGGTTACTCCTGTTTGAAGAATTTAACTTTGATATTCATATTAAGCCAAGAAGAGAGCACTACATGGCAGATCAAGTATCCAAGACCGCAATGAGCGAGAAGGCAACATGTATTAATGATGAATTGGTGGATAGGAATCTCTTCTTAGTAGCAACTCAAATGGATTGGTATGATGGAATTCTCACTTTTCTTACTACTAGAAAACTCCCAGAGAATTTAATACCTATAGAAAAGAGAAGATTTCTCCTTAAAACCAAAGCCTACTCACTTATAAGCAGAAATTTATATAGATATTGTCACGATGACATCTTGAGAAAGTGTGTTTATCTAGAGGAGGTAAATCTTTTGCTAGAGGTTGCACATAGTGAAGGGCATCTAAAGGGGGAAGAGTTGGATCACAGAATCCTCCACAAAGGACTTTGGTGGCCTCATATTTACAAGGATGCGATCAAGTTTGCTTAAGAATGCCACATTTGCCAGAGATGTGCTCCTACGCCAACCAGATTGAATTTCCAACCATTAGTCATATCCACAAGATGGCTCCCATTTGAACAATGGGGTCTTGATTTCATAGAACCAATTAGTCCAACTCATCAACCTGGGGCTAAGAAGTATATTTTGATGGCCACATGTTATGCAACTAAATGGATAGAGGCTAAAGCTACTCTGGACTGCACGGCTTTAACATTAGCTAAGTTTTTGTATAAACGTATTTTCTCAAGATTTGGTTGCCCATTGGAAATCACTTGTGATAAGGGACACATTTTGTAAATCAGCTGCTTCAATTTATGTTTGACAAGTACAAGTTCTTCCATAAAAAATATTGTGCCTACTATCCAAGGGAAAATGGCCAAGCAGAAAGCTCCAATAAGATTTTTATCGCCTTGCAATGCAAATCATCTTTTGATCATCAAAGCTTTTGGCCAGAAGCATTCACCGGTGCAATTTGGGCTTTCAAAATTACAAAGAGGGGAACCACTGGCGAGAATCCATTTCGCTTAGTATATGGAAAAGCGGCATTAGCACCATTCGAATTTATTATCAAAAGAGATCTTGGAGCCAAAACCATTGGAATTGAACCACCAATTAGGAGGCTGGTGGCGTTAGAAGAATACAGAGAAGGAGCAATGCAAAAACTTTAAGTAACACAAGAAGAGCGCAAGAGACTGCATGACAGGTATCTTAGGACCAATGAAGTACAGAACAGATCCTTGGTTTTGGTGTGTCAGATTTCGACAGTTTCATGGAGTAGAACATCTAGAGGATTTGCAGGGTAAGAGAATACCCCTGCTCAATATCTCCAGGGTGAAGAATTACCTGAATTCAGTCAAGATGGAAGAACTTCATTCACTGTACATATCATATTTCATTTAGCGTTCACAGTTTATTTTGGTCTATACAATAAGCAAATGAAGAAAAAGTTCACCGAGACGGTGCAAAGACTTGATGTGGGGGTCTGTGCTGCCGTAAAAAATCTCTCTCTCTCTCTCTCTCTCTCTCTCTCTCTCTCTCTCTCTCTCTCTCTCTATCTCTCTCTCTCTCTCTCTCCCTCCCTGCCCCCCCCCCTCCCCCACATCCCCCGCCATCCCCTACCATCTCCTCCTCTCCCCTCCTACTGCCACCTGCCCCCGCCCACACACTAGCGTGCACCCCCTCCCCCCCCCCCCCCCCCCGCAATTCACTCCATGCAGTCTCTCTCTCTCTCTATCCCCCTCTCTCTCTCTTTCTCTCTCTCTCTCTCTCTCTCTCTCTCTCTCTCTCTCTCTCTCTCTCTCTCTCTCTCTCTCTCTCTCTCTCTCTTTCTCTCTCATTCCCCGCCTTCCCCTCCTCTCCCCTCTTGCTACCCCCGTCGTCCCCTCCTCTCCCCTCCTCTCCCATCCTCTCCCCTCCCATCCCCTCCCCCCCATCCATAGCCCCCCTCCTAACCCCGCTGCCACCCCCACTCGCAGTCCCCCGCGAAGCAGAGTGATGCCTTGTGATTGAATTATTATAGATTGCTACGTTAGTGCACAACCTCCCACAGCCCCCCACAATCTCCCACAACTCCCCACAACCTCCCGCAGCCCACCCCCTATTCCCACCCACAACCTCTCGCCGCCCACCCCCTATTCCCACCCACAACCTCCCACACCCCTCCACAATCTCCCACAACTCCCCACAACCTCCCACAACCCACCCCCTATTCCCACCCACAACCTCCCGCAGTCCACCCCCTATTCCCACCCACAACCTCCCACACCCCCCCAAAACTTCCCACCACTCCACCCACATCTCCCACACCACCCACCATCTCTCCTACTCAATATGTAAGGGCCAAAAGCTACTACAAAAATTACATGAAGGATGTGCTTCTCAAGGTCATTTGAATATCATGGGTGGCACAAAATGAGGATCTCAGCTTGCATGCAAAAGTGATAGTAAAAGTGTAAGTGGTAAAAGTGAAAGTAGAGAAATGATTGTTGCCGCCAACCATTCATGACGACAGCCTATTTTTGAGGATCCAATTCAAGACTGGTGGCATATTTAATCTACCCTTCCAATTTTGGGCAATCAATCGGTGCATGATCAGTGGACGTCAGGAATCCGCAAGGCCCTCTTGGCCTATTAGAGCCTATAAAAGCAATGGACTTGTGTTCATTTGGGATATACATATACCTACATACATACAGGGGTCCTCTGTTTGCACTCTATCGCTACAAGCCTACTGCAGGAAGTCACTGTGTGGTGAGGATATAGAACGTGGGCTTCCTAGTGGAGGGCTAATAGCACTATAGTGGGAAGAGAGTGGCATGGTTTTGTCATTTATTGTGAGTCAGTGGTATTTTCATGCTCTTTCCCTTAGAGCAAGTCTTCATACTTTGTATTGATCAGTGTCAGTCTCCATCTCGTTGTGCTCATTATGCGGATTGAATGAATCTCTTGTACTTATGTTCTTTAGTTCTGGAGTGGCATGTTAGAGTAGAGCATCAAATTTAGAACAATTCTTTTGCCTATATTGTAATCATCTGTGTGAACAAAGGAGTGGTTTCATCCTTCACTATTGCCATTGTCATTGATCTTCTGTGCAATTATTGTGATCTGCCTGCTCACAGAAATGTTAAGGGTATACTTCCCTAAGGAGGACCTCCCTTGAGTAGGCGAAGTACTGGAAGTACATATTTTTTGCTCATATTAAAAGTGGATACCCCACTACCTCCTCTACACATAGCAAATTCTTGGAAGAATTTTTGTATAGATAAATAGAATGCCAATCTAGTAATTTGGATCTGCTAATACAAGCATGGATATCATTGCATAATGGTATCATTTATCCCTTTCAAATACATAAATATATAGAGCCCATAACATGCATTGGATCCAACAAGGAAAAGAGAAATTATTTTTTGGGAAACGATTCCCATGTGGGTAAGGATGAAATACACCAAGAGAAGAAGACATTCTAGATATAAGCTAATCTTTCCACATAATGTTTTTGAAGTCTCGATATAGGCTAATATTTATTGAAGTTTTGATATAGGATAATTTGTCCAAATAACGTGAAAATCACACACCAAAATTCTTCATGCACTCAAGGTTTGATAGGAATTTAGTGTGCAACTATCTAGTCAGAAGTCACATTTTAACGGTCAAATGTAAAGGTTAGAGGCCCTACTTACAAAGGAAATCGACCTCATCAATTTTAGAAAGACAACCAAATTGATGGCTAAGATAACTATTCTAGATGAATTTTCTCGCAACCTTATGCCCCTATACATACAATAGCTCTTGGGATTCATAATGACCTTTAGATTGATCTAAACCACATATGCATTTGAAATCTCCAACATTACTTTTACACTTTCCACTGAAGTCTACCAGTGATATGTGTACTTGCCACTTGCATCAAGTCTCTTTCAACTCATGTTAATGCTAGAGCTCTTTGGCAGAGACTCCCTCCTCGGCTCCTCATGGGGCATTCAACCCAAGACCTTCTCCTTCCCATGCTTGAGACTTAAGCACTAGGTGATTGCTATAAAGGGTGTCATATCCTTGAGGTTGTTATCCATAGGACATTCTTGGAGGAATATTTGTATAGATAATTAGGAAAACAATCTAGCATTTTGGATCAATAGTTTGCTCTGGATCTCCTATCAAAAGTCTTCTTATGAAGTATCCATTGTCAAATCCTCCAATCTTGCTTCTATATTGAGGGCCTATGGATCATTACCACTTGTTGAAATAATATCCTAAAGTATGCTAGAAGTAGAAGGTAAAGCATAGAGAGTGAATATTTCGAATTAGTCAGGTTTTAGAAGTGTTTGAATTTGTTGGGTGTAAGCATCTTCATCTATACTAAGGGTGAATTCAGCATGACGAGATGGAGCATTTTCTTTTGTGTGTGGAGAACTAGATTGAAAAAAGATTTAAAAGTCGAAGTATGCTAAAAATATAGACCAATGAGCTTGGCATCAATTCAAATGTCGAGTAGTGGCAAAGTATATCAATTTTTTATGATCGATAAGAACCTTAATGCGATGTTGTGCACCGATAAGGTAAGGTTGCCATTGCTCAAACACAAAAATAATAGCAAGAAGTTCTTTGTCATAAATGGGATAATTGATTTTCGGAGAATTAGATTTCCTTGAGTAGTATGCCACTGGATGTAGTATACCTTGAGCATCGGGTTGCGACAAGACTGCTCCCAAAGCAAAGTCTGATGCATTAGTTTCAACAAGAAAAGGTTGATTGGAGTTTGGATGTAATGAAATAGGAGGTAAGGTAAGGGCCTTCTTAAGTGTGTCAAATGCAAGATGAACCTTGGAATTCCAAGAGAAAGAAGCATTTTTGTGAGTGAGAGTAGTTAAAGGCAACACAATCTTTGAGTAATCTTTTATAAATCTTCGATAGAAATTAACAAAAACAAAAAATGATTGAAGATCTTTCACAAAACAGGGGATTCTTCATTCATTAATAGTTTAAAACTTTTTTTTAATCCATGGTGACACCAAATGGGGTGATCACATAACCAAGAAACTCTACTGAAGTTTGAAACTCACATTTTTCCAATTTTGCATATAGCCCATGCTCGCGAAGTTTAGATAGAACACGACAAACATGTTTATCAGGATCTGCTTGGTTATGTGAAAAAATTCAAATATCATCAAGGTAAATCACAATAAACTCATCCATATACTCACGAAAGATATCATTCATCATGTGTTGGAAGTCAGTTGGAGCATTTATAAGGCCAAAAGGCAAAACAATGTACTCAAAATGCCCATATGGAGTACGAAAAGGGGTTTTCCATTCATCTCGAATTTGATGCAAATTACATTGTAAGAACCTCAAAGATAAATTTTGGTAAAGATTTTACCTAATTATAGGCGATCCAAAAGCTTCGCAATCAACTGAACACTTTATTATAACTTCTAGGAAACTAACAACTTAACATTCCCAAACAAATTGATTAGTGGAGAATACAAATAAAATCTTATATATTGTGATATCTACATTGGTAAAAACCAAGAGAACACACTAGGATATGCAACTTTATGATGGAAATATAGATTAGCATACAAAACACCAATAGGAACTACTACCTTCAATCTAGTGTATGGATTGAATGCTTTATTAGCAATATAATTTTTGTTACCTACCCTTAAGATAGGAAAACAATTTACTTAGATAGTTAATAACCTTTTTGATGGAATTGTGGGGTTAGAAAATTTGGGAACATCTAGATTGAAATCACTCATGAGTATATGTGTAGGGAAGAAGAGAGAGAAGGTTTACTATGATCTACATATCAAACACAAAGACTTTCAATAAAGGGATTTCATTCTAGCATACACACTTATAGAACATAGTAAAAAAAATGGGAAAAAAGGAGGACATGAACATTACATTTGGTACAAAATTAGTCCTAATGGAGCTACAACTTGAAAAAAAAGATGGGGAATTCATGCCAAACTATATATCTAGATGTATGAAAGTATACTTTGACCCTTTCACTATAGAAATTTGGATAAGACTACAACAACAGCAAAAAGGAAAAAGAAGAAAGAATGATAATACAACAAGAATCTAATGAGGAGGAAAAAGAAGGAATTAGAAAAATGAGGGAGATGAGAGAAGAAATGGCATGTGAGGTTGTTGAGAGGAAAATAAGTGATCATCTACCAATAGTAGAGATGCAATATCAAGGGAACAAAGGCTATGGATTTTTTAAACATAGGAGCGCACGTAAACCTAATCAATTCTAAATTGTTGAATCAAACCAGAAAAAGAAAGATTAACCAAATTAAATTGATTAAGAAAATTCATGGGCAAAGTTTTTCTTCTTTATTAGTTTTCAAGATTGAATTGAGGATAGGAGATGCGAATACCTTGGTAGAATGTGAGGAATGGATTGAAGAGTTAATGTTTGAAAGCTTAATTCTAGGGAATAATTGATGAATCAGAACCAGATTTTTGTGGACTTTGAACATAAATTTTTAAGTCTAAACTTGAAAGGAAAATCTATGAGAATTGTGTTTGTGAGTAATAATTTGACAATCTTCAACCAAATGTACACAAGGCGAAAATGGAAATTTCCAAATTTCCTATTGAAGACATTCCAAAAGAACTAGGCAATACAATTTTACATAATCAAATATAAAGGATAATTTTAGATCTCAGAAGGACAAATTAAATAGAACACAACAACAAAAAGTCATAAAAAATGTGAGACGAAATCTAGAAAATTAAAGTAGATAATAAGAAAAAAGAAAAATAAGTCACCAACTAGAGGTCACTAACAAGATAGTTAGATAGGCTTAGAGACCTAAGCAAGAGGTGAAAGGAGACTTTTAAAGATATTTAGAGATAAAGAGAAAAATAGAGATAGAGAACGAAACATAATAAGGAATTTAAATATCAAGTAGAAAAAGATGGACGCTAGTGTTTCTTAGAATTTTAATCTTTTCTTTTTTGTTGACAAAGAGAGTGAATCACTTATGTTCCAATTGTACAATTAGAAGAAATAACCTTGGTTGACAATGATGTTCACATTGATGAAATTTTCTGAGTGGAGAGAAGAGATGAAAGCATGTGATGAGTTATGTGAATTTTATCTTTTAGTGATGCGAGTTCTTTTCTTGGAATAGTATTGATTTATGTGGAGTACTTTCTTTTTTTTTCCCCATAGGAGAATGACTAAAGGACTTCGAATTGCAAATTTGAATGTGGATTTAGTGTCCTTCTTAAGTGGAAATGGGTTTTTGCATAGCAAAGCAATACAAGAAATAGTAGGTTTGGAATCATAGAGGAGCAACAACTGCATGAAGAAGAACAGTTAGAAAAAGAGTTAAAATAATACGTGAAAATTTTTGGGAAACATATTCACAGATATACCCATGCACGCTCACACATATACAGACATACACATGCACATACACACACACATATACACACAAATACACATATACGTGCAAATACACATTTACATACACATACACATACACATGCATATGCAACAACATATCTACAAACACATAAAAGGATATGCATGCATGCATTACTGCATATACACATAATCATACACACATTAACACATACTTATAAACATGCATGCCCATACACATGGATGCAAATGAAGATGCATGTACATGCACATGCATCCTCAAATGTATAAACATGTATAGACCTACATATCCACATACACACACAACATACATATGCATATATATATATATATATATATATATATATATATATATATATATATGTATATATATATATATATATATATATATATATATATATATATATATATATATATATATATATATATATATATATATATATATATATATATACATATATATATATATATACACACACACATATACACATACACAAACAAATATACATTTTATACATACATTGCACACATATGCAAACATATATATACATAAACACACATATACACATGCACATACATGCACAAACATATATACATTTTCATTAATTAGTACCATAGACACAATTCAAAACATAACTAGAATAACAAAATATATAGATATAAAGAAAATATGTATATCAATGTAGAATATATATCCAATGTAATATATCAATCATCTTGATCATCATCATCCACATCATCATGTAAGCCTCAATCATCATCATCATGATCGTGCTCATCATCATGATCATCCACATGATCTAATGTATCTGTAGTGACATCATGGGTAGAGGTGTGAGCACTCTTACGATCTAGATCATCTTGCGTGTGTTTGCCTCTCCACCTCATCCATATCTGCCTCTCCATAATACTCCTATATTACACATAACAAACATAAATAAATAAAACATCTAAAAAATCAGTAGAAATAAAATAGTTAAATGAAATTTAGTAATACTTACAAAATCATTTGGATGATCTTGCATGTACTCACTGAGACACTGATATCCACAAGGTGTAGTAAAATCGATGTCCTTTTTCATCAGATATCCACCATAATACTTTTTCTTCATTGAGACAAATAAAAAAGATTAATGATTAGTGTTTTAACTAAAGAAAATATAGTTTCATTAATATATATACTTATAAATATAGCTACAAAACTATGACGGCCCATTTGGCCTAAATGTGATGTATGGCCTAACTCAACTCTCTTCTTTGTTGTAGCCTACATTTATTTAATGAAACAAAAATACATAGATTAAATGTAAAACATTTATAAAATATATGAGAACTATAAGTCATAGTAATATAAATTATTTATGTTTATACCTTCTAATGAGGAAACGATTCTTGAAGATGTAGTTGTCTACGAAAAACTTCCACATCTCAGGTGGTATGTTAGGACTTCTCTTATTTTGTTCTACCATACAATATCTCATGTTATTTTGATCTCAAACGAAAAAAAAGATCATAATAAAAAAACCTAAATTTATAAACATGCATACACAGACACAAATACACAAACTGCTGCATACCCATACACACACACACACACACACACACACATATATATATATATATATATATATATATATATATATATATATATATATATATATATATATATATATATATATATATATATATATATATATATATATAGAGAGAGAGAGAGAGAGAGAGAGAGAGAGAGAGAGAGAGAGATAGATACATACATACACATACAAAACACATACACACATACATATGTTGTACATTTATAGTTTTGTATGTGTATTTATATTTATAAATGTATATTTATGTATATCTAAATATGTGTATGTAAATAATCAGATTATTAATATCTAGTACATTTATTTGCTATGTATGTGTATAAATATATTCATGTGAATGTTTGTCTATGTATCTAATACATTTATTTGCTGTGTATGTGTATAAATATGTTCATGTGAATGTGTGTGTATGTAAATAATCAGATTATTAATATCTAGTACATTTATTTGGTGCATAATCAGTTTATGATCAATTAGAGGTCAATGGTATTAAGACAATGAATCAAGAAATGATACTATATTTTCTTGATACCCAATACCTCATCAAGATCAATGGCCTCAAACACCATGCATATCAACTAGTAGAAGGCTCTTGTTGTATCGATACAATACAACTTCCAAAAAAAGTTCTATGGATCTGTGAAATATATCATCTCATATATCAAGAGCTCAAAACAAAGATCAAGTTGAATCTTGTACCAACCTTTAAGCATCAACAAGTTTTCCTAGAGAGTGCTACTGATGATACTGAGATACCATACATTGTACTTACTAAGATGATGTGATCACATGGTGGTCATATAAGGAACAACAGAGCGTGCATCAGTGCGTTTTGTGAAGCATTGATATTCATAAGAGAAAGGTGGATCAATATCTCTAGAAATTGAGAAGAGGTGAGGAAGAACATGATAGGTCTATTGATATGAAGAAGAAAATGGTGGATGAGTTTGTACAACTTGAACACGAAATAGAGTCATTACAGATGAGCATTGAGGATTTCTATGGAGTTCGCACATCCAATAGATTCTATGAGATTCGATGAGGATCGACATGTTAAATCAATGTAAATTCTAAGCTTCCACCGACAATGACTCTACTTCCACTTCAAGCTGTACAATCTCATCCACCTCTTTCTTCTTTATATCAATAGGCCTATCATGTTCTTCCTCACCTCTACTCAATTTTGAAAGCATTGATCCCCTTTTTCTCTTGTCAATCTTAATGCTTTCTAAAATGCACTGATGCACTCTTTGTTGTTCTTGGTATGACCCACCATGTAATCTAGTCCTCTTAGGAAGCACAACATATGGGATCTTAGTATCATCATCAGCACTCTCCAAGAAAATTTCTTGATGCTTAAAGCTTGGTACAAGGTTTGACTTCATCTTTGCTTTGAGCTATCAATATATGAGATGATATATTTCACAGATCAATAGACAATATTTAGGAATTTATATTGTATCGATACAACAAGAACCTTTTGTTACCTTATATGCATCGTCTTGGATGCCATTCACCTTGAGATGTTGGCATCAAGACAATAGCATGAAGATGGGCTTGTTGAGAAACAAAAGTCGACTTGTATGTGCATGTGTATGCATGCATGTCTGTATGTATGCATATGCAAATGTATGCATATGTGTGTATGTATGCATATGAATGTATGTATGCATATGAATGTATGTATGTATATGAATGTATGTATGCATCTGAGTGTATGTGTGTGTATATATGTATGTGTAAGTATTTGTATGTATATGTGTATATGTGTATATGTGTATGTGTGTGTATGCATATGTGTGTATGTGCTTGTGTTTATGTATGTATACATATGCATGTGTGTGTACAAATGCATGTGAGTATGTATGCACATGTGTGTGTATGTATGTGCATGTGTGTGTTGTTGTGTGTGTGTGTGTGTGTGTATATGCATGTGTGTGCATAAGTTCGTATGTGTGTGTATGCATCTGCTTGTATGTGTGTTTGTGTGTATACATATGTATGTAAGTATGTATGTATGTATGTATGTATGTATGTATGCATGTATGTATGTATGTATGTATGTGCATGTGTGTATATGTGTGTGTATGTATGTGCATGTGCGTGTGTACATGTGTATATGTCTATGTATGTGTGCGCATTTGTGTGTTGTGTGTATATGCATGTGTATGCATAAGTTTGTATATGTGTATATGTGTGTATATGTGTGTATATGTGTATATGTGTGTATATGTCTGTGTATGTATGTGCATGTGTGTGTTGTATGTATATGTGTGTATATGCATGTGTATGCATAAGTTTGTATGTGTGTGTATGCATCTGCTTGTATGTATGTGTGTGCATGCACGTGCTTGTATAGTCTGTTTGTGTGGGTATATGTGCATATGTGTGTATGTGTGTATATGTATGTTTGTGTATGCATATGTGTGTTTGTGTGTGTATACATATGTATGTATGTATGTATGTGCATGTGTGTGCATGCATGTCTATGTATGTATGCATGTGTGTATGTATGCATGTGAGTGTATGTGTGTCTACGTGCATGTGTGTGTATGCATGCATATGCATGTTTATGCATGTCTATGTATGTATGCATACGAGTGTATGTATGTATGTGAGTGTATGTGAGTGTATGTGAGTGTATGTAAGTGTGTCTATGTGTGTTATGTATTTGTAAGCATCTTTATGTATGTATGTATGGGGTCATTCCGGTTGCCATTTTGTATGTAGTCCGGTATGCCCATAAAACTGTGGGTAGTAACTGGTCCCATCGTTCTGGAGATTCTAAGATCAACTTGCGGAGCATATTCAACAGTATCTTGTTGGTGCTTTCAGCCAAACCATTAGCACGCGGATAGTATGGTGAACTGAATTTATGCAGAATTTGAAAAGTCTGAGTTAGTACTCGCATTAAATTGTTGGAAAAATGGGTTCCTTGGTCGGTCATAAGTTCTAGAGGTAATCCATAACGCGGGAATACGTCCTTCATCAGGAATTTGGCCACCAAAACAGCTGTGGCGGACCGTAAAGCCCAAGCTTCCGCCCACCTAGTGGCATAATCCGTACAAGTCAGTATATATCGATTGTTGCAAGGGTTGTTGGTGGTGATATTGGTCCAATAAAATCGAGCCCCCACTTCTGAAAGGGTTCCAAACGTAAGACAGGTTGCAGACGAAAGAAGTGTCGCTGTAATGGATGTCTAGACTGTTGACAGGTATCAAACTGCTCCACAAACTGGGTCACATCTTTATACATTGTGGGCCACCAGAGCCCACTTTGCAGAATTTTACGGTGAGTAAGATCAGCTTCGAAATGTCCACCCGAGGGTAATGAATGAGCCATAGCAATAACCGATTCGGATTCATGTGGTGGGATACAGCGAATTAAAACACCAGTAAGATCCATGTAGTACAGTTGACCTACAATCAGCCGAAATCTGCGACTATAAACTGCAAACTTCTGCCGTAGAGCAGGAGGAGTATGGGGAGGAAGACAACCGTATGTTAGATATACCAAGTTCACTGAGGATAAACCCAACAAGGAATAGGCTACAAGAATGATTTTGAAGCTACTATGTTACCCAAGGCTTCCAAGATACACAATGCATCACAAGCCAATAACCCCAATTCGTGATGAATAACAAAGACAAAAGCAAACCTTTTCTAGTAGAAGTCACACATTAGTGTCGCTCATTTGGTGTCACTTATACAACTTAGTAGTAAACATCCGTTATATGACTTATCCACTAGGATCACTTATGCGAGGCTATCGATTGCCGCTTATGCAATGCAAATGCGTTGCTTAAACAACACAAGTGTTTTTCGAGAACACAAGAGTTTTTCATCACTTATGTGATGGATGCCTTTAATTAAAAAAAAATGTTGCACCACTCTTCAATCCTCATTTATGTGCATCTGATCAAGGAGCTCTTCAATGTCCAGATCCACACTATGGTTACAAGATATTTCTGGATCTCTCTTTTTTCTAATCCCTCTCTTATTCTCTCTCTCTCCTTCTTTTTACCTCTTTCTCTTTTAATTTCTATCTCACTCTCTATTTCTCATTTTTGCTCATCTCTTTTGATCTCTCTCTCTCTCTCTCTCTCTCTCCCTCTCTCTCTTTCTCTATTTCTCTCTTTATTACACGTTATTGAAAAATTTCACCAAACATAAAATATGGCTAATTATTGTAAGTATAGTTCTCATTGGTTGTATATCATTTAAATTGTTTTATTTTCATTAATTAACATACTCTCACTTACTCATTCATATAAACATATACACATATACATGACCATGCACGCTCACACATATACACACATACACATGCACATACACACACACATATACATCATGGGTAGAGGTGTGAGCACTCTAATGATCTATATCATCTTGCATGTGTTTGTCTCTCCACCTCATCCATATTTTCCTCTCCATAATACTCCTATATTACATATAACAAACATAAATAAATAAAACATCTAAAAAATCAATAAAAATAAAATAGTTATATGAAATTTAGTAATACTTACAAAAGCATTTGGATGATCTTGCATGTACTCAGTGAGACACTGATATCCACAAGGTGTAGTAAAATTGATTTCCCTTTTCATAAGATATCCACCATAATACTTTTGCTTTATTGAGAAAAATAAAAAAGATTAATGATTAGTGCTTTAACTAAAAAAAACTATAGTTTCATTAATATATATACTTAAAAATATAGCTACAAAACCATGATGGCCCATTTGGCCTAAATGTGATGTATGGCCTGACTCAACTCTCTTCGTTGTAGTAGCCTAAATTTATTTAATGAAACAAAAATACATAGATTAAATGTAAAACATTTATAAAATATATGAGAACTCTAAGTCATAGTAATATAAACTATTTATTTGTATACCTTCTACTGAGGAAATGATTCTTGAAGATGTAGCTATCTAGGAAAAACTACCACATGTCAGGTGGTATGTTAGGTCTTCTCTTATTTTGTTCTACCATACAATATCTCGTGTTATTTTGATCTCAAACAAAAAAAAAAATCATAATAAAAAAACCTTAAATTTATAAACATGCATACATAGACACAAATACACACACTTACACATACATACTTAGACTTATACATATGTACTTACACATACACATACACACACACACACACACACACACATATATATATATATATATATATATATATATATATATATATATATATATATATATATATATATATATATATATATATATATATATATATATAGATAGATACATACATACACATACAAAACACATACACACATACATATGTTATACATTTATAGTTTTGTATGTGTATTTATATTTCAAAATGTATATTTATGTATATCTAAATATGTGTATGTATAAATATGTACATGTGAATGTGTGTGTATGTAAATAATCAGATTATTAATATCTAGTACTTTTATTTGCTGCATAATCAGATTATCAATTAGAGGTCAATGGTATTCAGACAATGCATCAAGAAATGATACTATATTGTCTTGATACCAATAGCTCATCAAGATCAATGGCCTCGAAGACCATGCATATCAACTAATAGAAGGTTATTGTTGTATCGATACAATACAACTTCTTGAAAAAGTTCTATGGATATGTGAAATATATCATCTCATATATCGGGAGCTCAAAGAAAAGATCAAGTTGAATCTTGTACCAACCTTTAAGCATCAACAAGCTTTCCTGGAGAGTGCTATTAATGCTATTGAGATACCATACGGTGTACTTCCTAACATGGCGTGATCAGATGGTGGACATGTGAGGAACAACAGAGGGTACATGAGTGGGTTTTGTGAAGCATTGATATTCACAAGAGAAAGCTGGATCAATATTTCTAGAAATTGACAAGAGGTGAGGAAGAACATGATAGGTCTATTGATATGAAGAACAAAATGGTGGATGCATTTGTACAACTTGAAGAGGAAATACAGTCATTATAGATGAACATTGAGGATTTATATGGAGTTAACACATCCAATAGATTCCATGAGATTCGTTGAGAATCGACATGTTAAATCAATGTAAATTCTAAGCTTCCACCGACAATGACTCTACTTTCGCTTCAAGTTGTACAATATCATCCACCTCTTTCTTCTTTATATCAATAGGCCTATCATGTTCTTCCTCACCTCTACTCAATTTTTGAAAGCATTGATCCACCTTTCTCTTGTAAATCTTAATGCTTTCTAAAATACACTGATGCACTCTTTGTTGTTCTTGGTACGACCCACCATGTAATCTAGTCCTCTTAGGAAGCACAACATATGGTATCTTCGTATCATCAACAACACTCTCTAGGAAAATTTCTTGATGCTTAAAGCTTGGTACAAGGTTTGAATTCATCTTTGCTTTGACCTCTCAATATATGAGATGATATATTTCATAGATCCATAGACAATATTTTGGAATTTATATTGTATCGATACAACAAGAACCTTCTGCTACCTTATATGCATCGTCTTGGATGCCATTCACCTTGATGAGATGTTGGCATCAAGACAATAGCATGAAGAGGGACTTGTTGAGAGAGAAAAATCGACTTGTTGAGATAATAGCATCAAGATGGGACTTATTATGGCCAAGTCTTGATAGAAATCAACTTATGCACCTGATTCATGGATACTTACAACAAAACACATACAAAAAGGTAAAAAAGGATTTTACTTTTTTTATATGGTTCAATATTCTTTCAAGCACATAATATGGTTTTTTTATATATTTTTATAGGTTACTTTGAAGGTTGATTGATTTTGAGCTGAGCATGAAGGTAGAAATTTCCCATTAAAAAGGGATCCTTATCGATCATTAACTTGAATAGCTTGAATAGGTATCAGATAATAGGTTCTCCTTTATTCAACTAGAATACAGGTAAATCCCACTACAGATATGAAGATATGTTGTTTTAAAGTTAGAACTTTAAGCTCGCGGGTATGCCTAAAATTTTATATATAGATCTATTTTTGAGGATGAAATTTATATCATGTATGTATATATATGTGTGTATATATATGTATGTGTATTCGTGTGTGTTATATACATAGTTCTAGTATGCACATATGTGTGATTCATGTGTATTATATATGTATGCATGTGTTAGTATGCACACATCTATGTATTCATGTGCATTTATGTGATATATGCAAATTGTGTTTATAATTGTGTATCCATGTATTTCTATATATGTGTGCATGTAGGCATGTATCTGTGATTTGTATGTATCTAAATATGTGTTTTATAAATATGTATGTGTATATACATGAGTTGTATATATCTTTATATATATTATTGTCCTTGTTGATTGTAGTAGCTATATATACATGCATAAGGTTGCAAGGAGAGACATCCCTCTAGCTGGTGGTGGTAGGACTAGATGCAATATGTATAAATACTTAAACCATATGACAAACGCATATGGGTAAGAAAGCCAAAGAAAGTACTTGTACATGACTACCAAGTCAGATAAGGTTTCTTGAGTGCAATTTTGGTTTTTCAATGCTCAAGTTGATTTACTATATTCTATGTGTTATTTATATAGATACACACATAAATATAACAAAGAAAAGCAATGCATATCGTGCATTATTAGGACAATGTGTGATAAGTATTCACATCTCTTTCAAACACCATTTATGTGATCACCCAGTGCTAGATTCTATCTCCAATGAACTAAGTACATACTTTTAATCTTTCTCTCATCAAACTCACTACAAAATAAAAAAAATCATATAATTAAAACATAAACTATTCATCTCAATTTATATGTAAACTTATACTTACTTCCATTTCAAATGAACAAAATGAACGTAGGAGTCACATAAAGCTCTCATTCTTCTTTTAAACTCCAACCCATGCCTCATATATACTATATTTCCCTCTGATTCTATGTCGCACTCCAGCCCTTGGCTATCTATGCATGTCCTCATAGACACCTCTATTGTGCTCTCATGAGCTGGAAGTGGTATAGGTGTCCTGAAAATAAATAGATAGAAATGAATAAAATCATGTGTTATAATATCATAAAAAAAATTAATTTATGGAAGGAAAACATAATTATGGGCACATAAATCTCTTCCTACAAATGAAGCCATGGAGGAGCCTTCCTTTGGCACTCGGTAAGCATTTGGATGGTAAAGTCTAATTCCTCATCAAGTATGTCTGCACACTCATGCATGTGTTTCTATGTGTGTATGCATGTGTTTCTATGTGTGTATATGCATGTGTTTGTATGTGTATATGTGAATATGTGTGTATCTATGTGTATACATGTGGTATGTATGTGCATGTGATTGTATGTGTGTATATATGCATGTGTGTGCATGTGCATGTGTATGCATGCATGTGTGTATGTATGTATACATATGCAAATGTATGCATATGTGTGTATGTATGCATATGAGTGTATGTATGCATGTGAGTGTATGTGTGTGTGTATATGTATGTGTAAGTATTTGTATGTATATGTGTATATGTTTATATGTGTATGTGTGTGTATGCATATGTGTGTATGTGCTTGTGTTTATGTATGTATACATATGGATGTGTGTACAAACGCATGTGAGTATGTATGCACATGTGTGTGTATGTATGTGCCTGTGTGTTGTGTGTGTATGTGTGTGTATGTGTGTATATGCATGTGTATGCATAAGTTTGTATGTGTGTGTATGCATCTGCTTGTATGTGTGTTTGTGTGTCTATATATGTATGTAAGTATGTATGTAAGTATGTATGTATGTATGTATGTATGTATGTATGTATGTATGTATGTATGTATGTATGTGCATGTGTGTATATGTGTGTGTATGTATGTGCATGTATGTGTCTACATGTGTATATGTCTGTGTATGTATGTGCATTTGTGTGTATATGCATGTGTATGCATAAGTTTGTATATGTGTATATGTGTGTATATGTGTGTATATGTGTATATGCGTATATGTGTATATGTGTATATGTGTGTATATGTCTGTGTATGTATGTGCATGTGTGTGTTGTGTGTATATGTGTGTATATGCGTGTATATGCATGTGTATGAATAAGATTTTATGTGTGTATGCATTTGCTTGTATGTGTGTGTGTGTGCATGCACGTGCTTGTATAGTGCAGTTGTGTGTGTATATGTGCATATGTGTGTATGTGTGTATGTGTGTTTGTGTATGCATATGTGTGTTTGTGTGTGTATACATATGTATGTATGTATGTGCATGTGTGTGCATGCATGTCTTTGTATGTATGCATGTGTGTATGTATGCATGTGTGTATCTATGCATGTGAGTGTATGTGTGTGTATGTGCATGTTTGTGTATGCATGCATATGCATGTGCGTGTATGTATGCATATGAGTGTATGTATGTATGTGAGTGTATGTGAGTGTATGTGAGTGTGTCTATGTGTGTTATGTATTTGTAAGTATATGTATGTATGTATGTATGTATGTATGTATGTATATATATATATATATATATATATATATATATATATATATATATATATATATATATATATATATATATATATATATATATATATATATATATATATATATATGTGTGTGTGTGTGTGTGTGTGTGTGTGTGTGTTTATGTGTATGTGTGTGTGTATATATATATATATATATATATATATATATATATATATATATATATATATATATATATATATATATATATATATATATATATATATATATATATGTGCATGTCTAAGTGTGTGTGTATATATATGTATGTGTAATTACCTATATGTGCATGTGGATGTGTGTGTCTATGTGTGTGTATGTATGTGTAAGTATCTATATGTGTATGTGTATATGTGTATATGTATGTATCCATGTGAGTGTATATGTGTGTCTATGTGTTTGTATGTATGTGCAAGTAACTATATGTGTATGTGTGTATGTATATGTGTGTGTATGTGCTTGTGTTTATGTATATATACATATGCATGTGTGTATGTATGTATACATATGCATGTGTGTGTGTGTACGAATACATATGAATATGTATGCACATGTGTGTATGTATGCACATGTGTGCATGTATTCACATGTGTGTATGTATGCACATGTGTGTATGCATATATGTGTGTGTATGTGTATGCATGTGTATAAACATGTCTATGTATGTATGCATATGCATGTGTATGCATGTGTGTATGTATGCATGTGAGTGTAAGTTTCTGTATGTGTGTCTATGTGTTTGTATGTATATGTGCAAGTTTCTACATGTATATGTGTATGTGTATAGGTGTATCTGTGCAAGTATCTATATGTGTGGTTATCCATATCTTTGGATTTGTAAATGTGTGTATATGCATATCATATATGTGTGCATTTGTGTACGTGTGTGTATGTGTTTATGTATGTGTGTGTATGTGTATATGTGTGTATGTGTGTGTATGCATATGTGTGTATGTATGTGCATGTGTGTGTATGCATGTGTCTATGTATGTATGCATATGCACATGTGTGTATCTATATGTGCAAGTATCTATATGTGTATGTGAATGGGTATATGTCTATGTGTGTGTATGATTTTGTGTATATGAGTATATGTATGTGTGTGTATATATGTGTCTATGTGTGCATGTGTGTATGTATGTGCATGTGTGTGTATGCATATGGTTGCATGTATATGCATGTATCTTTTTTCATTCAATCCCTCCTTCACTCCTTCGCTCTCATTCCCTTGTTTTCTCTTGTTCACTCTCCTTCGCTCATTTGGTCACTCATTTGTTCGTTCGCTCTCACCCTCTCACTTGATCCCATCACAAATGTGCTAGGAGAAATCATTTGTTTTTTTCAAATTCGCGGAGCATTGCTTATGTGACGTTGTAACATCACATCCAGCTTGCAATCATCACTAAAAGCATCACTAAGCATTGATGCGCATAACGATGGCAATTGCGCACATCACTCTTGCGATGCTGCTCATCATTACTTTGATATTCTCAGTTTATTTCTTTTGTTTCTCTTTTGATGTGTGGCATATGCGGCACTACCTAACGTGATCATTGCATAGGCGACTATGCTCGCTTTTTTGCAATTAGGGGCATCACTATGTCCCCTTTATTCTTTCAATGTCATGTCCTTATATATACATGAGTAGTTGAAGGAGGCACCTAAGCAATAGGACACTAAAACAATTCATAAGTGGAGTTTATGTACTCAAAAACATCGTTTATAATGTTTTGGGCATTAAGGACAAGCTTCAATTGTCATCGAAGACTCAAGAATTGAGAGGGGCAATACTGGGAGTCAAGAGTCCCAATGAAGAAAATTGATGATATAGAAATCCCAAATGAAAGAAACAAGATAGTAGCACAAATTCAATGTAGATTAAAGGAAAAGAAGCTCGATCCTAGGAAGATTGTATTTTAGGAGGAACTAGAAACAAAAGAGGACTTGAAAGAAGATTAGAGAAAAATATAGGCTGATGAAGAGCCACATCCTCCTCAGACTTCTAAAGAACAATTGTACTATCTGATGCAAAACAATGACAAGAGAGCTTATTATGAAGCTCAATATCAAAAGAATGCTAAGATAGAGGTAGTGTTCATAAAAAAGGAAGAATCTTCATTGGCTTTACTCATAGGAATAATTAGGACCTCCTAACAAAAGGATTACAGTAGTACCTGTGGTGAAAAGAAAAAAGAAAGAACACATGCATGCATACATACACACACATATACACACATGCATGCATACACACATATACACACATGCATACATACACACATGCATACATACACACACATGCATACACACATACATACACACACACATATACACATATGTATACACACATACATACACACATGCGTGCATACATACACACACATACACATACACACACATGCATGCATACATACACACACATACACATACACACACATGTACACACATGCATACATACACACACACATGTACACATGCACACATACACACACATATATACACACATGCATACATACACACATATACACACATGCATGTATACATACACACACACATGTACACACATGCATACATACACACACATATATACATACATACTCATATACTCACACATGCATACATAGACACACATACACATATACACAATGCATACATTCACACACACACATACATACACACATGCACATATATACACACACATAAGCTAGTGTTTTATTTAAGTATATATAATTAAATATATAAAATTTTCATTTTGAAGTTTTTTTTACATCAAATATATAAAAATAAGATTAGGGTTTTTAGGCTATTTACACATACATACACATACACATATAATATATATATACATGTATATACACATGTATACAGAAATATACATATTTTAGGTCTAGATATTTAAGATTAGGGTTTTAGGGTTTAGGCATACATATAACTCAATTATATTTATATTAAGAAAAAATATAAAGAAAAATAAGAAAAAGAATCTAAATATATAAATAAATATATATATAAAATATGATTAGAGTTTTAGGATTAGGGGTTTATATTTTTATAGGTGTTTAAGTATTTAGGTTTTAGTATTTCAGATTTAAGTCTAAGTCTTTCTGATTAGGGTTTTAGGGTTCTAATACCTACATAACATATATACACAAACACACATATACATATAATACATACATACATGTAGATACACATGTATACAAAAATATACATATTTTAGGTTTAAATCTTTAAGATTAGGGTTTTAGGGTTTTAACACCTACATAACATATATACACACATACACATACACATATAATACATATATACATGTAGATACACATGCATATAAAAATATACATATTTTAGGTCTAGAACTTTAAGATTAGCATTTTAGGGTTTAAATATATATATAAAATATGATTAGAGTTTTAGGATTAGGGGTTTAGATTTTTATAGGTGTTTAAGTATTTAGGTTTTAGTATTTCAGATTTAATTGTAAGTCTTTCTGATTAGGGTTTTAGGGTTTTAATACCTACATAACATATATACACAAACACACATATACATATAATACATACATACATGTAGATACACATGCATACAAAAATATACATATTTTAGGTTTAAATCTTTAAGATTAGGTTTTTAGTGTTTTAACACATACACAACATATATACACACATACACATACACATATAATACATATATACATGTAGATACAGATGCATACAAAAATATACATATTTTAGGTCTAGATCTTTCAGATTAGGGTTTTAGGGTTTAGGCATACACATAACTCCATTATATTTATATTAAGAAAAAATATAGAGAAAAATAAGAAAAAAAATCTGAATATATAAATAAAAATATATATAAACTATGATTAGGGTTTTAGGATTAGGGGTTTAGATTTTTATAGGTGTTTAAGTATTTAGGTTTTAGTATTTTGGATTTAAGTCTAAGTCTTTCTGATTAGGGTTTTAATACCTACATAACATATATACACAAACACACATATACATATAATACATACATACATGTAGATACACATGCATACAGAAATATACATATTTTAGGTCGAAATCTTTAAGATTAGGGTTTTAGGGTTTTAACACCTACAGAACATATATACACACATACACATACACATAAAATACATATATACATGTAGATACACATGCATACAAAAATATACATATTTTAGGTCTATTTTTAAGATTAGGGTTTTAATTAAATATATATAATTAAATATATAAAAATAGGATTACGTAAGGAAAAAATCTGAATATATAAATAAATATATATATATATATATATATAATAAGATAATTGTATACATAAATAAATATAAATAAGATAATTGTATACATAAATAAATATAAAAAGAATTAGTGTTTTAAATAATTTAATTAAATATATATAATTAAATATATAAAAATAGGATTAAGTAAGGAAAAAATCTGAATATATAAATATATATATATATATATATATATATATATATATATATATATATATATATATATATATATATATATATATATATATATATATATATATATATATATATATATATATATATATATATATATATATATATAATAGGATAACTATATAGATAAATAAATATAAAAAGAACGTGCTTTAAAAAATTTAATTAAATATATATAATTAAATATATATAATTAAATATTTATAATTAAATATATAAAAATAGGATTAAGTAAGGAAAAAATCTGAATATATAAATAAATATATCTATATATAATAAGATAATTATATACATAAATAAATATAAAAAGAACTAGTGTTTTAAATAATTTAATTAAATATATATAATTAAATATATAAAAATATGATTAATTTAAATCGTTTTAAATAGAGTGAATATATATACACATACACATACACACATACTTATAAACCTATCTATATTCACATATATGGACAATGAGAATCTCCACGTATGTCCAAAGTGTGGAGCAAATAGATTTAGAGAAACATTCTAGGCGAAGCAATCCCTGCAAAGGTTCTTCGCCACTTTCCTATCATTCCACGAATTAAGAACATGTTTAGATGCAAATCTATAGCTGAGTTAATGTTATGGCATACAAAGAGCAGGTCTATTGATAATTTAATGCGAGTGCCTGCTGACTCTGATGCTTGGAAGCACATAGATAATAAGTGGCTAGAGTTTGCTAGTGAGCCTCGGTCCATACGTCTAGGCCTAGCTATGGATGGAGTGAATCCATTTGGATTACGTAGTTCTTCATGGAGCACATGGCCTGTATGTTTGGTTAATTACAATTATAATATCCCACCATGGTTGGCCACAAAGAAAGGTCATTTATTATTAGCTCTTATTGTACCAGGTAAGTATAAGGTAAATCACATGGATGTATGTCTTGCACCACTTGTGGAAGAACTACGCATTTTATGGGATGCGATTACTGTGCATGACATGTCTCAACCTATAAGAAGACGAGACATGCGAGTGCAAGGTATACTTATGTGGACAATGCATGATTGGCCTAGTTATGGTGAATGTTCAAGTTTATCGATTTCGGGTTACCATGCTTGTCCTTTATGCGGACCACGACTCGAAGCACGCTATTCCAAAGCACTACGTAAAACTGTCTATGAAGGACATCATAGATATTTGCCTGATGGACATGTTTTATGTGAAGGACAAATTGGTCGACAAGCACAACACCAAATGAAAGCTAGTGATTGGAAACAACTGTGGGATTCAGAAAATCCAGTTGTTGGCATGAAACGGTTGTCCATGAAACAACTGTGGGATGAGGCTGGCAAAGCAATGCGTGCACGCATATGACAGCTTTGCTCCATCCAGTTTGGACACTCTATCATGCTGAAATGGAGTGACCAGAATAAAGATCGGAAGAATTATATCACACAGACGATTTATCAAGAGTTCCGATCAGCCGATGGACAGTCTCTTGTCAGTTCAGAGTGGATTTTGCACACCGAACGTGAGGTTATGTCCCATCAACGATCTGAGGCTCGTAGTGCTTTCAGAGCAGGCTTACCAAAGCCTATATGGTTAGATGTTGAGGAGTGGGATGTGATTCGTGATGAGCAGCAGCAGACTCCTGACCGATATTGCCAGCAGCAAGATGCAGCAGCCACGCGTTTAGATACGGTTGGACTGTCACATTTGGGTAGTGGTGGATATGACACGATGCGTCATGAGTTTGTAAGTACCATTTCATTTAGTGAATTTATTTATGTTAAATTTCTCATGTATGTTCCTCTAATCTTTTGTATATTTGTTTCAGGAGCTAGCAATGGGTCATCCTCCAATACGAACAGAGGAGTCTTACGGATATCGTCATGGATTGATTGCACTATTGGAGGACTTGGAGGGACGGGGTGCGGTCGTTTCATGAGAGCATTTTCGATGAGGTAATTAATTTATAAACTTGGTTTTTACTTGTTGTTTGTAATTTTCATGTGAATTTATCTCATTCCATTAATGTTCTTTGTTGCAAGACTATTGATATGGAACGTTCTTTGCATGTGTATGGCAGTGGAACATCAAAATTCTGTATTTAATTTTCATATGGCAATGCATTGCTTTGCCACATTTTGTAAAAGCGTCATATATGACAGTGGTTTTCCACACTCTTGTACATGCTTGATTATTGCAATATATAACTTCTTTTGTACATGGTTCATGGTTCATTCTGATTATCTCTTTTGTGTCCAATAATACTATGTTTAATGAAATCATATTTTGGTTGACATTAGAGTACGCATCACATGTACTCTGTTTTTTTTGGCCAGAGTGTATTGTCTTTTGTTGAGCAACATCATGGTAATGTTGCTGTAGCAAAAGACAACACACTCTGCCCAAAAAAATTTTTGCAGGTATGGTTGTCGGTATATGCGATGGTACTCCCATTAATGTCATCGGAATACGTGTCGGTACACCCAGTAGGTGATGGTATACGCAAGGGTATGCCCAACAGAGCCCTCGGTATAGGCGCCGATATGGGCGCCAGTATTACCAACGCTTGTACTGACGCATAGACCAATGCTTATACTGATGCTTATACTGACGGTTTGGTACCGACGCACATACTGACCTTTACATCAGCGTGACGGCAAATAAAGCTGTGTTCATTTGCCTCGGTAAAAACCTCGGTATACCATCGATCTGTTGTAGTGTATATTTCACAAAAAGGTTAGCCACCTAAATAATCAAGTTAGAAACAAAAAAAGGTTTGAGCCTAAAATTGTTGAAAGGTAGAAATTATCGAGAGATATGATCATTTTGATACTTACAAGACAAATGATAAGTGCCATACTACCACAGAGGGTCTCAATAGAGTCAAGCCACAAGTGAACTAGCGGGGTACTTTGATGAGGGAGATGAGGGAATCTGATGAGGCAAGTCTCACTTCAAAGTTACATGTCATGTAATGGCTCACACATGCATCCAAGTATTACAACAAAGGAGGCAAGGGTCATTCAAGACATCAAGAGACCAATTTCACCACAACAATGAAATATTTTGGGGAAGTAGATTCTCTCGATGTATAAATGATAAATAGCTTCTTTTACAAATGTGAATATCACTTTTTTCCTACAAAAGAAAAGATTAGAGTGAATAGTATAATTATAAGGAACACACACACACACACACACACATATATATATATATATATATATATATATATATATATATGTTTGTGTGTGTGTGTCTGTATATATATATATATATATATATATATATATATATATATATATATATATATATATATATATATATATATATATATATATATATATATATATATATATATATATATATATGTATGTATGTATGTATGTATGTATGTATGTATGTATGTATGTATGTATGTATGTATGTATGTATGTATGTATGTATGTATGTATGTATATATATATATATATATATATATATATATATATATATATATATATATATATACTTAAACTAAAGATTTATTATATTACAGTAAAAACTACAATAAAGAGTCACTATTATAGTAAATATTATAAGTTGAGGGTTAATATATAGTCACAAAAAGTCTAAGGTTATGGCTAGAGGTCAATATATAGTAAATAATGAGTATCTCTAATGTTTCATGGCTTTACTATGCTTTGGAAGCTAGTGGCTCAACATGAAAGAACTTTGGTTCCACATTTGCTTCCCCTCCCCCCCCCGCCCCCCAACCAAGAGGCTCGGTTATTCCATATTTTACTTTTTGTCAACATTTTGGCATCTACGTGTTTTCCTTGTGATATTTATCTTCCATGTGCCCATGATAAAGTGGGCTATGGATTTGATACATTCCATGGTCTTTAAATTAGTAACATGTCATGTGGGAGCTCACACATGCATGCAAGTATTACATCAAAGGAGGGAAGGATCATTCAAGACATCAAGAGACCAATTCTATTGCAACTATGAAATATTTTGGGGACGTATAATCTCTTGATGTATAAATGGTAAATATCGCTTTTACAAAATTGAATATTGGTATTTTTTTTCTTAGTGAAATCATCTTGCCCAATAATAATAGTACAACATTTAGGTTGCTTTGGTTGGTTAAAAGAAAAGATTATAGTAAATATTATAATTATAGGGGTTCATCACGTTAAGTGGAAGAGTCAATCTATTGATAGAAAATTAGTGGTTCATCACATTAAGTGGAAGAGTCAATCTATTGATCATGCGTCATAGAAATATTCCAACCAAAGTTATGCAGGATTCTTCACACCAAAATAACTTTATTTATGTACAATTGGAAGAGATTTTGCAAGGAGTCAATTCTAAAAGAGGTAGAGGTAGTATTCAAGTGTGGATAAACTATTGAACGTGAGGCAAGATTGAATGCGAAAGTCTAAATATTTCCATAGGACATGCTTGAATGGAAGTGCCATAGCAAAGAAAGAAGTGCCATAGCAAAGAAAAATAAGCGATCACGCACTTGAAATCAAGATGAAATCCAGTTCTACATGGGATAATTAGACATATTAATAGTCTCAAGCCTTTGGCTGAATGTCTTATGAATATGGAACTAGCTTCTTTATAGTGGACCATTCATTGAAGCCGAGTAGTGAATCATTTGCTTTATTTCGAGTGCTTCAAATTAGCTCTCCTAACATGAATTAAAAGCAGATCATTAAAAGTATGGAGCAAAATGTCCATTTTGACCTGTTTCGCAAATAATGTAACATGAAAGATTTATTCATTGGTTTTTTTTTTTTCATGTGTGAACATATCATTTCATAGACTATGCTAATCAAACTCATCTCAAAGCGCATGAACGATCAATTTGATGTAGATTATGTTTTCTCGATTTATTTATCAACACAATGCAAATGAAAACACATTCTCATGGGCTAATGTTTTTCAAATTAAGTTTTGATTTTCTCTGCTTTTTGAACGTAGTTGTATCTTTCATTTTGAATTAATTGTGAGGCGGATTAAGTATGCTCATATATAATTATGAGGGTGACAGCAGAGACCTTGAAACTTTACTTGACCAAAGTAACGGATTTAGCTTCTAAGCGAATAGATCGAGTGGTGTGCTTTCATTCTTTCGGCATTCCCTATTGTTTCGTTTCACATGAAAGATGGGATTACATATTGGATAGTCTCGTACCCTACAACTATGACGCTGCTATATTAGTGATTGTTGCACTGCAGCAGCTCGCTCGCGTATGTATTTTGCGTCTTCGATATTTCTGCGGGTGTCGCTCAGAAGGAAGCAAGTACGATGGAAGGACGATTACTCTGCAACGCACAGTGAAATGGCGGCGGCGGCGATTGAGCGGCTCATGCAAGCATTAAAGTTGCTCCTGATCTGCTAGGTGTTGAATATGAGAGTTTGGAATTCGCAACTGCAAGCCTCTCTTCTTCTCTCTATAAAGCTCCACGCAAAACACACACCGTTTCTCAATAAAACAACTTGCAACGAAGACTCCACCTCCTCAAAAGCTACCTAGCAGACTCTTGAGTTGCATCATGATGCTAGCTCTTGCCTGCCTGCCTGCTTCATCACTAACGGAAGCAGAAAAGTTTTACTCCCTTAGTACGAGTTCCATCTCCGTGACACCTGCGGATTTCGAGACGTGAAATTTTTCATTAACCTATACGCAACGCCATTGTCAACCGGCCCATCAAAGTTTTCGAGCTTCGACATTAAATCCAGAGGCAATACGATTCATAAAGCATTTCTCGACATCGATGACAGAGAATCTGTCTCCGAACTCAACCCCGGCATTTCACACCTCAATATCTACACAGACGGATCTTTAAAAGGTCTTCCAAATAAATGCATCAGCGCAGGTTGCGGCATATTTATGGAGTGGAAAAATGTTGGAATGGCTATGAACCTAAATAGGTGGTTCGATGACGACGCCGAGAGCGCACATGATTGTGGGCGGCTTTCCACAAAGACAGAGTTGATCGCCATCTATTTGGCACTGAAACATATTGCCAATGAGCAAATATTGAACAGATATGTTGGTGAGGCAGATGGTACATTTCGAAGGCTAACGATTTGGACAGACAGCAAATACGCGCTTCAAAACCTCAAGTGGAAGAGTCGAAATCATGATTCTCATCCCACACTTGAAGATTCTACAACACAGAGGAAGAAGAAGATGATAGACGATCGCATCATGGACGCCGTGCAAACAATTTCTCCTGTCCGGGTGACCATAAGGAAAGTTGGAGCGCACAGATGTATCAAAGGCAATGAAGTAGCGGACACCCTTGCAAAGATTGGTCGACTTCAATGGATGCCGGTTCATGTGTACAATAATGCAGGTGATAATTAATTTTGATGGATGATGGAGGCGCCAGCTGATAGCTTGATCCATTTCTTTCGGAGCCGAGTGTGTTTCTTTTTATCTGATTTACTTTGAAGTACAATTCATGTAAACATGAATGAATGCAGGTGAGAATCTGCTAGGCATCCCCGACTACGCAGATCGACGTTCTCAACGAGCTTCCATGGCGAACAGTTCTTCTTTTGACACTAGCAACAGCCGTGCTTCCAAGGTCGATGATATGGAGGCCAACTGGTGTTCGAATAAACAGAAGAGGCAAAGCGGCAATCAGCTGCCCTTGCGCAAGTGCCCAGGTCTTCTGCTAAGCGATGAATATACTCCTGGGGCCTAATTACGGGTCTCGGATGGATGGATGAAGGTGGTGGAAGTCATGGCCTTGTCCTCCTCCTTTGGATATTATTAACCAGATTTCCTTTCCGTTCTGTACATAAGTTAGACGGACACGAAGAAAAAGACGATCTGTAGTCTGTTCAGTGTGGTGTTGCTGCTCCTCCTCCTCCTCCTCCTCATGATTTCGTTGAAGTGATTGCCGTGGTCTAGTCTTTCTTCTGGTGCTCAAAGTGTGTTTTATTATTTGTTCTCATGTTGTTGTTGTTGGTTTTTTTTTTCTTTTAAGTGATTTCCTGCTGCTGCTGATGGTACTTCATATCTGTGAGCCTCATGTTCAAACGCAGCATAAAATATCCCGAATGCCAGAAACTTTGCATGTCAAGCGGATAAAATATGGCTGATCCTAATTTCATACGACGCCCTTAAATCATCTGCATTTTTAAGGGCGAAAACCAGCTCCAACTCTTCGCTCCTAGAAAAGTAGTAGCCGAAGCTTTTCATTCCTAAAGATTGCGTCCCATTTATCTCTTTCGAATACATAGATATATAGAGCCGATAGCATGCAGTGGCTTCAACGAGGAAAAGAGAAAACCAATTTTGGGAAACAAGTCCCATGTGGGTTAGGATGAACTACACCAAGAGAAGAAGGCATTCTAGATATAGGCTAATCTTTCCACATAGCGTTTTTGAAGTCTCGACATAGGCTAACTCTAGATATAGGGTAATCTTTCTTGAAGTCTTGTTATAGCATATCTGTCCAAATAACTTGAAAATCACACACCAAAAATCTTCATGCACTCAAGGTCTGATAGGACTTTAGTGTGGACCTATCTAGTCAAAACTCGCATTTCATAAATCACATGTAAAGGTGAGAGGCCTTATAAAAGAATTTGGCCTCATCATTTTTAGAAAGGCAACCAAATGGATGGCTGAGATCACTAGTCTATTTTCCTAGATCGGAGATGCTCAGTAACTGCATTAGAGTGGGTGTTAAATTGGAAGATAATCTAGCAATTGGTTTCAAACTCCCAATGTCAGGAGCTACACCATCACAACCCTGATGTGATGGAGAGATGAATATTCCCGCAACCTGACACCCCTATCCATACAACAACTCTTGGGATTCACAATGACCTCTAGATTGATTCAAACCACATATGCATGTGAAATCTCCAACATTGCTTTTACACTTTCCACTAGAGTCTACTAGTGGTACGCATACTTGCCACTTGCATCAAGTCTC
Organism: Ceratopteris richardii; assembly: GCA_020310875.1. Taxonomy (NCBI): domain Eukaryota; kingdom Viridiplantae; phylum Streptophyta; class Polypodiopsida; order Polypodiales; family Pteridaceae; genus Ceratopteris; species Ceratopteris richardii. The sequence goes on along the minus strand of CM035406.1, from coordinate 252,982,941 downwards.
TTTCAAATCATGTTAACACTAGAGCTCTTTGCGAGACACTCACTCCCTAGCTCCTGATGGGGGGTTGAATCCAAGAACTCCTCCTTCCCATCCTTGAGACCTAAGAACTAGGCAGATGCTATTTTAAAGAGTGTCTATTGCTTCAGGTTAATAGCCATAGGAAAGACTTCGAGGAAGTATTGTATAGATAGTTAGAATGACAATCTAGTAATTTGAATCGATAGCTTGCTTTGGATCTCCTAACAGAAGCCTCAATATCATTGCATAGTGGTATCATTTATCTCCTTCGAATACATAGATATATAGAGCCGATAGCATGCATTGGCTTCAACGAGGAAAAGAGAAAACAAATTTTGGGAAACAAGTCCCATGTGGGTTAGGATGAACTACACCAAGAGAAGAAGGCATTCTAGATATAGGCTAATCTTTCCACATAACGTTTTCGAAGTCTCCATGTAGGCTAACTCTAGATATAGGGTAACCTTTCTTCAAGTCATGTTATAGCATAATCTGTCCAAATAACTTGAAAATCACACACCAAAACTCTTCATGCACTCAAGTTCTGATAGGACTTTAGTGTGGAGCTATCTAGTCAAAACTCGCATTTCATTAATCACATGTAAAGGTGACAGGCCTTACTTATAAAAGAATTTGGCCTCATCATTTTTAGAAAGGCAACCAAATGGATGGCTAAGATGACTAGTCTATTTTCCTAGATCGGACATGCTCAGTAACTGCATTAGAGTGGGTGTTGAATTGGAAGATAATCTAGCAATTGGTTTCAAACTCCCAATGTGACGAGCTATAGCATCACAGCGCTAATGTGATGGAGAGATGAATCTTCTCGCAACCTGACACCCCTATCCATACGACAACTCTTGGGATTCACAATGCCCTCTAGATTGATTCAAACCACATATGCATGTGAAATCTCCAACATTGCTTTTACACTTTCCACTAGACTCCACTAGTGGTAGGCATACTTGCCACTTGCATCAAGTCTGTTTCAACTCATGTTAAAGCTAGAGCTCTTTGCAAGACACTCACTCCCTAGCTCGTGATGGGGGGTTGAATCCAAGACCTCCTCCTTCCCATCCTTTAGAACTAAGAACTAGATAGATGCTATTTTAAAGAGTGTCTATTGCTTCAGGTTAATATCCATAGGAAATTCTTCGAGTAAGTATTGTATAGATACTTAGAATGACAATCTAGAAATTTGGATCGATAGCTTGCTTTGGATCTCCTAACAGAAGCCTGAATATCATTGCATAGTGGTATCATTTATCCCTTTTGAGTACACAAATATATAGAGTCGATAGCATGCATTGGCTTCAACAAAGAAAAGAGAAAACAAATTTTGGGAAGCATCTCCCATGTGGGTTAGGATGAAATACACTAAGAGAAGAACACATTCTAGATATAGCCTTATCTTTCCACATAACACTTTTGAAGTCGTGACAATGGCTGCTATTCATTTGTGTTTTGACACCCATGTGGGTTAGGATGAGCTACACCAAGAGAAGAAGGCATTCTAGATATAGGCTAATCTTTCCACATAACATTTTTGAAGTCTCGATATAGGCTAACTCTAGATATAGGGTAACCTTTCTTGAAGTCTTGTGTTAGCATACTCTGTCCAAATAACTTGAAAATCACACACCAAAACTCTTCATGTACTTAAGGTCTGATAGGACTTTAGTGCGGAGCTATCTAGTCAAAACTCGCATTTCATTAATCACATGTAAAGGTGAGAGGCCTTACTTATAAAAGAATTTGGCCTCATCATTTTTAGAAAGGCAACCAAATGGATGGCTGAGAGCACTAGTCTATTTTCCTAGATCGGACATGCTTAGTAACTGCATTAGAGTGGGTGTTGAATTGGAAGATAATTTAGCCATTGGTTTCAAACTCCCAATGTGAGGAGCTAGAGCATCACAGCCTTGATGTGATGGAGAGATGAATTGTTGTCAGGATCTTGCTCATGCGCACACAAAGGTTACGAACGCAAAAAATACACAGAAGAATAGAGACAAGAAGAGACGAGACTGAACGCAGCATTGGGTGCAATCTCCCCCCATGCACTTTGTTTCGACAGTCCACAAAGTGCATGTATTTATAGGAATTTTTCATTATGTCAAAAAGAGTGGTTAAATGAGAGCGGCTTCGAAAAGCAAGCGTGAAACTAAAAGTTGGTAACTTTTACAGAAAGCCATTGCTTTCAATAACAGAAACTACAGTCTACAACGACCCTTATTCTAACCATTACTTTTCTAACTGTTTCTAACAATAGAACCTTCTACGAGGGTTTATTTACAAGCTAAATAATAATTATTCGGATTATTGATATCCGCCCTTTCACGCCTTGCACGCTCCTCACGAACCTTCAGCTGCTATATCAAAAACATCAAAAACACATTAATACATCAATAATTTAACACTCTAACAATGCATTGTTCAATAATAATTTAACACTCCAACAATGCATTGTTCAACATATTCCATGTCACAATCCAACAATGCATTGTTCAACATGTTCCATGTTACACTCCAACAATGCATTGTTTAACATATTCCATAAGTTATAACATGAATGGTCTTGCAACCTCACACCCCTATCCATACAACAACTCTTGAGATTCACAATGACCTCTAGATTGATTCAAACCACATATGCATGTGAAATCTCCAACATTGCTTTTACACTTTCCACTAGAGTCTAGTAGTGCTAGGCATACTTGCCACTTGCATCAAGTCTCTTTCAACTCATGTTAATGCTAGAGCTCTTTGCGAGACACTAACTCCCTAGCTCCTGACGGGGGGTTGAGTCCAAGACCTCCTCCTTCCCATCCTTGACACCTAAGAACTAGGCATATGCTATTTTAAAGAGTGTCTATTGCTTCAGATTTAATATCCATAGGAAAGTCTTCGAGGAAGTATTGTATAGATACTTAGAATGACAATCTAGTAATTTGGATTGATAGCTTGCTTTGGATCTCCTAACAGAAGCCTGAATATCATTGCATAGTTGTATCATTTATCCTTTTTGAGTACACAGATATATAGAGCCGATAGCATGCATTGGCTTCAACAAAGAAAAGAGAAAACAAATTTTGGGAAGCATCTCCCATGTGGGTTAGGATGAAATACATTAAGAGAAGAACACATTCTAGATATAGCCTTATCTTTCCACATAACATTTTTCAAGTCGTGATAATGGTTAACTCTAGATACAGGCTAATCTTTCTTGAAGTCGATATAGGATAATCTGTCCAAATAACTTGATCATCACACACCAAAATTCTTCATGCACGTAAGGTTTGATACGACTTAAGTGTGCAGCTCTCTAGTTAAAAGTCACATTTCATCACTCACATGTAAAGCTGAGAGGCCCTACTTATAAAAGAAATTGGCCTTATCCTTTTTAGAAAGGCCAACAAATGGATGGCTAAGATAACTAGTCTATTTTCCAGGATTGCACATGCTCAATAATTGCATTAGAGAGGGTGCTGAATTGGAAGATAATCTTGCAATTGGGAGAAGAACGCATTCTAGGTATAGCCTAATCTTTCCACATAACGTTTCTGAAGTCTCGATAGAGGCTAACTCTAGATAAAGGCTAATCTTTCTTGAAGCCTTGATATAAGAGAATCTGTCCAAATAACTTGAACATCACACACCAAAATTTATCATGCACTTACAGGTTTGATACGACTTTAGTGTAGAGTTCTCTAGTCAAAAGTCACATTTCATTACTCACACGTAAAGGTGAGAGGCCCTACTTATAAAAGAAATTGGCCTTATCCTTTTTAGAAAGGAAAACCAATGGATGGCTTACATCACTAGTCTATTTTCCTAGTTTGGACATGATCAACATTTGCATTAGAGAGGGTTCTAAATTGGAAGATAATCTAGTGATTGCTTTGAAACTCCAAATGTAAAAAGCTACAGCATTTGGGCCACTTTGTGAAAGAGAGATGGATCTCCTCGCAACCTTATGCCCCTATACATATAACAGCTCTTGGGATTCACAATGACCTCTAGATTGTTTCAAACTAGAATTGCATCTGAAATCTCTGACATTGCTTTTACACTTTCCACTAGTGTCTAATAGTGGTAGGTGTAGTTTCCACTTGCATCAAGTCTCTTTCAACTCATGTTAACACTAGAGCTCTTTGGGAGAAACTCGCTCTATGGCTCCTCGTGGGGGGTTGAATCCAAGACCTCCTCCTTCCCATACTTTAGACATAAGCACTAGGTAGATGCTATTGTAAATAGTGTCATATCGTTCAGGTTATTATGCATAGTGTAGTGCCGTACAAATTCTCTCTCTCTCTCTCTGTCTCTCTCTCTCTCTCTCTCCCTCTCTCTCTCTCTCTCTCTCTCTCTCTCTCTCTCTCTCCACTAGAGCCCCCCCAATCCCTCCTCTCCCCTTCCCCTTCCACCCGCCCCCGCCCACACACTAGTGCACAACCCCTCCCCCCTCCCCACCCCCACCGTTCAGTCCCTGTAGTGGCTCTCTCTCTCTCTCTCTCACTCTCTCTCTCTCTCTCTCTCTCTCTCTCTCTCTCTCTCTCTCTCTCTCTCTCTCTCTCTCTCTCTCTCTCTCTCTCTCTCTCTCTCTCTCTCTCTCTCTCTCTCTCTCTCTCTCTCTCTCTCTCTCTCTCTCTCTCCCGCATTTTCCGCCTTCCCCTCCTCCCCCCTCCTGCTACCCCCGTCGTCCCCTCCTCTCCTGTCCCACCCATCCATAGCCCCCCTGCCATCCTCTCGTAGTCCCCCGTGAAGCACAGCGATGCCTTGCGATGGAATTATTATAGAATGATACTTTAGTGGTTGATCCTGAACACCAATGGCAAGCTTGAAGGCACATCTCGCAGTCGAGATGACGGGAACAAATCGACAAGAGCCTTGGGAGGCCTGCAGATTAGGCAAACGCCTCATGCCATCGCCTTGCCTCTTTGAAATCCTTGTTCGTGTTCTTTGTACACCTGTGAATCCGGCGAATGTTTTTTCTCTGCAAGGCCTTTACCCCACCTGGCGCCCTAAAGAATACCCCTACATGCAAGACATAGAAGGCATGGGAATCATTGAGCAACTAGACGAGGACATGCACAACATTTTCGAGGGATAGCATGTGATTCCATTTAGTGATAATGCAGATCAACCTTGGCAAAGGCTGTGGCAGGAGTTCATAGTGGTCACAGGCACGCGTCTTATCCTCGTTCCTGACTTTATACCAAACGAAGCGATTGCGGCTTTAGTCTTGGGTCGAATGTTTATTCAATATGCGCATCATCAGGGCATCAACACAATCGATCTAGTCCATTGAAATAAACTCATAGAGGAATAAAGTCCCTTGGGGCAGATGAGGTCATCAATTTTAACACCCACAACCTCCCCTAGCCCACCCCCTATTCCCACCCATAACCTCCCACACCCCCCACAATCTCCCACAACTCCCCACAACCTCTCGTAGCCCACCCCCTATTCCCACACACAACCTCCCACACCCCCCCACAATCTCCCACATCCCACCCCCTATTCCCACCCACAACCTCGCACACCCCCCACAATCTCCCACAACTCCCCACAACCTCCCCCAGCCCACCCCCTATTCCCACCCACAACTTCCTTCCCATCCTTGAGACCTAAGAACTAGGTAGATGCTATTTTAAAGAGTGTCTATTGCTTGAGGTTAGTATCCATAGGAAAGTCTTCGAGGAAGTATTGTATAGACAGTTAGAATGACAATCTAGTAATTTGGATCAATAGCTTGCTTTGGATTTCCTAACAGAAGCCTGAATATCATTGCATAGTGGTATCATTTATCCCATTTTGGGGAGAGAGAGAGAGAGAGAGAGTTGAAATGAAAAAGACTGTGTCTCTGAGCTGCTATTCATTTGTGTTTTGATAGACTGGAACGATGGCTAACTGAAGTTGGAGAGAGGATATAACATAATATGCCCTTAAATCTGCAGGGCCAAAACCTGGATTTTGAATTTTGAAGAAATGAGAACAAATATTTTCTCAACCTATCCTGCAGCTTAAAATTCTTACAATGCCCTTGGGGCAAGGGGGGGGGGGGGGGGGGGGCTTTATTTAGGTAGATGGTTTGGATCATTCATAATCAGACAACTCCTTGTAGTAAATGTTTGTGTTCATAAATATGATCGAGTTCAAGCATGTCTAGTGTTTTTTAATTTCATATTTTTCTTACATAAGAACCTAAACGTAGCAAAAAGATAAGTTGGTAGTTGACAACAGACTCTACTAGTGACCATGAGTTCCACAAGAGGCCATACACCATGACTCCCACGTGAGTTCCAGGAAGTAAGGCAAATACTATTGTAAGAGTGTCATATCCTTGAGGTTATTATCCATACGAAATTCTTGGAAGAAGTTTTGTATAGATAATAATGATGACAATCTAGTATTTTGGATCGACTGCTTGCTCTCTGGATCTTGCATGAGAAGCGTGAATATCATTGCATAGTGGTATCATTTATCTCTTTCGAATACATAGATATATAGAGCCGATAGCATGCATTGGCTTCAACGAGGAAAAGAGAAAACAAATTTTGGGAAACAAGTCCCATGTGGGTTAGGATGACGTACACTAAGAGAAGAAGGCATTCTACATATAGGATAATCTTTCCACATAACGTTTTTGAAGTCTGGATATAGGCTAACTCTAGATATAGGGTAACCTTTCATGAAGCCTTGTTATAGCATAATCTGTCCAAATAACTTGCAAATCACACACCAAAACTCTTCATGCACTTAAGGTCTGATAGGACTTTAGTGTGGAGCTATAAAAGCTGAGAGGCCCTACTTATAAAAGAAATCCGCCTTATCCGTTTTAGAAAGGCCAACAAATGGATGTCTAAGATCACTAGTCTATTTTCCTGGATTGCACATGCTAACTAATTGCATTAGAGAGGGTGCTGAATCGGAAGATAATCTTGCAATTGGGAGAAGAACGAAGTCTGGGTATAGCCTAATCTTTCCACATAATGTTTTTGAAGTCTCGATAGTGGGTAACTCTAGATAAAGGCTAATCTTTCTTGAAGTCTTGATACAGGATAGTCTGTCCAAATAACTTGAACATCACACACCAAAATTCGTCATGCACTTAAGGTTTGATAGGACATTAGTGTAGAGTTGTCTAGTCAAAAGTCACATTTCATTACTCACACGTAAAGGTGAGAGGCCCTACTTATAAAAGAAATTCGCCTTATCCTTTTTAGAAAGGACAACAAATGGATGGCTAACATCACTAGTCTATTTTCCTAGTTTGGACATGATCAACATTTGCATTAGAGAGGGTTCTAAATTGGAAGATAATCTAGTGATTGGTTTGAAACTCCAAATGTAAAAAGCTACAGCATTTGGGCCACTTTGTGATAGAGAGATGAATCTCCTTGCAACCTTATGCCCCTATACATATAACAGCTCTTGGGATTCACAATGACCTCTAGATTGTTTCAAATTGCAATTTCATCTGAAATCTCCAACATTGCTTTCACACTTTCCACTAGAGTCTAATAGTGGTAGGTGTAGTTTCCACTTGCATCAAGTCCCTTTCAGCTCATGTTAACACACGAGCTCTTTGGGAGGAACTCGCTCTATGGCTCCTCGTGGGGGGTTGAATCCAAGACCTCCTCCTTCCCATACTTGAGACATAAGCACTAGGCAGATGCTATTGTAAATAGTGTCATATCCTTGAGGTTATTATGCATAGTGTAGTGCCGTACAAATTCTCTCTCTCTCACTCTCTCTCACTCTCTCTCTCGCTCTCCCCACATCGGCTCTCTCTCTCTCTCTCTCTCTCTCTCTCTCTCTCTCTCTCTCTCTCTCTCTCTCTCTCTCTCTCTCTCTCTCTCTCTCTCTCTCTCTCTCTCTCTCTCCCGCATCCCCTGCCATCCCCTCCTCTCCCCTCCCACTACCACGCGCCCCCGCCCACACACTAGCGTAGAGCCCCCCTCCCCTCGCCATTCATTCCCAGCAGCAGCTCTCTCTCTCTCTCTCTCTCTCTCTCTCTCTCTCTCTCTCTCTCTCTCTCTCTCTCTCTCTCTCTCTCTCTCTCTCTCTCTCTCTCTCTCTCTCTCTCTCTCTCTCCCGCATTCCCCGCCTTCCCCTCCTCTCCCCTCCTGCTACCCCCGTCGTCCCCTCCTCTCCCTCCCATCCCCTCCCGCCTATCCATAGCCCCCCCTGCCATCCTAACCCCACTGCCACCCCCACTCGCAGTCCCCCGTGAAGCACAGCAATGCCTTGCGATGGAATGATTATAGATTGATACTTTAGTGGTTGATCCTAAACTCCAATGGCGAGCTTGAAGGTGCATCTCGCAGTCGAGATGACGGGAACAAATGGACTGGAGCTTTGGGAGGCCTACAGATTAGGCAAACGCCTCACGCCATCGCCTTGCCCCTCTGAAATCCTTGTTCATGTTCTTTGTACACCTGTGAATCTAGCAAATGTTTTTTCTCTACAAGTTCTTTACCCCACCTGGCGCCCTAAAGAATACCCCTACGTGCAAGACATAGAAGGCATGGAAATCATTGAGCAACTAGGTGACGACATGCACAACATGATCGAGGGATAGCATGTGATTTCATTTAGTGATAATGCAGATCAAACTTGGCAAGGGCTGTGGCAGGAGTGCACAGTGGTTCCAACCACGCGTGTTATCCCTGTTCTTGACTTTATACCAAACAAAGCAGCTGCGGCTTCAGTCTTGGGTCGAATGTTTATTCAATATGCGCATTATCAGGGCATCAACACAATCGATCTAGTCTGCCGAAATGAATTCAAAGAGGAATAAAGTCCCTTGGGGTAGATGAGGTCATCAATTTTAACAGCCACAACCTCCCGTAGCCAACCCCCTATTCCCACCCACAACCTCCCACACCCCCCACAATCTCCCACAACTCCGGACAATCTCCCGCAGCCCACCCCCTATTCCCACCGACACCCTCCCAGACCCCCCCCCCACAATCTCCCACATACCACCCCCTATTCCCACCCACAACCTCCCACACCCCCCACAATCGCCCACAACTCCCAACAACGTCCCCGAGCCCACCCCCTATTCCCACCCACAACCTCCCGCAGCCCACCTCCTATTCCCACCCACAACCTCCCACACCCCCGACAACCTCCCACATCCCACCCCCTATTCCCACCCACAACCTCCCACACCCCCCCACAATCTCTCACAACTCCCCACAACCTCCCGTAGCCCACCCCCTATTCCCACCCACACCCTCCCCTAGCCCACCCACAACCTTCCACACCTCTCACAATCTCCCACAACTCCCCACAAGCTCCTGTAGCCCACCCCGTATTCCCACCCACAACCTCCCACACCCCCCACAATCTCCCACATCCCACCCCCTATTCCCACCCACAACCTCCCACACCCCCCCACAATCTCCCACAACTACCCACAACCTCCCGTAGCCCACCCCCTATTCCCACCCAAAACCTCTCGTAGCCCACCCCCTATTCCCACCCACAACCTCCCACACCCCCCACAATCTCCCACATCGCACCCCTATTCCCACCCACAACCTCCCACACCGCCCCACAATCTTCGACAACTCCCCACAACCTCCCGCAGCACACCCCCTATTCCCACCCCCTATTCCCACCAACAACCTTCCGCAACCCACCCCCTATTCCCACCCACAACCTCCCACACCCCCCACAATCTCCCATAACTCCCAACAACCTCCCGCATCCCACCCCTATTCCCACTCACAACCTCCCGCAGCCCACCCTCTATTCGCACCCACAACCTCCCACACCCCTCACAATCTCCCACATCCCACCCCCTATTCCCACCCACAACCTCCCACCCCTCCCCCCCCCCCCCCCCCCCCCCACAATCTCCCACAACTCCCCACAACCTCCCGCAGCCCACCCCCTATTCCCACAAACAATCTCCCGCAGCCCACCCCATATTCCCACCCACAACCTCCCACAACCCCCACAATCTCCCACAACTCCCCATAACCTCCCACAACCCCCCACAATCTCCCACAACTCCCCACAATCTCCCGCAGCCCACCTCCTATTCCCACCCACAACCTCAAACACCCCCCCCCCCCACAATCTCCCACATCCCACCCCATATTCCCACCCACAATCTCCCACACCCCCCCACAATCTCACACATCCCACCCCCTATTCCCACCCACAACCTCCCACACCTCCCCATAATCTCCCACAATTCCCCACAACCTCGCACAGCCCACCCCCTATTCCCACCCACAACCTCCCGCAGCCCACCCCCTATTCGCACCCACAACCTCCCACCCCCCCCCCCCACAATCTCCCACAACTCCCTACAACCTCCTGCATCCTACCCCCTATTCCCACCCACAACCTCTTGCAGCCCACCCCCTATTCCCACCCACAACCTCCCACACCCCCCCACAACTTCCCACCACTCCTCCCACACCTCCCACACCACCCACCATCTCTCCTACTCAATATGTAAGGGTCAAAAGCTACTACAAAAATTACGTGAAGGATGTGCTTCTTAGGGTCCTTCGAATATCACGGGCGGCACAAAATGAGGATCTCAGCTTGCATGCAAAAGTGACAATAAAAGTGTAAGTGGTAAAAGTGAAAGTAGGGAAATGACTGTTGCCACCAACCATTCATGAGGACTGCCTATTTTTGAGGATCCAATTCAAGACTGGTGGCATATTTGATCTACCCCTCCAATTTTGGGCAATCAAGCATTGATGGTTTCATGGTTGATTTTCCTCGTGCACCCCTGGCGGACTACCAAAGCTCAAGGTTATCTGTTCTAATAAAGGATGAAGCTCTCACAGGCGTAATTATAGATGGAGGCTCTCGAATTAACTTAATGCCAGAGTTCACAATGAGGAAACTGCATTTGAACCCCACCAAGATGGTAGCATTCATAGTTACACTAGCCGATCAACATCGGGTTGCACCACTTGGCATTTTTGAAAAGGTACTCATGATAGTACAGGGTTGTCACTTTGTTATGGATTTTTTTGTTATTGCACTTCCATAGGAGACTTCTTATCCGTTACTCCTAGGAAGACCTTGGCGGAAGCAAGCAAAAGCTTTGCAAGATTGGGGAAAAAACAAAATGTGGATTTCAACGAGCACCAATAGCCAAGTGCAACTACATTTGGAAGAAGGATTTCACTCAAGGAAAACTACTAGGTATACTGTGGACACTTAGGTAATGCCCTCTCTACCCCAAGAGGAAGATACATTATTGAATTGGATGATGGAAAATGCAGAGTGTTGCAAGGTGGAAATCAATGAAATAGAGGAAGAAGTTGCAGATAAAGGAGTTGCGGGAAAAGGCCATGAAGTTCACAAGGAGTTGCAAAATGAGAGTTTGCAGGAGAATACAAAGTTTGAAGAGGCAACAAATATAGAAATATCCAAGATGGAAAGTTATGAGCCTAAGTGGAGAGAAGATCTTCCTTTTTCAGATATACCTCAAGGATGGACCAGAGAGTATATTGCAGGATACAAGCTAAAATCCACTCCCGCATACAGTGGAGATGATTTATCAAAGAAGACTTGTCCTGAAACATTGGTTCAAGAAGTAAATCTAGGGGATGAAGAGAACCCTCAAGTAGTTGGCCACTTGGCCTCTTGGCTATGGCATTATCCTCCTTTAATGTAGAAGGTAATGTCTTTAATTTTTGCTTACAAAAATGTATTTGCATGGTCCTACAAAGATCTAACAAGGATACCAGAGGAGCTTGGATTACACTTGGTACCCTTAGTTGAGGGAGCCACGCTTGGAAGAAGTAGGCCATATCGACTCAATCCAGGGTATGCAGAGGCGATAAAGTTGGAAATTACAAAACTAAAAGAAGCAGGTATAATTGTTCTAGTAGAACATTCAGGTGGCTTTCTTCTATGGTTATTGTACCCAAGAAAAATAGTGGAAAAATAAGAGCCTACGTTGATTTTCGTGCCTTAAATAAAGTGACTGTTCAAGATGGATTTCCTCAGCCCTTCATAGAGCAAGTACTTGAGGAAGTAGCTGGTCAACCTTTGTACAGCTTCTTGGATGGTTTTAGTGGCTACAATCAGATAGTGATCCATCCTGATGATAGGGACAAAACAGCCTTCGTGACTCCATGGGGCACTTATGTCTATACCCACATGGCTTTTGGCTTAAAGAATGCACCAGCTTCATTTAATAGAACAATGTATCTGATATTGGGCAAGTGGTTAACAACCTTCCTGCACATTTTTATGGATGATGTTTCAGTGTTTTCAGGAACAGATAGAGGAGCAATAGTGCAAGATTTCCATGAACATTTAAAAACTCTAAAGGAAATCTTTGAGCAATGTCTCAAAACAGGTTTGAAGTTAAATCCGGCTAAATGTCACTTTTTGGTCACTAAGGGCACTCTTCTTGGTCACATAGTATCTGCTGAAGGGATAACAGTGGATCCTGCAAAGGTTACTGCTATCCTTTCCATGCCTATACCACAAAGCCCAAAGGAGGTGCAAAGTTTTTTGGGCCATGTAGGATACCATACAAGATTTATACGAATGCATTCAGAAATAGCTAAGCCCTTATCAAGGCTTACTAGTAAAAAATTCCCTTTCTCATGGAGTGCTGAAGCTGAGAAAGGATTTTGTGAACCAAAATTGAGGCTATGTACTGCTCCACTTTTAAGTGTTCCTAACTTGACGTTAGAGTTTCATGTGCATACAGATGCCAATCTTCATGCTATTGGTGTGGTCCTAGCTTAATCATCATCTCAAAGGTTGATATACCTATCTCCTATGCCAACAGACTACTCACCAAGGCAGAAAAGAACTATAGTACGACCAAAAGGGAAGGTTTGTCCATTGTATTTGCTCTTCAGATATTTCGGCATTACCTTCTTGGTGTACATTTTATAGTCATATCTGACCATCAGCCCTTGAAGTACTTGATAAACAAACCTAGAGTGGAAGGAAGGGTTTGGAGATGGTTACTCCTGTTTGAAGAATTTAACTTTGATATTCATATTAAGCCAAGAAGAGAGCACTACATGGCAGATCAAGTATCCAAGACCGCAATGAGCCAGAAGGCAACATGTATTAATGATGAATTGGTGGATAGGAATCTCTTCTTAGTAGCAACTCAAACGGATTGGTATGATGGAATTCTCACTTTTCTTACTACTAGAAAACTCCCAGAGAATTTAATACCTATAGAAAAGAGAAGATTTCTCCTTAAAACCAAAGCCTACTCACTTATAAGCAGAAATTTATATAGATATTGTCACGATGACATCTTGAGAAAGTGTGTTTATCTAGAGGAGGTAAATCTTTTGCTAGAGGTTGCACATAGTGAAGGGCATCTAAAGGGGGAAGAGTTGGATCACAGAATCCTCCACAAAGGACTTTGGTGGCCTCATATTTACAAGGATGCGATCAAGTTTGCTTAAGAATGCCACATTTGCCAGAGATGTGCTCCTACGCCAACCAGATTGAATTTCCAACCATTAGTCATATCCACAAGATGGCTCCCATTTGAGCAATGGGGTCTTGATTTCATAGAACCAATTAGGCCAACTCGTCAACCTGGGGGTAAGAAGTATATTTTGATGGCCACATGTTATGCAACTAAATGGATAGAGGCTAAAGCTACTCTGGACTGCACGGCTTTAACATTAGCTAAGTTTTTGTATAAGCGTATTTTCTCAAGATTTGGTTGCCCATTGGAAATCACTTGTTATAGGGGACACATTTTGTAAATCAGCTGCTTCAATTTATGTTTGACAAGTACAAGTTCTTCCATAAAAAATATTGTGCCTACTATCCAAGGGAAAATGGCCAAGCAGAAAGCTCCAATAAGATTTTTATCGCCTTGCTATGCAAATCATCTTTTGATCATCAAAGCTTTTGGCCAGAAGCATTCACCGGTGCAATTTGGGCTTTCAAAATTACAAAGAGGGGAACCACTGGCGAGAATCCATTTCGCTTAGTATATGGAAAAGAGGCATTAGCACCATTCGAATTTATTATCAAAAGAGATCTTGGAGCCAAAACCATTGGAATTGAACCACCAATTAGGAGGCTGGTGGCGTTAGAAGAATACAGAGAAGGAGCAATGCAAAAACTTTAAGTAACACAAGAAGAGCGCAAGAGACTGCATGACAGGTATCTTAGGACCAATGAAGTACAGAACAGATCCTTGGTTTTGGTGTGTCAGATTTCGACAGTTTCAACCAAATTGGCACCCAAATGGATAGGACCATACAGGGTGGTAAAGGTATTCCCTCATGGACTAGAACATCTAGAGGATTTGCAGGGTAAGAGAATACCCCTGCTCAATATCTCCAGGGTGAAGAATTACCTGAATTCAGTCAAGATGGAAGAACTTCATTCACTGTACATATCATATTTCATTTAGCGTTCACAGTTTATTTTGGTCTATACAATAAGCAAATGAAGAAAAAAATCACCGAGACGGTGCAAAGACTTGATGTGGGGGTCTGTGGTGCCGTAAAAATTCTCTCTCTCTCTCTATCTCTCTCTCTCTCTCTCTCTCTCTCTCTCTCTCTCTCTCTCTCTCTCTCTCTCTCTCTCTCTCTCTCTCTCTCTCTCTCTCTCTCTCTCTCTCTCTCTCTCTCTCTCTCTCTCTCTCTCTCTCTCTCTCTCTCTCTCTCTCTCTCCCTCCCTGCCCCCCCCCCCCCCCGCATCCCTCGCCATCCCCTACCATCTCCTCCTCTCCCCTCCTACTGCCACCTGCCCCCGCCCACACACTAGCGTGCACCCCCTCCCCCCCCCCCCCCCCCCGCAATTCACTCCATGCAGTCTCTCTCTCTCTATCCCCCTCTCTCTCTCTCTTTGTCTCTCTCTCTCTCTCTCTCTCTCTCTCTCTCTCTCTCTCTCTCTCTCTCTCTCTCTCTCTCTCTCTCTCTCTCTCTCTCTTTTTCTCTCTCATTCCCCGCCTTCCCCTCCTCTCCCCTCTTGCTACCCCTGTCGTCCCCTCCTCTCTCCTCCTCTCCCATCCTCTCCCCTCCCATCCCCTCCCCCCTATCCATAGCCCCCCTCCTAACCCCGCTGCCACCCCCACTCGCAGTCCCCCGCGAAGCAGAGTGATGCCTTGTGATTGAATTATTATAGATTGCTACGTTAGTGCACAACCTCCCACATCCGCCCACAATCTCCCACAACTCCCCACAACCTCCCGCAGCCCACCCCCTATTCCCACCCACAACCTCTCGCCGCCCACCCCCTATTCCCACCCACAACCTCCCACACCCCTCCACAATCTCCCACAACTCCCCACAACCTCCCACAACCCACCCCCTATTCCCACCCACAACCTCCCGCAGTCCACCCCCTATTCCCACCCACAACCTCCCACACCCCCCCAAAACTTCCCACCACTCCACCCACATCTCCCACACCACCCATCATCTCTCCTACTCAATATGTAAGGGCCAAAAGCTACTACAAAAATTACATGAAGGATGTGCTTCTCAAGGTCATTTGAATATCATGGGTGGCACAAAATGAGGATCTCAGCTTGCATGCAAAAGTGATAGTAAAAGTGTAAGTGGTAAAAGTGAAAGTAGAGAAATGATTGTTGCCGCCAACCATTCATGACGACAGCCTATTTTTGGGGATCCAATTCAAGACTGGTGGCATATTTAATCTACCCTTCCAATTTTGGGCAATCAATCGATGCATGATCAGTGGACGTGAGGAATCCGCAAGGCCCTCTTGGCCTATTAGAGCCTATAAAAGCAATGGACTTGTGTTCATTTGGGATATACATATACCTACATACATACAGGGGTCCTCTGTTTGCACTCTATCGCTACAAGCCTACTGCAGGAAGTCACTCTGTGGTGAGGATATAGAACGTGGGCTTCCTAGTGGAGGGCTAATAGCACTATAGTGTGAAGAGAGTGGCCTGGTTTTGTCATTTATTGTGAGTCAGTGGTATTTTCATGCTCTTTCCCTTAGAGCAAGTCTTCATACTTTGTATTGATCAGTGTTAGTCTCCATCTCGTTGTGCTCATTATGCGGATTGAATGAATCTCTTGTACTTATGTTGTTTAGTTCTGGAGTGGCATGTTAGACTAGAGCATCAAATTTAGAACAATTCTTTTGCCTATATTGTAATCATCTGTGTGAACAAAGGAGTGGTTTCATCCTTCACTATTGCCATTGTCATTGATCTTCTGTGCAATTATTGTGATCTGCCTGCTCACAGAAATGTTAAGGGTATACTTCCCTAAGGAGGACCTCCCTTGATTAGGCGAAGTACTGGAAGTACATATTTTTTGCTCATATTAAAAGTGGATACCCCACTACCTCCTCTACACATAGCAAATTCTTGGAAGAATTTTTGTATAGATAAATAGAATGCCAATCTAGTAATTTGGATCTGCTAATACAAGCATGGATATCATTGCATAATGGTATCATTTATCCCTTTCAAATACATAAATATATAGAGCCCATAACATGCATTGGATCCAACAAGGAAAAGAGAAATTATTTTTTGGGAAACGATTCCCATGTGGGTAAGGATGAAATACACCAAGAGAAGAAGACATTCTAGATATAAGCTAATCTTTCCACATAATGTTTTTGAAGTCTCGATATAGGCTAATATTTATTGAAGTTTTGATATAGGATAATTTGTCCAAATAACGTGAAAATCACACACCAAAATTCTTCATGCACTCAAGGTTTGATAGGAATTTAGTGTGCAACTATCTAGTCAGAAGTCACATTTTAACGGTCAAATGTAAAGGTTAGAGGCCCTACTTACAAAGGAAATCGACCTCATCAATTTTAGAAAGACAACCAAATTGATGGCTAAGATAACTATTCTAGATGAATTTTCTCGCAACCTTATGCCCCTATACATACAATAGCTCTTGGGATTCATAATGACCTTTAGATTGATCTAAACCACATATGCATTTGAAATCTCCAACATTACTTTTACACTTTCCACTGAAGTCTACCAGTGATACGTGTACTTGCCACTTGCATCAAGTCTCTTTCAACTCATGTTAATGCTAGAGCTCTTTGGCAGAGACTCCCTCCTCGGCTCCTCATGGGGCATTCAACCCAAGACCTTCTCCTTCCCATGCTTGAGACTTAAGCACTAGGTGATTGCTACTATAAAGGGTGTCATATCCTTGAGGTTGTTATCCATAGGACATTCTTGGAGGAATATTTGTATAGATAGTTAGGAAAACAATCTAGCATTTTGGATCAATAGTTTGCTCTGGATCTCCTATCAAAAGTCTTCTTGTGAAGTATCCATTGTCAAATCCTCCAATCTTGCTTCTATATTGAGGGCCTATGGATCATTACCACTTGTTGAAATAATATCCTAAAGTATGCTAGAAGTAGAAGGTAAAGCATAGAGAGTGAATATTTCGAATTAGTCAGGTTTTAGAAGTGTTTGAATTTGTTGGGTGTAAGCATCTTCATCTATACTAAGGGTGAATTCAGCATGACGAGATGGAGCATTTGCTTTTCCGTGTGGAGAACTAGATTGATAAAAGATTTAAAAATCGAAGTATGCTAAAAATATAGACCAATGAGCTTGGCATCAATTCAAATGTCGAGTAGTGGCAAAGTATATCAATTTTTTATGATCGATAAGAACCTTAATGCGATGTTGTGCACCGATAAGGTAAGGTTGCCATTGCTCAAACACAAAAATAATAGCAAGAAGTTCTTTGTCATAAATGGGATAATTGATTTTCGGAGAATTAGATTTCCTTGAGTAGTATGCCACTGGATGTAGTATACCTTGAGCATCAGGTTGCGACAAGACTGCTCCCAAAGCAAAGTCTGATGCATTAGTTTCAACAAGAAAAGGTTGATTGGAGTTTGGATGTAATTAAATAGGAGGTAAGGTAAGGGCCTTCTTAAGTGTGTCAAATGCAAGATGAACCTTGGAATTCCAAGAGAAAGAAGCATTTTTGTGAGTGAGAGTAGTTAAAGGCAACACAATCTTTGAGTAATCTTTTATAAATCTTCGATAGAAATTAACAAAAACAAAAAATGATTGAAGATCTTTCACAAAACAGGGGATTCTTCATTCATTAATAGTTTAAAACGTTTTTTTTAATCCATGGTGACACCAAATGGGGTGATCACATAACCAAGAAACTCTACTGAAGTTTGAAACTCACATTTTTCCAATTTTGCATATAGCCCATGCTCGCGAAGTTTAGATAGAACACGACAAACATGTTTATCAGGATCTGCTTGGTTATGTGAAAAAATTCAAATATCATCAAGGTAAATCACAATAAACTCATCCATATACTCACGAAAGATATCATTCATCATGTGTTGGAAGTCAGTTGGAGCATTTATAAGGCCAAAAGGCAAAACAATGTACTCAAAATGCCCATATGGAGTACGAAAAGGGGTTTTCCATTCATCTCGAATTTGATGCAAATTACATTGTAAGAACCTCAAAGATAAATTTTGGTGAAGATTTTACCTAATTATAGGCGATCCAAAAGCTTCGCAATCGATGGTAATGGATAGTATAGTAAGTTTATTTAGACCACGATAATCCACACATATTCGTAAGGATCCATCCTTCTTCTTGACAAATAAGATAGGAGCTTCCGCTAGAGATTTTGAACGTTGAATAAAACCCCTTCCTAGGTTCTCATCGATGTATGTTCTGAGAGCCGAAAGTTCCGGTTCAGAAAGTCCATAAATAGGCCCAAAAGGAGGTATTGTGCCCTTTTCCAAATCGATTGAGCAATCATATCAAGGATGAACTGGTAGAGTATGTGCGTTCTTTTTTTCAAACACATCAACAAAGTCTTTGTACTTTGCAGGTAACTTCAATGAACCACTAACAGCTTTTGCTTGAGAAACATGAAGAAAATAAACATTAGCAAGTTGTAGAAAAGGAACAGCCCAAATAAAAGCTATTTGAATAGGATCTTGATGAAATGTGAGTGAAGTATTTAATAATCCTTTACACAGAGATGTCTCACACTCATGTGCATGCTTGAGAGGTTTAGTAGTGCTCGATTCAACCAAACATAAATGAGACTAACAACATTCAGAAGGAAAAGAAAAAGAACGAGTTTGCCAATTCACAATTGGATTGTGAACTTCCAACCAATATAATCCAAGAATGATAGGATGATTTGGAGATGTGATTAGATTGAATTTGATTGTTTCGTCATGATTACCAATACATAAATCTGAAGAGATTGTATCATATGTGATAATGCCACAAGAAACCAAATGTCCATGTATCACATCCACTATAATAGGAAACGCCTTCTGCACAATAGAAATTGCATTTTCACGAACATACTTGATATCCATAAAACATGGTGTGGCCCCTGTATCAATAAGAGCTTCACTCATAAGGACTTGCGAACGAGTCTTGATTTCCACAAGAATCCTAAACTTGATGTAGGGCCAATCCTTGTGGAGGAACCGTGATTCTCATGGTGGTATATAGAGTCCAATTGCAAGGTTCCTACTGGAATTGAACATTGACATTTTCCGGTATGGGTATAGGCTCCAGAAATGGAGTTACTAGACTCCACCATAGCAAGTTGTGCCCTTTTTCCTTTGTTGGGACAAGTTTGTGCTATATGACTAGGTGCCCAACAATATAAAAAAAGATGATTAACTATACAATACTACTTCTCTGCATCAATGACTAGTCTAAATCGTATGGAATCCAGCTACATTGGAACAGCATGAGTAGGACGCTCCATTGAGGATGAGGATTGTGGTTGTGTTGCAAGTTGGACAAGATGATGCATGCGGGATTCATGGTGTTACTCAAATAGTTGATTATCACACTTTATTGCTTGATCCATAGCTTCACTTAGGGTTGATGGATCCTTCAGATTCAATAGAAAATTCTTGACATCCCGTCAAAGACCCCAGTGGAAATGATCAATGAGTGCTTTTTCATCCCACTGAATGTCACAAGCAAGTTGAGCAAATTTTCAAGCATAAGTTGATGTAGCACGAGAACCTTATTGAAAATAAATAAGCTTGTTGGTTGATGTCTTGCGCTTGTTAGAATCACCAAAAGTTTCTTGAAAATCAGCAAGAAAAGCGTCATAATCTTCAAGAAGAGGTGATGATTTTTCCACGAGTGGAGCAAACCATGCTTGTGCCGCTTCTGTTAAAAGAGTTCCAATAAGTCCAACTTGACTTAAATGAGTACGATATCATTGTGAGTGAAGCTTAAGAATCAACTTGACTTGATTGATGAAACCTCTCAACTTGGAGCGAGTTCCCTCAAATTTCTTTGGTAGACAAACTTTATGTTCCATAGCTTGTTGAGGACTATCTACGCGGAGGGAGGAATTTTGGATCATGTTTAATGATTCTTGAAGTCGCATGTTTTTCTCCTATATGTGTTGTAAGGCAGCCATGACGTGATTAAGATCTACCTCTTACATGATTACAAGTGAAAGAATAGACCCCAACTTCTGATTCTATAGATTAACGAATTCATGATGTCACCTGTTGGCATGAATTCAGCTGCTTTGATCACGGCAATCATGATCTTGCATCAAATGGTTGCATGAGTCTTGCAGCTAAAGTGGGCCTGGTAGGTTTCCATGCCCTATTGGCTCATGGAAGGAAGACGGATTTTTTCTCAATTCAGTTGGAAGGCTTGCGCGGACTGCGGAGAGAACCCATATCACAAGCGGACGGGCTATACTTGAGGGGCTATGTAAAGTAGGCCAAGAGATTACCGTCTGTGTAGCATCAATAGCTGGTGGATCAAACTGTAATGGGCAAGGAAACATCCTCCATCAAGGCTATATTCTTTAAAGTCAATCCAAAAGCATTGTATTGAGTGAACACATCCTTGACTTATTTAGCTCTTAACACTTGCTTGAATTCTATCACATGATTATAAGGGTCTCCTATGCCATCAAAGTAGTTTCTTCATCGACTGGTGAAGTTGAGTGGATCTCAAGATCCTAGGGTGTTTTCGCCATCTAGGTATTGCAAAATCATCGAACCTCTTTGATTCCTATGTACTCTAAGTCTTTTTTGTTCAACTTTATCAATTTCTAGTCCTGATCTCTCTCTTATAGTTCTATGCACAAAGCTCACTTGTGGTCCCTCTCAGTTTTTATATTTGTGACTATCACGAACATGAGAGGATCTAGCTTCATGTTGACCATGAGATCCATTAGGCCTATGTTGGAGGAGAATTAGTTAACCTTTCAAAGTATACATGTGTCTACCATGTTCCATAACCACAAACATTATTTCAGAAGAGTTATCTAAGTAGATGAGTTTTCTTGGGACTTCCAGGTCCTTGGATTTGTAATTGATTACTCTTTCTACCTCACTAGGCTTTTCTGCCTTGAATCTCCAAAATGCTTCATTTGTCTCTCTATTCAAGAATAGTTCTATGCTTTTATTCTCCAAGGGAATGAATTCAGCTGTGATTCTCGTGAATATGATTGACTTACCTCTAGGTGTTCTAGGCTCTCTTCATGTGTTTGCATGATCTAAGTCTCCTAACTCTAACTCAGGAATGATCATTCCAAACTCCTTTGTCCTATTAGGTAAGCATGTGAACACATACATGGTTCCTTTCTTATCAATATAGAATCCCTCTTTGAATTTAACCACTGGGTGTTCAACTCCAAAGGTTTGATCTAAGTTTTTGAGTTGAACAATTGATTGTCTCCAACCATCAAGGACATGAGAGGATCTAGCTTCATGTTGAACATGGGATCCATTAGGTCTATGTTGGGGGAGAATTAGTTAACCCTTCCAAGTATACGTGTGTCTACCATGTTCCATAACCACAAACATTATTTTAGAAGATTATCTAAGTAGATGACTTTTCTTGGGACTTCGAGGTCCTTGAATTTGTAATTGATTACTCTTTCTACCTGACTAGGCTTGTCTACCTTGAATCTCCAAAATGCTTCATTTGTCTCTCTATTCAAGAAGAATTCTATGCTTTTATTCTCCAAGGGAATGCATTCTGGTGTGATTATCGTGAATATGATTGACTTACCTCTAGGTGTTCTAGGTTCTCTTCATGTGTTTCCATGATCTAAGGCTCCTGAGTCTAACTTAGGAATGATCATTCCAAACGCCTTTGTCCTATTAGGTAAGCATGTGAACCCATACATGGTTCCTTTCTTATCAAAATAGAATCCCTCTTTGAATTTGACCATTGGGTGTTCAACTCCAAAGGTTTGATCTAAGTTTTTGAGTTGAACAACTGATTGTGTCCAACCATCCTCATAAACACGAGCACTTGAGTTGTTGGTTTAAAAATATTCAAACTAAGTCTAGTAGGGACCTTTTTGGGGTTTGTAAATATTATAGCCCTAAACTTCTAGTGGGTCTCTCCATGCTAAAAGACATCTCAGATTCACTGGTGTCTGAGCTCAATATGTATGGATAGTCACATAATTGTTCAACCCATGACCTAGCTATATGGTTGATACTAACCTCAAAGGATCTGATGCTTTATCTATCTTCTCTTCATATGTTTCTAGTTGACCTAGGGTTCATATGAAGCTAAATATTGCCCAATATCCAAGTTCAACCACATTGCAATGTTCATTTGTAGCAATTACTTGCTCTTTTTTATGTAAAAATGAAGAGCTGTATCATCAAGAATACTTTCATACTATAATTTAATGTTGATCGATTGAATTATATTCCTTTCACTTAAGGTTTTCCAGAACTATGATTTCACTACTCTTGAACTTGATAAATTAGAGTTTCTTAAACTTGATAAGTGCCTATTATCACCCTAATCAATGAATGCACCCATGCACTCTTAGCCTATGCTAAGAATTGAGTGAGGGGGTTGAGAGATCTTCTAACCTCTAGTCAAGAGCTCTTGATATTGCTCGATTTCCAAAGATGCTCATTCCCAAGCTTGCACTACAATGGTATCTTGTTCTGACCCTTAAAAATCTCAAAAACTTGAAATGAGAATTTTTTTATAAATAGCAATAAATGTTGATATTCATGTCTAACACAATAGACAATGTTTGTCCCGATAAACAATTTCTATCATGGATGACGTTAAATCATGATAGATTGGTCTATGATGGTAGACATTTCTATCATAAATAGATGGATCTGTCATGATAGACACTATTTTTCATCTATCATATGTTGTCTCTCATCTATCATGGTCTCTATCTATCATGATAGGCATGTGCCTTTCATGATAGACGGGTCCATCACTAGGTCTTATCTATCACAATAAATAGGTCTATTGTGATAGAGGGCTTCAATCATCTATCTGTATCATGGGATGTGTCCGTCATGATGGATGTATCTACTATGATAGATGGTCACTATCATAGGGGTCTGTCTATCATGATAGATGGTATCTCTCACAATTGATGGGGTCTATCATCACTACTGTATATCATGATGGATAGAAATGGATATTTTTCTACTATTTTTAGTTATTAGGAATCCGCTTAAGATGTTTTCAATCATGCCTAACATGCAGTTTCAAAATACCACACTTTTTTTCCCATCATGCTAGATAGATGTCATCATCTTGGGCCACACATGGAATGTTGTTGTACTTGATAATGCTATTGTTGTTGTAGTTTGTGTGAATCTCTACACAAAACACTCAACAACACACAAAAACACTGATCTCATGAGTTGTCTCTTGCTCTCTCTCACAAGTGAAATGAGAGTAATGAGGTGGGATATGCTAATATGACCGAAAAGCTGAATTTTTGGTGATGAAGGAGATCGAGGTAGGAGGTGAGTAGAGATGGTAGTGATGATGATGTTGAAGATAAAAACAAAAGAAACTAGAAATTTACTTACTTAGCTATGATTCCAACATCAAGACTCTATGTTTTACTATCACACACTCATCTTAGAATGCCAAATTTGCTGTCACTCTAGCACAATGGGAATACCAATGTGAGGATATCTACCTAATAAATGTCAATGCATGGAGATTTGAGGATGGTATGATGACCTAAGGGAGTGGAATGCACAAGTGTGTGTGTGTGTGTGAAACACACTAGCATGTGCACACATACACACACATGCACAAACAAGGCAAGAAAAAAGAGTAGAAGAATGGAATCCTTTGTGTATTAATTGAAGAAATGATTACAAAGCTCTCAAAAAATTTTAATCTCCAACAAGATAACATCAAAAATGAGTTCTCTAGCTCCTTCTATAGATTTTGACTACCTTTTGACTAGTTCAGACCTAGTGTTTGGCCTAGTAAGCATTTAGGTTCCTAAGTTAATTTGATGCTCAAATCAGCTCTAGTAATTGTGAAAATTAATATGTGAGTTCTCCTAACACTCATTAAGCTCGAACACTCCTTGACTTGAAGAAAATGGAGTCAAAACTATAAAAAATTATTATTTACAATGATGTGTAGTGATGAAAATCTTTTCTGATTACATGATTCATTCAAAAAAATGTGGCTAGGCCTATCCATGACCTGATCTACATTGACTAACTTTTTTGCTCATTCCACCTTGGTCTTCTCTTTGGTTATCTCCTCCTATACTCCCTGGTCTAATGCTCCATTTGTCAAGTGAGTCTTGGTTATTTTCTAACATTTGTGTATGCATATATCAAGAAAACAAGAGGCTATAATATCTCAGATAGTAGATGAGGAAGGCTTTACTATGGTAGCCAGAAGGAAAAAACTAACTAACCACACTATAGGATTATGGAAGTTCCCATTAACTCCTTATCCCAAAGGCCCCCCATCAAATAACAATTGCTTCAAATAACAATTACTTTTGACGAAGTTTTTGAATTCACCCAACTCAATGATCTTCATAATGAAATAGACATACAAAACCATGAACTAGAAAAGAACCTTCAAAGTAATGATATAATTGAAAACGAAGTGATTATGTACACGATAATGGATTTTAGGAAAAAGAGAATAGACAAACTACATAGTGAGCTCTCAAATTCTATTGAGGGTTTCGAAAGGTTTGGAAAGGGATCCAATAAGTGTATTTGTACCATTTTTTATTGAATTCTTGTCTTTTAGCCATAAAGGACTCTCAAAAATGACCAGATTCCAAGCAATAAAGAAAATGGTTAAGGAAGGATGCTAGCACGGAGTTTAATTTGCTTACAAGAAATGAAGGCTCAAGGTGAGGGACTTGCATGGAACCAAAAACATCTCTACTGTGATGTTTTTTGGCTCAATACCAACCGTGTTCAAGGTAGGGGGGCTCCTTGCATCCATGTAAATTCAGTTTTAGCTTGCAATTTTGCATCTTACTACATAGATCTGAATAAGTGTTGGAAAGGGACTCAACTGATAGCCCTATAAGATTAGGAATGGCTTGGCTCCATTTTCAACAAGCCTTCAGACATAAAGTTATTTCAAATCGTATTAGATTCAATTCCACAAATTATAAAAATTATTAACTCTTTTAGGCAGCCCAATTAGGAAGGTGCTATTGGTCTTATTGTCTAGTCAAGGATTGGTAATTCTAGAATTTCCATGATAACATCAGCGCCTTGTTTGATTAGTGTGTCACTTGCATCAATATTAAAGCCCATGATTCTCTGCATAAAGTTGGATGGTTTCACATTGATGCAAGGCTTCTAAACCTTGACTATGTTCAAACCAAGGTTATGAGATAATTACAAGTACGATTTGGGTGCAACTTGCTAGTCAAAGGTGGTTTGAAATTATCAGAGAATGTTAAACCTTGTTGAGGGAAACCAAAAGACATATCAGATAATACATGAGTCATAAATCCCACCTCACCCATGCCACATGGCTCAAGTCTATAGAAGACAAAGGAATTGAAGAAGCAATCATCTTAAGGAACAAAATGAAAACTTAGAGAGTCATTGAAGTGAAGAACATAGCCCATAGTTCAAAACTTTTTGAAGAAGAGAGCTATGGAAAATCTAACAAAAAAAAATGTTTTTACTAATTAGATAGAAGAAAGAAAAAGAGTGCATACCCAATCTCTATTGTTAGAACAACCCAACCATGAAGAAACAAGAAAAGAGTCCTCTTATACATAGGTATTTTTAAGAGATGGTTGGTTAGCAATCTCAAAAGGACCCTTAAGGCGTATTGTATGTGCTAAGATTACATTGTGTAGGAAAAAAACTATCAACCTTGAATTTTGAAAGACTCTAGATAGGCCTTTCAAATTCATTGAGATCATTGGTTCCATCCATTCTCTAAAAATGGGTAAGACCCTGGATGCAAATGGACTCCCTGCCAAGATCTTTCACTATGTCTCTGATGAGCTTGATCTTTAATCCATGAGATATGCAATGACTCCATGACTCGTAAAGTTCTACTAAAATTTATGAATAAAGGTATCGTTAAATTATTACAAAAGAAGGGAGAATATAATTTTTTTAGTTATTGGAGATCGTTTACATGCCTAAATACTATCTATAAAGTAGTCCCCAAAGTCGTAGCCAAAAAAATCAGCCCGCACATGTGGCACATTATTAGGCTTTAGTAGAAGGGATTTAAACATGGTAGATACATCATGGGCACTCGCATATCATTATGGTAAGGAATACAACTTGCTTTCACTAAGGACTAAGTATTTGTATTTTTCAAGATTAAGTTTGATAAAGAATATGATAGAATCTTCTAGGACATCATTGTGGAGGCCTTACAAGACTCTCAGTTTGGGCCTTTTTTCATTTCCATAGTTCAATGTCTGTTTGTCAATGCATCAAACAAAGTGGAGGTTAATGAGGAGCTTATTGAACTAATCATTCTAAGTAGATCTATTAGACAAGGTTTCTCATTATCTGTGCTACTTTATGCCATTACGACTGATTCTTTGGGATAGTTATTGCATGAAGATTACTTTAAAGGGAACCCTGAAAGCAGGACTATGTCAAGAGATCATGAAGTGTCCCAACTAACTCAAGTTAACTCAAGTGGATGCTTCTAGAAGGCTCTAGATCGCTTTGGGAAAACTAATCTCTTCATGTACCCCATGGAGATTTAACCCAAGAACTCCTCCTTCACACCCTTGAGCCTTAACCACTAAGCTAAGTGGATCACTTATTCACAAGAAGACATGACATCCTAGTAAGTCTAGACTCGAGATCTTTTGACATACACAGGGGTGACCAAACGGTGTTCGTTTAGATCCGTTTGAACCGGCGGACCGGTAGATCATAGACTTACTTTATTATAGTGACCTAACAGTTCCAAGCCTCTTTCAGACTCTTGGCATCCTGTATGTGCCCAATCATGCTATCTTGTATGCGATTGATAGCCAATACATTACTTCTCATGCTCCTTGATTCTATTCTTCAAACGCTCTTAATTGCTTTGCAATCTGATTCCTCTCTAGTAAATGTGGGGTTTTTTTGTTCTCTCCTTTGATGTACTTCCAGTAGCCTCTTCCCATCAAGAAATTTGTCATCGTGAACTTCCAAGCATGGACTTTGTCCTTGTCTAGCTTATCGCTCATAAGCTAACTCATTCCATCCATGTTTGCCATTTCTACAGCAATTCACAACACTGCAAAAACACTACCAGTAGCACTTCTGTTTCAAGATTGTCGCACTATGATGTGACACTTCGACCTTAGAAAAACAAAGTTTTCATGTATGCACAATACACAGAATCACTTGAAATTTTCGATCTAGAATACTTGAGTGTTTTCGAAGAGCATACAACTTATAACTTTGCCAATTGACCTAGTTCTTATGTGGGCTCCACCTTGCAGGTTTAAAATGGAGTCGATATGGCTTTGGAATAGAAATCTTACAAAAATGAGTGACCCTAAAGGGATAACTATTGAAACTATTTTGACTTCTTCTACCTTCATGCCATTTTTTGTAAAGTTATGAGGCCATTCATGAATCAAGCTTTCTCCACTTCTCACGTACTCTTCACGGTTGGCCTTCTCCAAGGGCTTTGTATAGCCACACTGGCTCTCATACCATATCACGAGGAAGGAGATAAGGAAGATAGCTCACACACACACATCCTCACAATCAAAGAGGATCACACACATAGATTGAGGCAAGAAAGAATGATCTTCTTCTTCTTCTTCTATCACATAAAAAGAATGTACAAGAATGACCTGAAAACAACAATACAACAAATGCAAAATTTAAAGGACAATACATAAGGAAAATCCTAATGTTTGCAAATGAGTGAGCTAGAGAGAAACAAATGTGCCATCACTCTTGGTAGATAAATCTAGTAAAGTTCAATGAGGTATCCCTCACACATATTGGCATGACCACTATACATGTTAGAAAAATGAAAAAGTGATACATGTTGTCCTAGATCATCACATGTCGAGCTTGATATCTCAAAACTCTCATCCTTTGCTGCTGCCCAATCTACATCCAAATAGATTTTGATATCCAAATATGAAGAGTAATGATAATGGATGCCTAATTAAGTTTCCCTTTGAGATACTTGAGTACTCTCTTTGCAGCATCCATGTGTGGCCTTCTAGGTGAGTGCATGAACTAACTAAGCACTCCCACACTATATGATATGTCTCTTCTTGTGTGAGTAGCATATATCAAAATACCAAGTAAGCTCTGATACTAATTAGGATTATCAATCTGCTCACCTTCATAAACACTTAGATTATGGTTCAACTCCAAAGGTGTACTTGCAAACTTTGTGTTCTCCATTCTGAACTTGAGAAGTAGTTCTTGAATGTATCTCCTTTGATTTAGATACATCCTTCATCTTTATAAATCACTTGCATACCTAGGAAATATGTGAGCTCACCTTCATTGTGATCCCTTTTGATGAATAAAGAAGGATTTTAGTTGCTAGAATTAAACCCTTGATCTTGAAGGTATGTAGCCAACCTAGAATTCCAAGCTCTATGAGCTTGTTTCAATCCATACAATGCTTTCTTAAGTCTCCAAACATAAGAAGTATGATTAGGGTTTTCAAACCCTGGTGGTTGTGACATGTATACCTCTTCACTTGTCCAAACATTTAGGAATGCATTTTTCTCATCCAGTTGGGAGGAATCTCCAATTTCTTGTAGCAACTACACTTATCAATGTTCTGATTGTAGTCATCATTGCATTTGGTGACAATGTTTCCTCATAGTATATACCATGCATTTGTGAGCATCCTTTGGCAACTAATCTTGCCTTGTAGCTACAAATTGATCCATCTAAGTTTCTTTTAGCTTTATATACCCATCTAAACCCAATTACCTTTTTATTGGGTGACATTAGAACCAAATTCCAAGTTTCCACCTCCTTCAATGCATCTATGTCTTCTTTCATGGCCTTTTCCCAATTAGGATTTGCCTTTGCCTCTTCATAGGTTGAGGGTTCCTCTAAACTTGAGTCCTTTGTCAAGTTCATTGAGTGTTTTCTAGCAAATCTAGAATCATATCCATACCTTTTTGGTTGTCTTTTCTCCCTTGTTGACCTTCTAGGTGCTTGCTTGGAGCATTCCCCAAATGCTTGCATCTTTACTTTGCTTCTTCACTTCCATAGCTTGTAATACTTTTCCTTTTCATCTTGGTGATTATCTATATCACTTCTTGGATCTGGGATGTGTGTATCATGCTTGCTTCGTAATTGATGAGAATCAAAATAAAGATCATATGGTAGAATTACCTTTTGTTTTTCTTCATCATACAAAGACCTGTGTTTTTCAAACACATTTCTACTTGTAGTGCATTTCTTGGTGTAAGGATTATAGAACGTGTAACCCATCTGAGTTAATCATACCCAATAAACACTACCTTTGTTGCCCTTTCATCTAGCTTAGCTCTTATTTCTCATGGTACATGATCATAAGCTAAACAACCAAACATCTTGTAATGTCAAAGACTAGGTTTTGTTCCATACCATGCTTCATAAGAAGTCATATCTTCGAGTGATTTGGATGGTGGTCTATTGACAAGGTACACAACAGTTGAAATAGCCTTTGCCCATAGATAATGTGGCAACCTCTTCTCTTCAAGCATTGTTCTAGTTGATCCAACCAATGTCTCCTTTTTTCTCTCTGAAATTCTATTCAATTGAGAAGAGTACCTAGTAGTCACTTCCCTTTTGATACCTTTATCTTGCAAGAACTCATCAAAATATTTGGAGAATCATTCTCACGCTCCATCAGATTTGAGCATCTTGAGTTATCTACTTGTATGATTCTCCAGTGCTAGATACTTTTTGAAGAAATCAAACACTTCATTCTTACTCTTGATAAAGTATAGAATAGTCCATCTTCTATGGTAATAAATAAATAAGACAAAATACCTTAATTCTCCCAATGAAGGTTCTCAGCTTGCCCCCCATCCATTTCTATGTACTAAGTCCACTACGTTGTTGTTGATGTAGCATTTTATGGTTGAATGGTTTTTTTTGTGCCTTCCTAGTGTGACATGCATCACATATGGTAATCATGTGTTGCTTTGATATGTTTGGCAATCCAAGAAGACTTTGATCCCTACATATATCCTTTAAGTTTCTTTCATTTACATGAGCTAGCCTCTTATGCCACACTTCAAGCTCACTTAGGGTTTGAGACCCAATGTTTAATAGAGCTATGTTTTTGGTTTCTTGTACTTCAAAATTAAAGAGCCTACCATGCTTCTCACCTCTGGCTATCTTCTTGAGGACTTGACATGGATCTTCCACAAAAGCTCCATGTTGGGTGAACCTAACTTGCAAGCCTTTCTCAACTATTTGGCCTACACTTATTATGTTTTTTTTGTAATAGTGGAAACATCGAGTACATTGCTCCAAATATTTTTCCTACCATTGGAAGCTTTGACATTACCAATATTCTCCATACTATGCTTTGTGTCATCCCTTGTTTGAACTTCATGTCTATGCTTTGGACTTTCCAAATCAGATAAGAGAGCTATGTTGCGTGCAACATGATTTGAACATCCTAAACCTATCTAGAAAAGATGATCATATTTTATCTTCCTTGTGGATTAGATTCATCAAATGCAATGAGTCTTCCTGTTATTGATCTTCAAACTAATTGTTGTAGTCACTTCTATTATGGCCTCTATTGTTATTGTTGAAGTTGTGTCCACCTCTACCTATATTGTTGTCATATCCAGCTCTTCCACTTCCTTTTTGGGTCTTCCCATTGAACTAGTAATTCTAGATGGTTTGGTTGCTTTTATTAGAGATGGCACAAGGTTGAACATTCTGGCCTTTCAGCTTCTCATGCTTTGGTCCTCTATTCTTCCCTTTCCACTTGCTCTTGCATACAAATATGGCTTGGGAAGTATCCTCTTCATCTTCCTCGTTCTTCCTGCCTTTAAGCTTCTTGTCCTTCTTAGTTGCATATAGAGAACTATTTGAATTACCATGATAGGATTTACCTCCCTTTATGCTATTGTTGGCCTCTTAATTGAAGAGTTTTCCAAGAAAGATGTTCGAGTGTGGAGTTTGCACATCATGATGCGATCATAGGCTATGGTGAAATATTTTCATTGCTTCTCACCTCTTATCCCATTGAGAAGTTTCCTCATGATGGCCCCTTCTTCAATCAGCTCTGTAATGGAAAGTTAAGTTATCAAGTGGTGAAGTTGTCTAGCAAACTAGTATTGGACCAGCCCTAGCTCTTTGGATATGTATAGTAGAACTTTTAGGTTTGTGGTTAGTGCAATAAAACCCAATAGGTACTTTGAAACATCAACATGAACTATTTTATGCAAGACATATAACTTGCACCTTGAATAGCTCACAAAAACTGTCTAAAAATGGATGGAAATTATGACTTCAAACACTAAAAAGAGCAGCGACCATAGTTACAATTGGACAAATTCCTCTGACGGGTGTGTCAGACATAGGGTTACACAACAAACAGTCCCACCTCTACCCATGGAGGTTGAGTTTCAAGTATGAGTGGGATTAGAAGAATTAGGAACTCTTGACTTTGATCAACTTCTTCATGATCTAGACCTAGGATCAGACATAGAATTTAAAATAGAGCATCAAACAACGAGGGGAGAACAGCAACGAGGTACCTCTATGTAGACACATGAAGAGGGAAGAGAACAAAGAGAATATGAAGAAGATCAAGGAGCATCAGCCTACGTAGCAGAAGTTAGAAGACTATGAGAGGCATGCAACACAACTCTCAACGAAAAATTCATGCAATTACATGCATGAATATTGGTTCTAGAGGCGAGCAATGCAGCCTTACAAGATCAGTACAATGCCCTACAACACACATACACAACAAATTTGATTCCAAGCTCTAAGATGTGGACCAAGAAGTTATCACAACAATCAAAACTCATTTTCACACCCAGTTAGAACGTAATGCCAAGCTCCAATGCAACATGGCAGTCTTACAAAGACACTTGGAAACAACCCACAAAGAGAACAAGGGATTGTAGTAGTAAAATCAAGACAACTTGTAGACGGCAATCAAGAACCACCCTAGCACATCCATCAGTCCATCAAAGTTCCAAGTTGTTCGTCCAAAGAACATCCACATTATATTGGAATTGTATGCCAGCTTGCTAGAAACACATGACAAATTATCTAAGGAGATAGCTCAATAAGGACAACAACAGGTAGTTCGCGTTCAGCAAGTTTGGAAACCAACTCCAATTACAGCAAAACCAAGTGAGCTAGTAGATCTACATCAAATATTGCAAGAGTTACAAGCTAGACTGTTCGCGTATGAGCGACCATCATCACCCCTAGAAGTGTCAGCACTAGAAGAAATAGTGGAAATCCCGATGGAACAGATATATGAACAGCCATATGAGCTACAACCCATACATGGTGGCCTTGTCATTGATGAAGGACAAGAAGCTAATTATTAACCAAGGCCATAATGATTAAAAGAAGTCAAAGAGATTGGTCACACACATGGCAAGAGGGTAGTTATCCACATACAAACAATAGCCAATATTGAAGAGATATGGCTGAAATTCCAAAATCTTCATCAATCTAACTCACAAGAACCTTATTACCACTTCAAAATGTAATAGACGCCCTATTTTGTGCTACTAGCTAATTACAATGGTGAAGTGAAGCTTATTATTGGCAGGGATCCAACCTTTGCAACTTAGTTTTAACCAAAGGATGTACTAGAGAGAGCACATAGAGGCACCATCTTTCAACCAAATGGGCATAAAAAGTTATTAGAGACACATCCAAAAATGATGCACACATGTTCCCATGCTGCATTGCATATTCTTTATCACCCATGCTATGGCCCTGTACCAAGACAAAGTTCATGGACAACATTTTCCATCAAGGTCACAAATAATGTTAAGTGTGTAGACTGGTTGAATTATCCATATCTCGCACCACCACAAGGACCACCCACAAATGGCATATATGGTTTTCACTATCCACCATTGGATCCCATGCCTCAAGTACATGCCCAATGTAGCTACAAAAATTACCATGAAAATCATTGATCTAGTGATGGTGGTGTTCAAGGCATTCCACAAGATTAAAGCCCCCTACATCTAAGTACCTGGCTTCAACAAAGGTTCCTACGATATAGTACATAACATGTGCACCACACCACCATTGGAGACTATTTACCCATGGCATCATGAAATTAATATTTATCAGCTTCCTATAAATAGAACTTCAAGGAGATATTTGCAAGTGGATTTTGGGAATACCACTTGGAGGTATTCGTCTCTAAGCCTAGTTGTCTACTCGAGCTATTCATTTTAGAAAAAGTCATACATCTAGATCACTATTGCATGCCACATTAAAATTTAGAGGCACTATCGACAACTTAAGGATTGATTTAGCATGTGGACTACGGCTAAAAAAACACAAGCTTGCAAAACATGTTCTCGAATAGTACAGAGAACACCGTCTCCAACAAGGGTTTGTTAGGGATGAAAAACGCAAGATGGAGGGAAGTGTTAGCACTCATCCAAGACTCACTAAAAAAGGGAGCATTAGACAAATGAGTTTAGGAGAAGACAATCAAAGAGAAGACGAAGATGGGCTGAACAAATAAAGTAGTCAACATAGATTAGGCAATGAATAGGCCCAACCAAATGGTTTCAAATCAATCATGTAATCAACAATGATTTTTATCACTATAAATCATTGTAAATACTTGTTTTTTATGATTTCAACTCCATTTGTTTATGTTACATAAAAACAAGCTCTAAAGTAGTGTTGTGGATTTTATTAATTATTAAAAATGGTATATGGAAGCTTGTGGATCTTATTAGTTATGAAAAATAACATGTGGAGGTGTTCACATCTCCAAAGTTAGAGCAAAAGTAGATAAAAGTAGAAGGAAAGGAGAGGTGTCTATTTTTAGACAAGGAAGGTGCTTCTGTTGATAGCCTCTCAATAAAAAGAGTGGTTCTCTTAGTGTAGGTGTCCAAATTGAGTAATTTGTGTTGCGTTGCGAAGCTTACAACTTGTTCTATATAACTAAATCAGTTTTTGTACAATTTACAATGAGAAAATGCTGCGCAAGTAGTCATTTGTGCAGATCTTGTTTCTTGTGTCTATTCGGTGCCTCATCAGAGACATACCTCTCTTCAAACTTTCATATCTTAGTCGTTATGAAGTCTTTTTGATTGATTTCACTTGGACGAGTTTCCTTACCTCTCATATCTTCTATTCGTATCAAAATTTTCCATAGTTCTTGAAGTTTTAGTGCTTCTGTACATCAGTTTTCAATTCAAATAGTTAGTCATACCTTGCTATTGCAAGCTTCTTCTTACCTTAACTTCAAGCTGTTGGTTTGGGAGCTATACTCCACGTTTTTTTATTTTTTTGTTTCTAAAACACGCTACTTAGAGTCTACTTTCAGAATATATGATTAGTTTTGTCAAATACCACTCAAAGAGTTTCTGGTGGTCATTTTGCTACAGTGACCTATTTTTGTTTTTTGGAAAGTTTGGTGGAAAGTTTGTTTTTGAAGTTTGGAAATATTTTGTTGGTGTTTTAACGATATTGGGAGGTCTCACCATATTTCCTTGTGTACTTTGATGTTTAAAAAAGCTTGTAAACACAACATTGTGGTATCAGAGATTTTGTTTTTTTATTTTATCAAATCTTTCATACAAATTATTGAATTATCTTCTTTCTTTACAACAATTCAACATGGCAGATTTGAGTGCATCGATTGAGAAGTTATCTGATGGGAGAAATTATCCCATGTGGCAATTTAGAATGGAGTCTTATCTCATTTCTAAAGGTCTTTGGGGATTGATAACAGGTATAGAAGTGAAGCCGATATTACCAGAAGCCCCTACACAAGCGGATCGAGCAAGAGAGCAAGAATGGATCGAAAGAGACAGAAGAGTTTTGTTAATTATATCACAAACAGTTTCCAATACTATGCTTGGGCATATAAGAGGTTTGAATACTAGTAGAGAGGCTTGGGAGTCTCTAGAAAGATTATTTGCAACTACCAACAGAGCGAGACAAACACAACTTATAGGTGAGCTGACAAAAGTAAAAAAGAAGCCACGACAATCAGTTAATGATTATGTTCTTGAGGTAAAATCTCTTATTGAAGCATTAGCCTCTATTTATGCATCTCCCAGTGAGGATATAAAGTTTAATAGCATGTTAAATGGCTTGAGAGAAGATGAAAGATGGAAGTCTTTCATTACGTCTATCATGACTCGAGAGAATCTACCATCCTTTGAAGATTTACAAATGCTCATGATGACTGAAGAAATCAACATAGAAGGTGGGAACTCTTATCATTTGCAAAGAGGTAGTCAAGGACAAGCTCTTTATACTTCATCAAATAGATCAAGAGGTAGAGGAAATTGGAGAGGAGGAGGAAGATTCAACAACAATGCAAGAGGAAGAGGAAGCTTTAATGCCACTAGAGGAGGAAGAACAATACAACAAAGTCAACAAAGTCAACCAAATCAGCAAGGTAACTTTACCTGTAATTTCTGTGGTAAAGTTGATCATTATGCTAGGGATTGTTTCTCCAATCGGAATAGAAGAGGTGGTTTTAGAGGACGACAAAGAGGAAGAGGCCAAGATCACATGCATCACAACAACAACATAGTACAAGAGGAGGC
Source organism: Ceratopteris richardii (assembly GCA_020310875.1). Classification (NCBI taxonomy): domain Eukaryota; kingdom Viridiplantae; phylum Streptophyta; class Polypodiopsida; order Polypodiales; family Pteridaceae; genus Ceratopteris; species Ceratopteris richardii. Next base: position 252,946,939 of record CM035406.1, on the reverse strand, counting down.
TCAAACACAGAAGTAAAACGTTCTTATGGCTATGCATACAGAGACACATAAGAGGAAGGTAAAAAAAAAAACTTGGTATGTAGATAGTGGTTGCTCAAACCACATGAGTCACAACATGAATATGTTTGTGAACTTACACAAAACTAATTCAAGAGTCATAGTTGCTACAGGAGATAGTAGTGAGCATGAAGTAGTTTACATTGGTGATTGTCCACTTAATGAACATGTCACTCTTAGAGATGTTTTGTTTGTTCCTACCATTACAAAAAATTTGATTTCAGTTGGACAGATGGAGGACAATGGAGTAAAGGTCCATTTTGACAATAATTAGTGGCAGGCTTATCAAAAGAAGGATGGAAATTTTGTTATAAAAGGACAAAAGGTAAACAAATTATATACTTATGAAGTTGAAGTTCCAGATTATGGAGGTTATACAATGGTTAATGGAATTCAAGTAAGTCAATTGAATTTATGGCATAAAAGATTAGGACACATCACTGTTGGCAGGTTAAAAGATATTGCAAAGAAATGATTGGTTGAAGGTTTACCACAATTACCTAAGAAAGATTTGGATTTTGTTTGCGAGGCATGTTAGTTTGGAAAGCAGGTACGAAGTCCTTTTTCAAAAGCACGATTGCAAAGCAGAGATATTTTGGAATTGATTCATACTGATGTATGGGGTCCATCTCAAGAAGAGTCCATGGCAGGTAGCAAGTACTTTGTCACATTTATTGATGACTTCTCAAATTTTACATTCATTTATTTTATGAAATACAAATCCGAAGTGTTTGACATATTCAAAAAGTTTAGATCATTGGTTGAAAAGCAAACAGGTCGAAGCATAAGAAGGTTGAGATCAGATGGAGGAGGTGAATATTTTTCTAATCGATTTCTTGCATTTTTGGAGGAAGAAGGAATTAAAAAGGAGACTACATACAGATACACACCTGAACAGAATGGTGTGGCTAAAAGAAGAAACAGGTCTATCCTAGAGATGGGTAGGTGCATGTTAAATGAAAAGGACTTACCACTTATTTTTTGGGTTGAAGCATGCAATATGGCAGTTTATGTAATGAAGAGGTTACCACCTACTCAAAGTCATGTACAAAAAGCACCTTATGAATTGTTTTATGGATCAAAACCAGGTATTGCTAATTGTAGAATTTTTGGAAGCATATGTTTTGTTCATGTTCCACAACATTTAAGGTCAAAGTTGGATCCAAGGTCACAAAAAATGGTTTTCATTGGTATGGCAGAAGGGCAACCAGGATATGGATGTGTGAACCTAGATATGGGAGAGGTAATTGTTTCGAGAGATGTTATTTTTCATGAAGATAAATCTTGTTATAAACATGAAGTGCAGGTAGTTGAGGAAGAAACTACAAGAAGTCACGAAGAAGAGCCAAGTTCTCCAAGTTCACCAGAGAGTCAAATTACACATGAAGAGGCAACTCCCCCCAATCAAAAGTTGAAGAAAATTCTCGATTTGATTTCAAAGGAAATTGAGTCACAGGAAGAAGAAAGTGAAGGTTCTACATCAAGAAGAACTGAAACTCAAAGGCAAGAAAAGCATGGTAGGACAAGAAGGCAATCAAGGTATCCACTAAGAGAAAGAAGGGAACCGCAAAGATTTTCTCATGAAGCTTATATTGCAAAACTTCTTGAGGAGCAAGAACCAATAACTTTTAAAGAAGCGTCAAAGGTAAAGAAATGGGTTAAAGCAATGGATGACGAAATGACAGCTTTGTATGAGAACAACACATGGAGTTTAGTTCCAAGGCAGCCTAACATAAAGGTAATTGGTAACAAATGGGTGTACAGGATAAAGAGAAACAGTGATGGTTTAGTAAGTAGATATAAGGCAAGGCTTGTTTGTAAAGGTTATGCACAGAGTTATGGCATCGATTATGAGGAGCCATTTTCTCCTGTTGCCAAGATATCAACAATAAGAACATTAATAAGTGTTGCTGCAAGCAAGGTATGGAATCTTTATCAATTAGATATAAAAAATGCATTTCTCAATGGTGATTTAAAAGAAGATGTGTACATGGAGCAACCAACAGGTTATGAAGATTCCAAGAAGCCTACTCATATATGTAAACTCTTGAAAGCATTGTACGGTCTTAAGCAAGCTCCAAGGGCTTGGAATTTTAGATTGGTAAAGTTTCTTGAAAAGCAGCATACAGGTGTTCAAATGCAGATACTTCTTTGTATGTTAAGGTTGAAGGATCATTGATTGTTTATATCTCAATTTATGTGGATGACTTGATAATAACAGGAAACAATGAAGGTGAGATAGCCAGGATCAAAGCAGAGCTTGGATCTGAATTTAAAATTTCACATTTAGGAGAACTGATGTACATTCTTGGAATCGAAGTTATGAAGAAGAAAGATGGCATATATCTTCTACAAAGAAAGTATATTTGAGATTTGTTAAAGAAATATGGCATGGAGCATTGCAAGAGTATTAGTAATCCAATGGAACCCAATGTGAAGTACAGTGCTGAAGATGGTGAACCTTTAGAAGATCCACTTATCTACAGGTCTTTGATTGGTTATCTTCTATATGCAACTTTAATAAGGCCGGATATTACATTTAGTGTAAGTACATTGTCTCAATTCATGAACAAACCCACAGATGTTCATATGCAAGCAGCAAAAAGGGTCTTGACATATTTGAAGGGTACATTAAATGAAGGTCTGAACTATAAATATCATGAAGGTTTGAATTTGAAAGCATACAGTGATGCAAATTGGGCTAGAAATAAGGATGATAGAAGGAGTACAGGTGGATATCTGATATTTGCAGGTAATAATTTGGTTTCATGGAGTTCTAAAAAATAGCCTATAGTAGCACTTTCAAGCACAAAAGCTGAATATAGAAGTCTTACAAATGCAACATGTGAGATTATGTGGTATTTGAAGCTTTATGAAGATATGAATCTATCTAAAACACGTCCACTACTCTTTGGAGATAATGTAAGTTCATTACAGCTCGCGTCTAATCTAGTGTACCATGCAAGAACAAAACACATTGAAGTGCACTATCACTATATCCGAGAGAAGGTGGTGAATGAAGATATTGATATTCAATATGTTGGAACTAAAGATCAATTAGCAGACATACTCACAAAAGCAGTGGATGCTCAGAAGCTTAAGCGAATCAAATTACTACTTGGAGTCAAAGCTTTGGAGTTAGAGCTTGAGGGGGTCAATGTTACATAAAAAGAAGCTCTAAAGTAGTCTTGTGGATTTTATTAATTATTAAAAATGGTATATGGAAGCTTTTGGATCTTATTAATTATGAAAAATAACATATGGAGGTGTTCACATCTCGAAAGTCAGAGCAAAATTAGATAAAAGTAGATAAAAGTAGAAGGAAAGGAGAGGTGTCTATTTTTAGACAAGGAAGGCGCTTCTGTTGATAGTCTCTCAATAAAAAGAGTGGTTCTCTTAGTGTAGGTGTCCAAGTTGAGTGATTCTTGTTGCGTTGCGAAGCTTAAAACTTGTACTATATAAGTAGATCAGTTTTTGTACAATTAACAATGAGAAAACTCTGCGCAAGTAGGCGTTTTTGCAGATCTTGTTTCTTGTGTCTATCTGGTGCCTCATCAGAGACATACCTCTCTTCAAACTTTCATATCTCAGTTGTTATGAGATCGTTTTGAGTGATTTCACTTGGAGGAGTTTCCTTACGTCTCATACTTTCTATCCGTATCAAAATTTCTCATATATCTTGAAGTTTTATTGCTTTTGTACATCAATTTTCAATTCAGATAGTTAGTCATACCTTGCTGTTGCAGGCTTCTTCTTACCTTGACTTCAAGCTGTTGGTTTGGGAGCTATACTCCACCGTTTTTGAAGTTTTTTGTTTCTAAAGCATGCTACTCAGAGTCTACTTTCAGAAGATTACTTGTGTCAAATTCCACTCAAAGAGTTTCTGGTGGTCATTTTGCTACAATGACCTATTTTTGTTTTTTGGAAAGTTTGGTGGAAAGTTTGTTTTTGAAGTTTGGAAATATTTGGTTGGTGTTTTAATGATCTTGGGAGGTCTCATCATGTTTCGTTGTGTACTTTGATATTTAAAAGTTTGTAAACACAACAGTTTCAAGTTGAGCAATCCTCAATCTTGAGGAGTGTTTGGAGAACCAACATATAAATTTTCATAATTTCTAGAATTTTCTTGAGTCTCCAAAATAGCTTAGGAACCTAGGTTTAAACAAGGTAGGACACTAGGTCTGAACTAACCCAAAGATTATCAAAAACTATAAAAGGAGCTAGAGAGCTCATTTTTTAGGCTATCTTGTTGGAGATTAAACTTGTTTAAGATCTTTGTAATCATTTCTTCAGTGAATACACAAAGGATTCCATTGTTCTACTTTTTGTTCTTGCCTTTTCTGCATGTGTGTATATATGTGTGCATGCTAGTGTGCTTCTCACTCATGAACTTGTGCACCCCACATTGGTATTCCCATTGTGCTAGAGTGAGATCAAAGGGTAACCCTAGCAAAGTGGTGTTTCTTATGAAACATAAAGCAAGTATTAGAGGTAGACTTTTATAGCGAATCTCTTGGATGTGATCAGAAATTCCAATCTCCTAGTATAAAAAACTTCTTCCAAGACTTTTGCTATGGATAATAACCTCAAGGATATGAAACTCTTTACAATAGTATTTGCCTAGTGCTTAAGTCTCAAGGATGAGAAGGAGGAGGTTTTGGGCTCAACCCCCTTGAGGAGCTAGGGAGGGAGTTTATCCTGCTAACATGAGTTGAGAGAGACTTGATGGAAGTGGCAAGTACACCTAAAACTAGTAGAGTCCAATGGAAAGTGTAAAAGCAATGTTGGAGATTTCATATGCATATGCACTTTAAATCAATCTAGAGGTCATTGTGAATCCCAAGTGTTGCTATATTTATAGGGTCATAAAGTTGTAAGAAGAGTTATATCTCTATAACATGATGGCCGTGATGCTCTAGCTCTTCACATTGGGAGTTTCAAACCAATTGCTTCATTATCTTCCAATTCAACACCCTCTCTAATGCATTTACTGAGAATGTCCAATCTAGGAAAATAGACTAGTGATCTTATCCATCTAGTTGTTGGCCTTTCTAAAAATGATGAGGTCAATTTCTTTTATAAGTAGGGCCTCTCACCTTTACATGTGACTAATGAAATGTGACTTTTGCGTAGAGAGCTCCACACTAAAGTACAATCAAAACTTAAGTGCATGAAGAATTTTGGTGTGTGATTTTCAAGTTATTTGGATAGATTATCCTATATCAAGAATTCAACAAAAAATAGCATATATCTAGATTTAGCCTATATCGAGACTTCAAAAACGTTATGTCGTAAAATTATCCTATATCTAGAATGCCTTCTTCTCTTGGTGTATTTCATCCTAAGCCACTTGGGACTTGTTTCCCAAAATCTGTTTTCTTTTGTCCTTATTGAAGCCCATACATGCTTTGGGCTCTATATATCTATGTATTTGAAAGGGATAAGTGATACCTCTATGCAATTGTTAAAAATAAAGAAGTAAGCTCGTATATATTTTTGCAAAAAGGATTTTCTTCAAGTAGAAGGAAAATACAAAAATGAAAAATAGAAGCATTTACTTCAGCAAGTAGTGGAGGCCAAAAGAGAATCATTCAAAAGAGAATCAAATCCAAAATCTGAATTGTAAGAGGAGTGGCTGTCCAAAGTAGTGGAGAAATGATGGAGAAGAGCTCTCAAACTCATCATGAGAGTTTTTGGTCACTTGGCTATAAAAAAAGCAAGGGAGGACACTCAAGAAGAGAGGAAGAAGGCGTGGAAGCCCCCTTGTATCTACTTCATTTGGTTTGAGTCAATTTCGTTCAGTTCACTCTCATAGAGTATGTCCAGCCGCACACCCATTTTTGGGTAGTCTACTTGTGAGAGTCATATCTCTCAACATATGTATCCAAATTTAGTGTTTAAACATTCGTTGGAAAGCTTATCTTGAGTACTTCCTCTGTCTAGAATATTTTTATGAAATTCTTTATGCTCTCTGAGTTATTCAGGTTTTAGTGAAGTCCAGTTTTCAGCCTAACTGAGTGGACAGGTAGTCTGTTTTGAATCAAATAGTTGACAACTCAAATCTACTCCAAATTGAGTGTTTGATATCTCATTTGAAAGCTCTAGGTGTCTAGTTTGAGTGACAAAAGTGTCAAGTTCATTGGATATTTCAATTGGTATCAGTTTTCATTTTAAGGTTCTGCTGTTGGCAAGAGTCTTCATCCTGAGAAGGTCTTCTACACTTTCCGCTGCGATTAGGAGAGGAATTCTCCAACATTTGGTATCAGAGCCTTGGAGGTTGAAGAGGCAAAGCATTGGAACTAAACTGAAGCAAAGGGAAAGCTACAAATCAAGGGGGAGCTTCGTGAATTCAAGAGAGAGCGCCACAACATACTTGAGGTAAACTTCAATCTTGGAAGTTTTCAATGGCTGATTTAGGACAACAAGTTGAGAAGTTAGACAAAGAAAATTTTTAGTCTTGGAGGTATAGAATGATAAATTACCTTAAAGGTAAAGGTTTATGGGGTTTAGTTAGTGGAGATGATCCACAACCGGTAGACCTTGAAGATCCCAACATTACTCCGGCACAAAGGAGACAATTTGCTGATTGGGAAGAGAGGAATCGAAGGGTGATGTTCCTCATCTCAGAAGTTATTTCTAACACTATCATTGGTCATGTGCAAAGCTTAGAAACAGCCAAAGAAGTTTGGGAAGCATTGGAGAAGGTGTATGCTACCTCAACAAGGTCTCGGAGGATGCAACTCAAGAACGAGCTCAACAACATGAAGAAAAGCTCAAACCAAAGCATTAGTGAGTATACATTGAGGATTAAGGAGCTTCGAGATCAACTAGCATCAGTTGGATGCAAGATAGAAGAGGAAGACATCGTCCAAACAGCCCTCAATGGCTTGAGGAGTGAAGAAAAGTGGAAGCCCCTCATCACAAACATCCTTTATAGAGATCCTCTACCAACATTCGACGAGATTATACCAAATCTTGTGGCTGAAGAGGTTGCTCAACAAGGAGAAGGCAACAAAGGTAAGGACAACCATAGTCAAATGTTATATGCAGGAAGAGGTAGAGGAAGGAACTCAAGAGGAGGCTCGAGAGGAAGAGGAAGAAGCTACAACAATACAAATTTCAGCCAACACAACTCGGACGACAACAAGGACAACTCAAATGACAACACACATGGAAGAGGTCGAGGAAGAAATAGAGGAAGAGGTCGAGGTTCATACAATCTTCATAAAGGTATAACATGTTATCATTGTGGTAAACTAGGACATTATGCAAATGATTGTTGGCAAAAGAATGGAAGGCTGAATGGAGGCAACCAAAGAAGCCAAAATAACTATGCGAGTACATTAAGTGAAGGAGACAAGCAAACCATGCTTGCCATGAAGCATGACTACAACAACTCGAGAAGTGATGACCAAAAATGGTTCATAGATTCAGGTTGCAGCAACCATATGACATGCCAAGGAGATTTGTTCACAAAGCTACAAGCTCCAAGTGGAAAAGGATGTGTAGAGACCGGCGATGAAACTCAACACGCAATTGAGCATGTTGGAGATATCAAGCTTGGAGACAAGAAGGTATTGGCTGATGTTCTTCATGTTCCTACTATTGCAAAGAATTTGATTTCAGTAGGACAAATGGTAGAGAAAGGATATCATGTTATCTTCAATGAAAAAGGCTGCTTTATAAAGAATCCAAAAGAAGGATTCAAGGTCATTGCTCAAGGAAGGAAAGAAGGAAGGATGTTCACTTTGGACATTCAACAACCGCATGGAAAGGTGATGTATATTCAGTTTGGAAACAAGAGGATAGCTGAAATCGATTTGTGGCACAAAAGGTTTGGACATATCAATATTCCCAAGCTCAAGGACATGAGCAACCATGAAGTGGTAAGAGGTCTTCCAAGATTCAATGATGCCGGACTACATGAGTTTTGTGAAGCATGCCAACTAGGAAAGCAAACTCGACAACCATTCAAGAAAAGCAACTATGTGGCAAGGAATGTCCTCGACTTGATACACACGGATGTATGGGGACCATCACAACAACCATCAGTGGCTGGTAATAGATATTCTGTCACTTTTATTGATGATCATTCAAGGAAAGTATGGATGTTTTGCATAAAACAAAAATCAGATGTGTTCTCCATGTTCAAGAGATTTAAAGCACAGGTAGAAAAAGAAACAGGACGCTACATAAAGACCTTGAGGTCCGATGGAGGAGGAGAATATTTCTCCAAAGAATTTTCAGACTTTCTTTATGAAAATGGAATCAAGAGACAATTTACATGTAGGTACACACCTCAACAAAATGGAATAGCTGAAAGGAAAAATCTACATATCACAGAAGTTGCAAGATGCATGCTCAACGAGATGAAGATGCCACTAAACTATTGGGCTGAAGCAACTAGTACGGCCGTTTATTTGATGAACAAGTGCACAACGGCTGGAGTGCATAATCTAACTCCCGAGGAGGTTTATTCCGGTAAGAAGCCTGACCTTACACATCTCAAAGTTTTTGGATGTGTGTGTTATGTTCACATCCCTCAAGAACTAAGGACAAAGATGGAGGCAAAGTCCAAAAAATGTATTTTTATTGGATATTCATCGGAGCAAAAGGGATATAGGTGCTACAATCCGGTGACAAAGGAGCTACGAGTCTCACGAGATGTGGTATTTGATGAGCTAAGACCATGGTTTGGAGACAAAGGGAAAGAGAAGACTCTTGAAGAAGATTGCGAAGATGATGAAGGTGCTGTCCAAGAAGAATTTCAGCAAACAAGCACTCAAATGTCAGGTCCAGAAGCTTCTACATCACTTGGAGAAAGCTCAACATGGAAGGGGAGGCTAAGGAGTCATTCCTCATTACCAACATCAGCTTATGAAAGATCTAAAGCCGAAAGTGCTGCCCAAAATAGTGATTCAAATACAAGTGAAGAAGAGTATGAAGAGGTGATCACACCGAAGGTAAAGTTGAACCGGTTGAAGAAGCAATGTTCAAAAGGAAATGAAAGGAGGTCTTCAAGAGCAAGGTATCCAATTGAAAGGCTGAGCTATGATAGTTTTATTGCAAAACATTTTGCATATATGACACAGGTGGTCAAAGATAAAGAACCGGATGCATATGAAGAAGCATGTACACAAAAAGAATGGCAAGAAGCTATGCAAGAAGAGATGAAAGCTCTCAAGGACAATCACACATGGGAGCTAGTTCCAAAGGCTGAAGGTATGAAGATTGTTCCAAATAAATGGGTGTTTAAAATAAAGAGAAATGTTGACGGCTCTCTAGCAAGGCATAAAGCTAGACTAGTAGCAAAAGGATTCAAGCAAACTCACGGCATCGATTATGAAGAGACTTTCAGCCCGGTTGCAAAGATGGGAACAATTAGAACCTTGATTGGAGTGAGTGCAGCAAGGACATGGCCATTGTACCAACTCGACATAAAAAATGCTTTTCTCAATGGTGAACTTCAAGAAGAGGTATACATGAGTCAACCGATTGGATTTGAAGACAAAAAGCATCCAAATTTTGTTTGTAGATTGAAGAAAGCTTTGTATGGGCTGAAGCAAGCACCACGTGCTTGGAATCAAAGATTGGTCGAGTACCTCACAAGGTGTGGGTATAGTCCATGTAATGCAGATCCCTCTCTCTACATGAAGAAAGAAGAAGGCAAGCAGGTATATATTTGCATATACGTTGATGATCTCATCATAACAGGAAGTAATGTTACAGGAATACAAGAGATCAAAAGGAAACTCGGTAAGGAGTTTAAAATTTCAGATCTTGGTGAGCTGAAATACTTTTTAGGCATTGAGATAGTCTATGGGAAAGATGGCATTTACTTAATGCAAAGAAAGTACCTATTGGATGTTCTTTTCAGATTTGGAATGAGTGAATGCAAACCACTCACTCAACCTATGGACACAAATGTGAAGCTATGCTCAAATGATGGAGAGAAGTTACATGATGTAACTACATACAAAAGTATTATAGGTTCATTGATCTATGCTACGATCACAAGACTAGATTTGTGTTATATTGTTGGAGTTCTTTCTCAATTTATGTAAGCTCCAACAAGTGAACATTTAAATTCAGCCAAACGAGTGCTAAGATATGTGAAGCACACTGTCAATCATGCATTGTTTTATAGATATGATGAAGAATTGCAGGTAAAGGGCTTTAGTGATGTTGATTGGGTTGGTTCCAAGGAGGATAGAAGATCCACTTCAGGTTATGTGTTCATGATAGGTAGCAAACCTATCACATGGAGCTCAAAGAAGCAACCTACTGTTGCACTATCATCTACAGAAGCTGAATATAGAGGTTTAGCCTTTGCAACTTGTGAAGCTATGTGGATTAAGAAGCTCTTGGCTGATCTTGATGTGCAGGTGGAGACCATTCCAATTTATGGTGACAACATGTCAAGCATTCACTTGACAAACAATCCAATGTTTCATGCACGAAGCAAGCACATAGAAGTGCATTATCATTATGTTCGAGAAAAAGTTTTGAGCAAGGATGTGGATATAAAGTTCATTGGAACTAATGAACAGGTTGCAGACATGCTTACAAAGTCCCTCGATGCTTCTAAGCTCAAGAGGTTCAAGGACGACATCAACTTACAAGATATGGTTGAAGGTGCAAGCTCACATGTGAGCTTGAGGGGGAGTGTTAAAAATAAAGAAGTAAGCTCGTATATATTTTTTCAAAAAGGATTTTCTTCAAGTAGAAGGAAAATACAAAAATGAAAAATAGAAGCATTTACTTCAGCAAGTAGTGGAGGCCAAAAGAGAATCATTCAAAAGAGAATCAAATCCAAAATCTGAATTGTAAGAGGAGTGGCTGTCCAAAGTAGTGGAGAAATGATGGAGAAGAGCTCTCAAACTCATCATGAGAGTTTTTGGTCACTTGGCTATAAAAGAAGCAAGGGAGGACACTCAAGAAGAGAGGAAGAAGGCGTGGAAGCCCCCTTGTATCTACTTCATTTGGTTTGAGTCATTTCGTTCAGTTCACTCTCAAAGAGTATGTCTAGCCCGCACATCCATTTTTGGGTAGTCTACTTGTGAGAGTCATATCTCTCAACATATGTATCCAAATTTAGTGTTTAAACATTCGTTGGAAAGCTTATCTTGAGTACTTCCTCTGTCTAGAACTTTTTTATGAAATTCTTTATGCTCTCTGAGTTATTCAGGTTTTAGTGAAGTCCATTTTTCAGCCTAACTGAGTGGACAGGTAGTCTGTTTTGAATCAAATAGTTGACAGCTCAAATCTACTCCAAATTGAGTGTTTGATATCTCATTTCAAACCTCTAGGTCTCTAGTTTGAGTGACCAAAGTTTCAAGTTCTTTGGATATTTCAATTGGTACCAGTTTTCATTTGAAGGTTCTACTGTTGGCAAGAGTCTTCATCCTGAGAAGGTCTTCTACACTTTCCGCTGCGATTACGAGAGGAATTCTCCAATAGCAATGATATTCAAAGATCTTGAAACTTATGACAGGAGATCTAGAGCAAGCTATTGATCCAAAATACTAGATTGTCATCCCAAATATCTATTAAAAACTTCTTCAAAGAATTTCCTATGAACCTCAAGGATGTGACACTCTTTACAATAGTACTTGCCTAGTTCTTAAGTCTCAAGGATGTGAAGAAGGAGGTCTTGGGCTCAACCTGCTTGATGAGATGGCGAGGGAGTTTCTCCCAAAGAGCTCTATCATTAACATGAGTTGAGAGAGACTTGATGCAAGTGGCAAGTACACCTACCACTAGTAGACTCGAGTGGAAAGTGTAAAAGAAATGTTGGAGAGTTCACATCAAAATGTATATGCTAATGAACATATGATACAAGAGAAGTGTATTGAAATACTCATACACGAGGTGAGCTCAATGTATGCTCACTAAAGTAGCTCAATTTTTCTCATAATCGATCTCTTGTCCTGCACCTAAAAGCATGCCTCTTTATACTCATAGTTTGACTTTGAATTTGAGTTTTTTCTCACCTAAATGTGATCCTACACTTTTAGGATGATTTGAATTTATTCTTCCTACCACATGATCATGGGTTTAGCTCTCTAACATCACCAGATTCCTTAATCTCTTGGATTTTAGATTACTGGTATAAACTGGACTGAATCTGCAAATTTCATGAACTTCAAACTTGTACTCCCCAAATTGACCTTCAAATCTCTTTAAAAGTATTCTTCAAACCTGAATTTGACTTTCCTTCAAACTTCACAAAACTGAACTTGGTGAATATGAACCATAACACCTAAGAAAATATGCAAACTAGCTATCCAATAGTGTATACATCAAGCAATCACTGCTTGGCAACAAATGTAGCATGTATTGATGTTGAACCTACTATCTCCGGTCTTCTTAAAACATACACTAGGATCCACATATTTTCATTTACCTTACGAAAGATTTCTCAACATACTTCTGCTGTGTCATGTAAATACATTAACCAACATCAAGAACTGAATCCTAGAACCTGTGACTGATAACTCACAACTTAGTGTATTATGAACACTACTGGTTCATCTCTGACTGTACCCAACTCAACTCATAAGTCTCATCAAAATATCATATCTATGATGTTTTCATGTCTTCATCTGTAAATCCTTCATACCTCTTTCCTTCAGAATCTCGCATAAACATATATGTGCGCACCTTCACAATTCGCATGAAACAAATCGGCAATACGGCCTGGAGTTCTGTATTAGTCTGCTTAGCTAAAGTAGCCATCTCCTGTCCTTTTTGCACGACTTCATCAAGCTGGATTCGAGTTTCTTCCAACAAATTTCCAATTGCTACTCGAGCGTCTTCTTTATCATGTACCAGCTGATTTAAATGCTTAATCTTCTCATCAGGAGCAATTAACAAAACATTCTTGGCTTTTAACTCTGCCAATGCTGCATCGCGTTGGGAAATTAATGTGTCTTGCTCTGCAATCCTAGCTTGAAGTTGCTGAAGTTGCATCTGCAAAGCATGGTTTTCTACTTTAACGACATTTGCTTCTTCTTGGAGTGGGGCAATATCAGCCTCTAAAACATCAACTTTATGCTGCAACTCTTTTCTGATATTATTAGTGGCCATCTTTAGTTGCATTGGTAACTGCTGCAAGAATTGGATCAACAGTCGACCCATAGATTCGAGTTCATGGAACATCAGGGTTGGAGCAGGAAGGGTAGGAGGGGATTGGGATGTAGAAGCAGAGAACATATGAGGGGAAGAGGGTGGAGAATAGGCGGGAGAAGAAGATGGAGAAGGGGGTACGTCGGGAACAATAGGTTGGACTAGGACAATGGGCTCAACAGTATTCATGGTGGAAGAAAGTGGGATAAGAATGTTAGGCACCAACACTATTCTGGTGGTCTGCTGCTTTGTTGCTTCAGTTTTGGCAATCACAACGTCAACCAGAGCAATCACTTCATTGAGAATCTCTGCAATAATGGCTTGCACATCATCTTGAGTCTGCTGATGAGAATCCTCCCGAGAAGAAATTTCTTTAGAGTCGGTGGTGGAAGCACTTCGTTCCTGCTGCTGGTTTGGAGAAGAATGGAACGAAGAATCAACATGAATGGAAGTGGCGGTATCGTGGAAGACCTCTTCTTCATGTACGATGTTGGATCCTTGCACTTGACTCTCAGACGGACTTATACGGCTATGTTTCCGGCGAAGAAGTTGAAAAAGATCTGCATCATCATCTTCCTCATCTTCGAGCATCCAAGTAGACTCTTCATGCAACAAGAATGGAGCATTTGGCGGGGGTTGCGCGGCTTGAATGGCTGGAAAGAGGAAATTGAGGATATGGGGAAGACGTGATCGTGAAAGATCACCCTTATTAACTTGTTTAATAACCGTAACACATTCATGGTGAATGTGTCGGAAATAAAAAGATGCAAAATTGATAGGCTCACGAGAAGCCATGTCTATCATTGAGTAAAAGAGATGCGAGATCCCGTAGGTACGTTTTTGCAAGTTCAAAATCGCGACTAAAAACTGTAAAGCGGTACGCTCAAGGTAAGGTCGGCACAGAATGGCATACTCATTAGATGAGTGTTGTGGAAATAATGTGGTCATGGTGGCTAGAGGAAGGAGTGGACCATTCTCCAATCCATCCCGAGGAAGTCAAAAGGCATCGACAAATGAATCCAAAGTGATCACGACTCGTGATGGTAAACAAAGGATAGGCCAACTCTGCTCCGTAGTAGGTGTGGCAGCGATAGCGCAAATAATCTGCGCATAAAATGGTTGACACTCCACTGAATGCCAAGGCAATTCAACAAAGTTCAAAAGACCAGGGATACGCAAAAACTCACTCACTTCAGGGGTGAGTCCTTCACAAAAGGTAGCAACATTAGCTAGTACTTCCATGACACGCACGCGAAAGCACAAGAACACAGAGAACACAAAAAAAAAAGAATGCAGAAACACAGAGACACAATAGCGATTATCAGTAAAAGGAACAAGATTAAGTAGACACATAGGCAACAGGAGGCAGTTGAAAACCATAATCATCGCGCGATATTGAAATGATAACCTTCATAATTACGGTGTGCATGCATGAGCAGACACAGTAACATAGGGTGGTGATTAATCATAGTTAGATAAAAAAACGAAGAGACTTACGGTCTATATTCAGCCAAAATACGGAAATAAAAAAAAAATAAGTGACACACGGAAAAACGAGAAACACATTAGCGTTGATCAGGCGGTTGGTGATATGGGCGTAACTTTGAACCATTAATCGCTCTGGGAAGGGAAAATCCGGTCAAGGTAGTCAACCGAAAAGTAGTTGGTCCCACTTGCTCACTAATTCGGTAAGGACCGCAACACCCTAATCTAAATTTTCCAGTAGAACGATTTGCTTTAGCATCATAAAATAACACAAGCTGGCCCACCGTAAACACAGGAGTTTTGAGGAAACGATCATGGGTACGGGCTTGTCGCAACTGAACATCTTGAAGAACCAGCAAACTTTCCCAGGGATGTTCATCCAAAGCTCCGAGTGTTTCCAACCGAAATGGCAAAGAGTCTTTGGGCAGCAATTTCTGAGTTAGGGCCACGCGTAGGCTTGGCACTACTACCTCCATCGGCGCGATTGCTTCCAACCCATAAGCAAGCTTGAATGGGGTCATTCCGGTTGCCATTTTGTATGTAGTCTGGTATGCCCATAAAACCGCGGGTAGTAACTGGTCCCATCATTCTAGAGATTCTAAGATCAACTTGCGGAGCATATTCAACAGTATCTTGTTGGTGCTTTCAGCCAAACCATTAGCACGTGGATAGTATGGTGAACAGAATTTATGCACAATTTGAAAAGTGTGAGTTAGTACTCACATTAAATTGTTGGCAAAAGGGGTTCCTTGGTCGGTCATAAGTTCTAGAGGTAATCCATAACGCGGGAATACGTCCTTCATCAGGCATTTTGCCACCGAAACAGCTATGGCAGACCGTAAAGTCCAAGCTTCTGCCCACCTGGTGGCATAATCTGTACAAGTCAATATATATCGATTGTTGCTAAGGATTGCTGGTGATGATACTGGTCCAATAAACTCGAGCCCCCACTTCAGAAAGGGTTCCAAAGGTAAGACAAGTTGCAGAGGAAAGAAGTGTCGCTGTAATGGCTATCCAGACCGTTGATAGGTATCACAGTGTTGCACAAACTAGGTCACATCTTTGTACATTGTAGGCCACCAGAGCCCACTTTGCAGAATTTTACGGTGAGTAAGATCAGTTGCGAAATGTCCACCGGAGGGTAATGAATGAGCCATAGCAATAACCAATTCGGACTCATGTGGTGGGATACAGTGAAGTAAAACACTAGTAAGATCCATGTAGCACAGTTGACGTATACTCAACCAAAATCTGCGACTGTAAACTGCAAACTTCTACCGTAGAGCAGGAGGAGTATGGGGAGGAAGACAACCTTCAGTTAGAAAAGTTAGTGACGTATTGTAGTAGGTAGGGGGCACAAGAGGTTCTGTAGATTCTTCAATAATTGGCTTAGTAGCATAAATTGCCGGTGTAGTGTCATCAACCCCCACCGGAGCTTCACCGGAATCTAAACGAGATAAAAAATCTGCCAAGGCATGTGCTGTGCCGGGTCGATGAATAACTTCATAGTCGAACTCCTATATTAATAAAACCCATCGAGCCAAGCGACCACCTAAATGTTGCTACCGGACCAAATACACAAGTGCGGCATGATCCACGTGTAAGGTGAATTTTCGGCGCAACAAATAATGTCGCAATTTCTTTAGAGTACACCAACCCGAGACATTCTCTTTCGGTCACTGAATAATTTCTTTCAACAGAGGCTGATCGGCGACCTGCATAATATAGAGGCCGAAACCATTTGTCAGCTTGCTGCATTAAAATACTTCCAATGGCTATGTCCGATGCATCTACAAAGACATGGAACGGGCGTTCCCAATCAGGGGGTTTCAAAATTGGGTCCTTTTTCAATATTCCTTTTAAACGATCAAAGGCAGTTTGGCATTCTGAAGTCCATTCGTACTGCCGTGGAGTACTAGTCATGAGCGGATTAAGTGGTGTTGCTAAATGAGCTAACCACCATAAATGTCTGCCATGCCCGGTGTTGTAGGGACTGGTGCCTGCAACACGCCTGCAACATTATCCGGATCAACTTGTATGCCTTGCTCAAAGATAATATGGCTGAGGAGTTTGCCATAAGAGACCGCAAACATAGATTTTGTCGTATTCAAGAATAACCGGTATTGGTGGCATTTTTGAAAGCAGCACCGTAAACGATACAGGTGCGCCGCAGTCTTGCCAAATAAGGAAAAGTCATCCAAATATACTTGCATAAAAGTAGTCAAATAGGGTGAAAAGACTTCTTGCATACATCGTTGAAATGTGCTTGGAGCATTCCTTAACCCAAACCACATTACCGTACAAGCATAAACACCCCAGTTTGTGATAAATGCTGTTTTAGGTATGTCTTGTTCTACCCTCTGCACTTGGTTATAACCACTATAACCATCCAAAAATGAATACATCTCGTGTCGTGCCACCCAGTCAAGCATTGTGTCCAGAAAGGGGAGAGGAAATGGATCCAATATAGTAGCAGCATTCAGTTTTCGGTAATCAACACAGATGCAGAGCTGTTTATTTTTCTTGGGAACAATCACGATTGCTGATATCTATTCAGCGTGCTTGATTGGTACAATGAATCCCACCTTCAATAACCGAGCGAGTTCTGCTTTGACCTGTGCTGCATAATTCGGGTTCATGCAATAATTGGACTGTTTGATTGGCCTCGCCTCTCGTTTGAGCACTACTCGATGTTGATAGATCCACGGATCAAGACCTTTCATATCGTGATAGTCCCAAGCAAAAACATCAGAGAACTCACGCAGGAGTCATATCAAATCCTTTTGAAATGTCTCTAGCAATCCTGCCTTAATCTTAACTGGTCGCGGATTTACCTCATCACCCAAATTATATGTTACTAACTGATCTTCAGGGACATAGAATTGTCAAGGTCTCACCAAATCGTCAGTTGACGGTAAAAGTTGATGTAGGGTGGCTCCATCCATAGTAACACTATCATCTACGTCTACATCTCTGGTCACTGGGACAACCGTACACGCTGCCGCACTCCACTTGTCCGCTACTGATTGAAGATCGATAGTACCTAAGGAGATCAGATATTTATTGTTCTTCAAAAACGCCTCTTCCTCATCGTCAGATAAGCCTTCCAACATGTGGACTAGCTCCGCTACATATGGTCTTGCATGAAGCTCGCAAGGCTAGATGGCATCCAGTTTAACTACATAATTTTGGTGATTATCTTTGAAAGTCAACTCTTGTGCTGACCAATCCTGGACAACTTTGGCTTGTTTCAACCATGGCCGAACAAAAAGTAGATTATAGTCGAGGCTGGATTCTGGTAGTTCTAAGACTACAAAAGTCATTTTGAACGTGGTACCCTGCAAGGTAATCGGAATATTTCGTACTAGTCCCACCGGATCGAGAGCTACTTACAGAGAGGTGCAGTTGCAATGTTCACATCCGAACCACCATCAATTAACACTTGAGTAATCTTGTGATTTTTATGCCAAACAATGATCAATGGAACTGAATGATCCACCGTAGAATCAGCTTCCGGTTGTATTGTGGCAGTCGCAAGAGTACAGGAAGATCCGGGACTAACCTGTTCTTGAAATTGCTGCCTGACTTCTGACACCAAGGCGAGCAACTATCCCAACGGGAGTGTAATTGAAGCCTTAGATAGGATATCCCATACCTGATCTGTTTGGATCGTACTTCTCACCGATTCTGATGATGATTCTACTGTTGCTAGGGCAGTAGTTTGTTCATTCGCTCTTGCCTTAGGCAGGGGAACCTGTGTTACCAGAATTGGATCAGGAAATACAGTTGGCTCTTTAGCTGTCCATTGACTAGCCTTTGTGTAGATTCGTTGCTGCTCACGGATACCAGGCTCGAACACCTCAGTGGCAGGTTGCAACTGCTTACCCGACCTAGTCTGAACCACTGCTGCTTGTGATTCAACTGGTGAAATATAGACCATGTTGGTCATTGGATTTTGTGGCTCCTTCTTCCTTTTGTCGTACTCTGCGGCATCCTTGCAAAATCTACTGATGTGGCCAATCTCGCCGCAAAAATGGCATCAAGGTGGTGGCAGAGAAGTACCGTCCGCTGATGTACCCGCCTGCCATCAATTTGAATTAAAATTGGTATTCCGCTGACCCCTATAATTTCGATATCCTTGCAAATGATTGTTTCGCATTTGTGGTGGCACGTAATCGGCTCCTGGATGACCTGGTTCCTGTATGATGTCATTTACAGCTCCTCGCCCCTGCACCTTGGCATTATACACGCAATTTTTCGTTGAGTGTCCTGTTGTGTTGCAGATGGCACAATACATCTGGTTAAGGGCACAGGTAGCACTGATGTGCCCTGGATTTCTGCACTTAGAGCAATACATCTATTTATCCAGATCATCTGTTACGTTCTTACTGGCTTTCAGCCACTCCAAGTCTTCGGTGAATCCCCCAACTTTATTCTCTAGCTGTAGGGCCATCGCAATAACAGCATCTAGTGTCATAGCCCCCACACAGTGGATGATCATAACTTGTCTTAACTGTGGGGTCAAACCGTTAACGAACCACTAGGTTATAACATCATCCGATAGATAAGCATGTGCCGAAGGCAGTTGTCTTAAGTGGGTTCTAAACAATGTTGCATATTCCTGAAGAGTCTCGTGCGGCTTTTGCTGATTTTTCTACAAATAGTCAAAGATTTCCGCAGGATTCTTCTTCAACTAGAACCTCTGTAAAAACGCATCCCTCACAGCATCATAGTTAACTAAATGATTAATATCATACTCAGTCAACCATCTAGCTGTGTCATTAACTAAGGTGGCCTGAAATACGATGGCCTTGTACATCCGATTGGGTGGATGGTTCAGCACTGCATAGCTTATCTCAAAGGTGCGCACATGTGCATCAGGGTCGTCACCCAAAAATCCACCGAATTTTGTGTAAGTCACCCCTGTTGGAATCGGTCGAGGTGGGATGATTGGATGTGGCTGTTGCTGTTGCTGCTGTTGTTGTTGCTGCTGTTGTTGCTGTTGTTGCTGACCACTCATGGTGCTAATATTGGTACCGTTGCTATTTCGTGAGTTCTGAGGGGGTATGCCTTGTACTTCAGAATTTGTATTATCAGACTGCTCACCTTCCAGCTCGAAAATAGCATTCAGTCTCTTACGTATCTCCAAATCAAATAGCCTCTCCTCAGCTTTGGTATCAAAGCTAGGCAAGTTTTCCCCGAACAGCAGTGTACCTAATAAAGATCCACTAGGGAGTATCACACTGTCAGCGGAAAACTGTAAATTCCCACCAACTGGTACCAAACTTTCACCGGAACTTGTCGAACTTTCACCGAAACAGGGTATACTTCCACCGACAACGATCTCTCTGGGTAACACAACTTTATCCTCGGAAGGTTCAAATTTTGACTAGATGGTATCGAATCAACTGCGCACTTCATCCCTGTACACTCAGAAGTTACTGCACCTTCTTCAGAACGTATCGGAATTACACTGGAATGTACAGGAATCTCATCATGTGTACCAAACTGGTACCGGAATCACTGCTAACTCGCTCCGATCCTTCGACAACTGGACTTAACTGACCTACACTTCTACCACCTAGGGGTATCCCTAACAAATTTGGTACTGTCCAGGGATGCTGGTCTCTCCGATACTTCGGATAAGACTCCTCAAACCGAAAAGCAAGCATATATCACCTCTGCACCGCTTGTCTTACGTACTGCTCCACCTTACTGATTTCTTAATCAATAAAGAACAATAAAGATCTAAACTCCTTAGGTACTATCGATCTTCAATCAGTAGCGGACAAGTGGAGTCCGGCAGCGTGTACGATTGTCCTAGTGTCCGGAGATGTAGATGTAGATGATAGGGTTACTATGGATGGAGCCACCCTACATCAACTTTTACCGTCAGCTGATGATTTGGTGAGACCTCGACAATTCTATGTCCCCGAAGATCAGTTAGTAACATATAATTTGGGTGATGAGGTTAATCCACGACCAGTTAAGATCAAGGCAGGATTTCCACAGACATTTGAAAAGGATTTGATACGACTCCTGCGTGAGTTCTCCGATGTTTTTGCTTGGGACTATCACGATATGAAAGGTCTTGATCCGCGGATCTATCAACATCAGGTAGTGCTCAAACCAGAGGCGAGGCCAATCAAACAGTCTAGTTATCGCATGAACCCCAATTATGCAGCACAGGTCAAAGCAGAACTCGATGAGTTATTGAAGGTGGAATTCATTGTACCAATCGAGCACGCTGAATGGATATCACCAATCGTAATTGTTCCGAAGAAAAATAAACAACTACGCATCTGTGTTGATTACCGGAAACTGAATGCTGCTACTGTACCGGATCCATTTCCTCTCCCCTTTCTGGACACAATGCTCGATCGCGTGGCAGGGCACGAGATGTATTCATTTTTGGATGGTTACAATGGTTATAACCAGGTGAGGATGGCAGAACAGGACATACCTAAATCAGCCTTTATCACAAAGTGGGGTGTTTATGCTTGTACGGTAATGTGGTTTGGGTTAAGGAATGCTCCAAGCACATTTCAACGATGTATGCAAGAAGTCTTTTCAGCCTATTTGACTACTTTTATGCAAGTATATTTGGACGACTTTTCCTTATTTGGCAAGACTGAGGCGCACCTGTATCATTTATGGTGCTGCTTTCAAAAATGCCTCGAAGACCGGTTATGCTTGAATCCGACAAAATCTATGTTTGCGGTCTCTTATGGCAAACTCCTCAGCCATATTATCTCTGAGCAAGGCATACAAGTTGATCTGGATAAAGTTACAGGCGTGTTGCAGGCACCAGTCCCTACAACACCGAAAGAAGTTATGTGCTTCCTGGGTCAAATCCGGTGGCATGGCAGACATTTACGGTGGTTAGCTCATTTAGCAACACCACTTAATCGGCTCATGACTAGTACTCCATGGCAGTACGAATGGACTTCAGAATGCCAAACTACCTTTGATCATTTAAAAGGTTTATTGAAAAAGGCCCCAATTTTGCAACCCCCTGATTGGGAACGCCCGTTCCATGTCTTTGTAGATGCATCGGACATAGCCATTGGAAGCATTTTAATGCAGCAAACTGACAAATGGTTTTGGCCTATATATTATGCAAGTCGTGGATTAGCCCTCGCTAAAAGAAATTATTCAGTGACCGAAAGAGAATGTCTCCGGTTGGTGTACTCTCTGAAGAAATTCCGACATTATTTGTTGAGCTGAAAATTCAACTTCTACGTGGATCATGCCGCACTTGTGTATTTGGTCCAGCAACAACATTTAGGTGGTCGCTTGGCTTGTTGGGTTTTATTACTACAGGAGTTCGAGTATGAAGTTATTCATCGACCCGGCATAGCACATGCCTTGGCGGATTTTTTATCTCGTTTAGATTCCGGTGAAGCTCCGGTGGGGGTTGATGACACTACACTGGCAATTTATGCTATTGAGCCAATTCTTGAAGAATCTACAGAACCTCTTATGCCCCCTACCTACTACAATACGTTACTAACTTTTCTAACTGACGGTTGTCTTCCCCCGCATACTCCTCCTGCTCTGTGGTAGAAGTTTGCAGTTTATAGTCGCAGATTTCGGCTGATTGTAGGTCAACTGTACTACATAGATCTTACTGGTGTTTTAATTCGCTGTATCCCACCACATGAATCCGAATCGGTTATTGCTATGGCTCATTAATTACCCTCGGGTGGACATTTCGAAGCTGATCTTACTCACCGTAAAATTCTGCAAAGTGGGCTCTAGTGGCCTACAATGTATAAAGATGTGACCCAGTTTGTGGAGCAGTTTGATACCTGTCAACAGTCTAGACATCCATTACAGCGACACTTCTTTCGTCTGCAACCTGTCTTACGTTTGGAACCCTTTCAGAAGTGGGGGCTTGATTTTATTGGACCAATATCACCACCAACAACCCTTGCAACAATCGATATATACTGACTTGTACGGATTATGCCACTAGGTGGGCGGAAGCTTGGGCTTTACGGTCCGCCACAGCTGTTTCGGTGGCCAAATGCCTGATGAAGGACGTATTCCCGCGTTATGGATTACCTCTAGAACTTATGACCGACCAAGGAACCCATTTTTCCAACAATTTAATGCGAGTACTAACTCAGACTTTTCAAATTCTGCATAAATTCAGTTCACCATACTATCCGCGTGCTAATGGTTTGGCTGAAAGCACCAACAAGATGCTGTTGAATATGCTCCGCAAGTTGATCTTAGAATCTCCAGAACGATGGGACCAGTTACTACACGTAGTTTTATGGGCATACCGGACTACATACAAAATGGCAACCGGAATGACCCCATACATACATACATAAAGATGCTTACAAATACATAACACACATAGACACACTCACATACACTCACATACACTCACATACACTCACATACACTCACATACATACATACACTCATATGCATACATACATAGACATGCATAAACATGCATATGCATGCATACACACACATGCACGTAGACACACATACACTCACATGCAGACATACACACATGCATACATACATAGACATGCATGCACACACATGCACATACATACATACATACATATGTATACACACACAAACACACATATGCATACACAAACATACATATACACACATACACACATATGCACATATACCCACACAAACAGACTATACAAGCACGTGCATGCACACACATACATACAAGCAGATGCATACACACACATACAAACTTATGCATACACATGCATATACAGACATATACATACAACACACACATGCACATACATACACAGACATATACACACATATACACATATACACACATATACACACATATACACATATACAAACTTATGCATACACATGCATATACACACAACACACAAATGCACACACATACATAGACATATACACATGTACACACGCACATGCACATACATACACACACATATACACACATGCACATACATACATACATACATACATGCACACATACATACATACATACATACTTACATACATATCTGTACACACAAACACACATACAAGCAGTTGCATACACACACATACAAACTTATGCATACACATCCATATACACACACACACACGCACAACAACACACACATGCACATACATACACACACATGTGCATACATACTCACATGCATTTGTACACACACATGCATATGTATACATACATAAACACAAGCACATACACACATATGCATACACACACATACA
This sequence comes from Ceratopteris richardii, assembly GCA_020310875.1. Taxonomy (NCBI): domain Eukaryota; kingdom Viridiplantae; phylum Streptophyta; class Polypodiopsida; order Polypodiales; family Pteridaceae; genus Ceratopteris; species Ceratopteris richardii. Next base: position 252,923,020 of record CM035406.1, on the reverse strand, counting down.
CATATACACATATACACATATACATACAAATACTTACACATACATATATACACACACATACACTCAGATGCATACATACATTCATATACATACATACATTCATATGCATACATACATTCATATGCATACATACACACATATGCATACATTTGCATATGCATACATACACACATGCATGCATACACATGCACATACAAGTCGACTTTTGTTTCTCAACAAGCCCCTCTTCATGCTATTGTCTTGATGCCAACATCTCATCAAGGTGAATGGCATCCAAGACGATGCATATAAGGTAACAAAAGGTTCTTGTTGTATCGATACAATATAAATTCCTAAATATTGTCTATTGATCTGTGAAATATATCATCTCATATATTGATAGCTCAAAGCAAAGATGAAGTCAAACCTTGTACCAAGCTTTAAGCATCAAGAAATTTTCTTGGAGAGTGCTGATGATGATACTAAGATACCATATGTTGTGCTTCCTAAGAGGACTAGATTACATGGTGGGTCATACCAAGAACAACAAAGAGTGCATCAGTGCATTTTAGAAAGCATTAAGATTGACAAGAGAAAGGTGGATCAATGCTTTCAAAATTGAGTAGAGGTGAGGAAGAACATGATAGGCCTATTGATATAAAGAAGAAAGAGGTGGATGAGATTGTACAGCTTGAAGTGGAAGTAGAGTCATTGTCGGAGGAAGCTTAGAATTTACATTGATTTAACATGTCAATTCTCATCGAATCTCATAGAATCTATTGGATGTGCGAACTCCATAAAAATCCTCAATGCTCATCTGTAATGACTCTATTTCGTGTTCAAGTTGTACAAACTCATCCACCATTTTCTTCTTCATATCAATAGACCTATCATGTTCTTCCTCACCTCTTCTCAATTTCTAGAGATATTGATCCACCTTTCTCTTATGAATATCAATGCTTCACAAAACACATTGATGCACGCTCTGTTGTTCCTTATATGACCACCATGTGATCACATCATCTTAGTAAGTACAATGTATGGTATCTCAGTATCATCAGTAGCACTCTCTAGGAAAACTTGTTGATGCTTAAAGGTTGGTACAAGATTCAACTTGATCTTTGTTTTGAGCTCTCGATATATGAGATGATATATTTCACAGATCCATAGACCTTTTTTTGGAAGTTGTATTGTATCGATACAACAAGAACCTTCTACTAGTTGATATGCATGGTGTTTGAGGCCATTGATCTTGATGAGGTATTGGTATCAAGAAAATATAGTATCATTTCTTGATTCATTGTCTTAATACCATTGACCTCTAATTGATCATAATCTGATTATGCACCAAATAAATGTACTAGATATTAATAATCTGATTATTTACATACACACATTCACATGAACATATTTATACACATACACAGCAAATAAATGTACTAGATACATACACACACATTCACATGAATATATTTATACACATACACAGCAAATAAATGTACTAGATATTAATAATCTGATTATTTACATACACATATTTAGATATACATAAATATACATTTATAAATATAAATACACATACAAAACTATAAATGTATAACATATGTATGTGTGTATGTGTTTTGTATGTGTATGTATGTATCTATCTCTCTCTCTCTCTCTCTCTCTCTCTATATATATATATATATATATATATATATATATATATATATATATATATATATATATATATATATATATATATATATATATATATATATATATATATATATATATCTGTGTGTGTGTGTGTGTGTATGTGTATGCAGCAGTTTGTGTATTTGTGTCTGTGTATGCATGTTTATAAATTTAGGTTTTTTTATTATGATCTTTTTTTTTTGTTTGAGATCAAAATAACATGAGATATTGTATGGTAGAACAAAATAAGAGAAGTCCTAACATACCACCTGAGATGTGGAAGTTTTTCGTAGACAACTACATCTTCAAGAATCATTTCCTCATTAGAAGGTATAAACATAAATAATTTATATTACTATGACTTATAGTTCTCATATATTTTATAAATGTTTTACATTTAATCTATGTATTTTTGCTTCATTAAATAAATGTAGGCTACTACAAAGAAGAGAGTTGAGTTAGGCCATACATCACATTTAGGCCAAATGGGCCATCATGGTTTTGTAGCTATATTTGTAAGTATATATATTAATGAAACTATATTTTCTTTAGTTAAAACACTAATCATTAATCTTTTTTATTTGTCTCAATGAAGAAAAAGTATTATGGTGGATATCTGATGAAAAAGGACATCGATTTTACTACACCTTGTGGATATCAGTGTCTCAGTGAGTACATGCAAGATCATCCAAATGATTTTGTAAGTATTACTAAATTTCATGTAACTATTTTATTTCTATTGATTTTTTAGATGTTTGATTTATTTATGTTTGTTATATGTAATATAGGAGTATTCTAGAGAGGCAGATATGGATGAGGTGGAGAGGCAAACACACGCAAGATGATCTAGATCGTAAGAGTGCTCACACCTCTACCCATGATGTCACTACAGATACATTAGATCATGTGGATGATCGTGATGATGAGCACGATCATGATGATGATGATTGAGGCTTACATGATGATGTGGATGATGATGATCAAGATGATTGATATATTACATTGGATATTTATTCTACATTGATATACATATTTTTTTTATATCTATATATTTTGTTATTCTAGTTATGTTTTGAATTGTGTCTATGGTACTAATTAATGAAAATCTATATATGTTTGTGCATGTGTATATGTGTGCAATGTATGTTTAAAATGTATATTTGTTTGTGATGTGTATATATATATATATATATATATATATATATATATATATATATATATATATATATATATATATATATATATATATATATATGCAAATGTATGTTGTGTGTGTATGTGGATATGTAGGTCTATACATGTTTATACATTTGAGGATGCATGTGCATGTACATGCATCTTCATTTGCATCCATGTGTATGGGCATGCATGTTTATAAGTATGTGTTAATGTGTGTATGATTATGTGTATATGCAGTAATGCATGCATGCATATCCTTTTATGTGTTTGTAGATATGTTGTTGCATATGCATGTGTATGTGTATGTGTATGTAAATGTGTATTTGCACGTATATGTGTATTTGTGTGTATATGTGTGTGTGTATGTGCATGTGTATGTCTGTATATGTGTGAGCGTGCATGGTCATGTATATGTGTATATGTTTATATGAATGAGTAAGTGAGAGTATGTTAATTAATGAAAATAAAACAATTTAAATGATATACAACCAATGAAAAGTATACTTACAATAATTATCCATATTTTATGTTCCGTGAAATTTTTGAATAAGGTGTAATAAATAGAGAGATAGAGAAAGCGAGAGAGGGATAGAGAGAGAGAGAGAGATCAAAAGAGATGAACAAAAATGAGAAATAGAGAGGGAGATAGAAATTAAAAGAGAAAGAGGTAAAAAGAAGGAGAGAGAGAGAGAGAGAGACAGAGAATAAGAGAGGGATTAAAAAAAGAGAGATCCAGAAATATCTCGTAACCATAGTGTAGATCTGGACATTGAAGAGCTCCTTGATCAGATGCACATAAATGAGGATCGAAGAGTGGTGCAACATCTTTTTAATGAAAGGCATCCATCACATAAGTGATGAAAAATTGTTGATTTCTAGAAAAACACGTGTCATTTAAGCAACGCATTTGCGTTGCATAAGCGACAATCGATAGCCTTGCATAAGTGATGCTAGTGGATAAGTCATATAAGGGATGTTTACTACTAAGTTGTATAAGTGACACCGAATGAGCGACACTAATGTTTATTTTGCTAGGATCAACATCACTCCAAACATTAGAAATAACATTGAGACTAACATCATTTAGATAATGGTACGTGCGCGATGCCCGCTCCGACAAAATGCTCAATTAGGAAGTGATAAAAAAGTGTCACGTTAATCGTTGCTATGCCCCAGTATACCTTGTAGTGTGACTTCTACTAGAAAAGGTTTGCTTTTGTCTTTGTTATTCATCACAAATCGGGGTTATTAGCTTGTGATGCATTGTGTATCCTCGAAGCCTTCGGAAACATAGTAGTTGCAAAATCATTCTTGTAGCCTATTCCTCATTGGGTTTATCCTTGAAGTCAGCAAACTTGGTATATCTAACATAAGAAGAGGCATTCTCTTTTACAAAGCTCACATTCACCTTAGTCCCCATGGGATAAAACATTAGTGTTTTGTTGACTTATTATGGTCTGATTATAACTTTGAATCACTCATTATCTTGATTTTTAAATTGATCAATGATTTCATGCTCAAAATTGTTCCTTTTGACCTCTTACAAAGAACTCATGACTTGTTCACACCTAGACTATTTTTTCTAGAACCTTGTGGGATCTAACTACTTTCCATATATTATGCATTGTTTTGGATCTTTAGAAGTCATAAAATTCTTGGGAAATCATTGTAAATTTGAAACTCCATTTTTTCACCATAAGAATATGTTTCCCAAAAATTTTCATGTATTATTTTAACTCTTTTTCTAACTGTTCTTCTTCATGCAGTTGTTGCTCCTCTATGATTCCAAACCTACTATTTCTTGTATTGCTTTGCTATGCAAAAACCAATTTCCTCTGAAGAAGGACACTAAATCCACATTCAAATTTGCAATTCGAAGTCCTTTAGTCATTCTCCTATGGGGAAAAAAAAAGAAAGTACTCCACATAAATCAATACTATTCCAAGAAAAGAACTCGCATCACTAAAAGATAAAATTCACATAACTCATCACATGCTTTCATCTCTTCTCTCCACTCACAAAATTTCATCAATGTGAACATCATTGTCAACCAAGGTTATTTCTTCTAATTGTACAATTGGAACATAAGTGATTCACTCTCTTTGTCAACAAAAAGAAAAGATTAAAATTCTAAGGAACACTAGCGTCCATCTTTTTCTACTTGATATTTAAATTCCTTATTATGTTTCGTTCTCTATCTCTATTTTTCTCTTTATCTCTAAATATCTTTAAAAGTCTCCTTTCACCTCTTGCTTAGGTCTCTAAGCCTATCTAACTATCTTGTTAGTGACCTGTAGTTGGTGACTTATTTTTCTTTTTTCTTATTATCTACTTTAATTTTCTAGATTTCGTCTCACATTTTTTATGACGTTTTGTTGTTGTGTTCTATTTAATTTGTCCTTCTGAGATCTAAAATTATCCTTTATATTTGATTATGTAAAATTGTATTGCCTAGTTCTTTTGGAATGTCTTCAATAGGAAATTTGGAAATTTCCATTTTCGCCTTGTGTACATTTGGTTGAAGATTGTCAAATTATTACTCACAAACACAATTCTCATAGATTTTCCTTTCAAGTTTAGATTTAAAAATTTATGTTCAAAGTCCACAAAAATCTGGTTCTGATTCATCAATTATTCCCTAGAATTAAGCTTTCAAACATTAACTCTTCAATCCATTCCTCACATTCTACCAAGGTATTCGCATCTCCTATCCTCAATTCAATCTTGAAAACTAATAAAGAAGAAAAACTTTGCCCATGAATTTTCTTAATCAATTTAATTTGGTTAATCTTTCTTTTTCTGGTTTGATTCAACAATTTAGAATTGATTAGGTTTACGTGAGCTCCTATGTTTAAAAAATCCATAGCCTTTGTTCCCTTGATATTGCATCTCTACTATTGGTAGATGATCACTTATTTTCCTCTCAACAACCTCACATGCCATTTCTTCTCTCATCTCCCTCATTTTTCTAATTCCTTCTTTTTCCTCCTCATTAGATTCTTGTTGTATTATCATTCTTTCTTCTTTTTCCTTTTTGCTATTGTTGTAGTCTTATCCAAATTTCTATAGTGAAAGGGTCAAAGTATACTTTCATACATCTAGATATATAGTTTGGCATGAATTCCCCATCTTTTTTTTCAAGTTGTAGCTCCATTAGGACTAATTTTGTACCAAATGTAATGTTCCTGTCCTCCTTTTTTCCCATTTTTTTTACTATGTTCTATAAGTGTGTATGCTAGAATGAAATCCCTTTATTGAAAGTCTTTGTGTTTGATATGTAGATCATAGTAAACCTTCTCTCTCTTCTTCCCTACACATATACTCATGAATGATTTCAATCTAGATGTTCCCAAATTTTCTAACCCCACAATTCCATCAAAAAGGTTATTAACTATCTAAGTAAATTGATTTCCTATCTTAAGGGTAGGTAACAAAAATTATATTGGTAATAAAGCATTCAATCCATACACTAGATTGAAGCTAGTAGTTCCTATTGGTGTTTTGTATGCTAATCTATATTTCCATAATAAAGTTGCATATCCTAGTGTGTTCTCTTGGTTTTTACCAATGTAGATATCACAATATATAAGATTTTATTTGTATTCTCCGCTAATCAATTTGTTTGGGAATGTTAAGTTGTTAGTTTCCTAGAAGTTATAATAAAGTGTTCCGTTGAAGATTTTATTATTAGATCTAGTAAATGAGTTCCCTTATTATTTATCAATTCAATCGGTAGTCCAAATCTAGTTATGAGATTCTCATACAAAAACCAAGTAGTTGTTCAAGCATCATTCTTTGAAGTGACTTTTGCTTCAGCAAATTTGCTTAAGTAGTCAATTGTCACTATTATGTATTCCACATGAAAGTTTTTAGCTAGTGGATGTGTTCCCCCAGTGAATTCCAATCCCCATTTGCTAAAAGATCTATTATAAAGTAAGTGTTTCAAAGAAATTTCACCTTTACTAATTAGGCATTTTGTTCTTTAGCAAATATTACAACTCTCTTCATAGGTCTTCCCATCTTCGACAACGTTGGCCACCAAAACTGTGAATATAGGATCAGCGTAGAAGTCGTATCAATAGAAAATAGTCCTCTTGCTACTCTTGGATGAGCTAATCCCAACATTACTAAGCATTTCTCTTTGTGAACACAGATTATTACGTATCGATCTATTCCCCTAATTTACAAATAATTATTTATCAACACAAATTCCTTACACATCTCTTGCAGGGTTCCTTGTATCTGAATTATTGTGTTCTAGTTTCTCTTTAGAGTCTTGTTTCAATTTGTTCCACTATGTGTTCACTCTAGTTATGATTGTTTTTGGAAACTGAAATACATTCACTTACTGTAATAACTCTTTATGTGTACATTGTTCACATTGAGACACATAATTATCCACATCTCTTTCTTTATGTTGTCATGGGCTCCCAATCTTTCCAAATTATTTAGATTCACCATCTTTGAAGCATGCAAGAATGATTTCCATAGATGTGCTTTCTCCAAATAATCATGTTTCTCCTCCTCAAGCACATAATACTCTACTTCTCTAACTCAATTCAAATGATATGTGTCCTCATAGCAGAAAGAAATTTCTACTTTTGAAGATCACATATTTGTACACATAATCCTTGAATATAAGCCACATTGTCCTTTGGAATGTGATTGGTGTATTGGTTAAACCAAATGGTGTAAGCATAATTCTATAGGCATCCAAAGGTTGTTTAATGTTGATCTTCAAATGCAATTGGAGCTTTTTTGTATCTAAATAAGCCATCCAAGAAATTATAGTCCTCTTTTGAGGTACTAGTGAGTTGAAGAATCTACTTTCTATGATTGTCTTGATTTTTGGATACCTGCTTGTATTCAAAACAATGTTCCATTAGATCCTATCACTTGATTGAGAACTGAAGTTAGCCAAAAGAAAGTCGAGCAGATACTATCACATTTCGCCCGGGTAGAATATGAAGATATGAAGTATCAAATGCAACTTTTGGAGTTCTCAAGGTGAGAAGTTTGTCCACTTCTATTTCAAGTAGAAGTTGCAAATTCATGAGAAGGATTTGGTGAAAGAAACGTTTTACAACTTTTTGTGAGAATCATGGACACTTAGAGACATTCAGGTAACAAATCAAACATTCAGTCATGAAGGTTTGATGAGACCAGATTCTTTACAGGTATTTTGTCGGTGAGATCTTGATAAGATCTAGATAGATCTTGTTTGATCTTGAGTGTTTATGAGTCAGATGTCTATCCTTTCTTTGTGAAGATTCTTAACATTGGAAGAAGTAATTCAAAGATTCGGGTTCTATGAGATTCGTGTTGTAGAGAGATGGAAGAAGATACTTGTTATGCCGTAGAAGATTATGGATCCTAAAATGCTTTCAGCAAGGTTTTGTTATGTTAGGATCAGCTAACCTTATTCTACAATATGGGAAGCTGAAGAGTTACAGTGAAAGCTATTGGCAACTGGAGTGCTAATAAAAGGGTTAGATATTTTGTTTCAAGCCATAGGTATGTAAGGTCGCCGGATTGGCATCATGTAAATATTATATTTTCCCATATCGCAGGTACCGAAAGGTCGTAGCTAAGTGTTGTACCCTTTTTATCAATCAATGAAGAGACATTACGGTGGCTCTCTAGTAGAGAAGAGATGGGATTGCTAGACTCTCTGTCTGGGCGATTTGCGACCCTCCGGAGACATTGTAGTGCAGATTTTTGTAATTCTAAGTATTGACACTTTACCTTGTTGAATTACATTACTTTCTGATTAACACAGTAATGTTCGTTGGTGATAATAAGTCTGTGCAACGATAATTATTACTCTCTATGTTACATACTGTGAAAAGCCTAACCGGAATATTAACAGTAATACTGTGTAGAAGACATTATACTGGATAATAATGTACTACTTGTTTGATAAGTTAACTTGGAAAATAAGATAGAGGGCCTCTGAATTATCAGGCCCCTACCATCCTCAAGAACCGGAAAAGAGATTAAAAGGCGGACTTGACGGTAGTCTGCACTTTTAACATTGGCGCCGTCTCATTGTCAGATAAGCCTTCCAACATGTGGACTGGCTCCGCTACATATGGTCTTGCATGAAGCTCGCAAGGCTGGATGGCATCCAGTTTAACTACATAATTCCAGTGATTATCTTTGAAACTCAACTCCTACGCTGACCAATCCTGGATAACTTTGGCTTGTTTCAACCATGGCCGACCAAAACGTAGATTATAGTCGAGGCTAAATTCAGGTAGTTCTAAGACTACAAAAGTCATTTTGAACGTGGTACCCTGCAAGGTAATCAGAATATTCCGTACTAGTCCCACCGGATGGACTCGGGATTGATCTTCCATTCGTACAAAAAATTATACGGGCTCGATTTGGGGCCAACCCCATTGCTTGAACAGAGCTGTAGTTGCAATATTCACACCCGCACTGCCATTAATTAACACTTGAGTAATCTTGTGATTTTTATGCTAGACAGTGATCAATGGAACTGAATGATCCACCATAGAATCAGCTTCCGGTTGTAGTGTGACAGTCGCCGGTTTATAGGAAGATCTGGGACTAACCTGTTGTTGAAATTGCTGCCTGACTCCTGGCACCAAGGCGAGCAACTATCCCAACGAGAGTGTAATTGAAACCTTAGATAGGATATCCCATACCTGATCTGTTTGGATTGTACTTCTCACCGATTCTGATGATGATTCTACTGTTGCTGGGGGAGTAGTTTGTTCATTCGCTCTTGCCTTACGCAGGGGAGCCTGCGTTACCGAAATTGGATCAGGAAATATAGTTGGCTCTTTAACTGTCCATTGACTAGCCTTTGTGTACATTCGCTACTGCTCACAGATACCAGGCTTGAACACCTTAGTGGCGGGTTGCAACTGCTTACCCGACCTAGTCTAAACCACTGCTGCTTGTGATTCAACTGGTGAAATATAGACCATGTTGGTCATTGGATTTTGTCGGTCCTTCTTCCTTTTGTCGTACTCTGGGGCATCCTTGCAAAATCTATGGATGTGGCCAATCTCGCCGCAAAAATGGCATCGAGGTGGTGGTAGAGAAGTACCGTCCGCTGATGTACCCACTTGCCATCAATTTGAATTAAAATTGGTATTCCGCTGACCCCTATAATTCTGATATCCTTGCGGCTGATTGTTTCGCATTTGTGGTGGCACGTAATGGGCTCCTAGCTGACCTGGTTCCTGTATGATGGCATTTACAGCTGCTCGCCCCTGCACCTTGGCATTATACGTGCAATTTTCCGTTGAGTGTCCTGTTGTGTTGCAGATGGCACAATACATCTGGTTAAGGGCACAGGTAGCACTGGTGTGCCCTGGATTTTCGCACTAAGTGCAATATATCTGTTTAGCAGGATCATCTGTTACATTGTTACTGGCTTTCAGCCACTCCAAGTCTTTGGTGAATCCCCCAACTTTATGCTCTAGTTGTAGGGCCATCGTAATAATAGCATCGAGTGTCATAGCCCCCACATGGGTCAAACCGTTAATGAACCACTGGGTTATAACATCATCCGATAGATTAGCATGTGCCGGAAGCAGTTATCTTAAGTGGGTTCTAAACAATGTTGCATATTCTTGAACAGTCTCGTGCGGCTTGTGCCGATTGTTCTGCAAATAGTCGAAGATTTCCGCAGGATTTTTCTTCAACCAGAATCTCTGTAAAAACGCATCCCTCACAGCATCATAGTTAATGAAATGATTAATATCATACTCAGTTAACCATCTAGCTGCTTCATTAACTAAGGTGGCCTGAAATATGATGGCCTTATACGTCTGGTCGGGTGGATGGTTCAGCACTCCATAGCTTATCTCAAAGGTGCGCACATGTGCATTAGGGTCCTCACCCGGAAATCCACCGAATTTTGTGTAATGCACCCCTGTTGGAACCGGTCGAGGTGGGATGATGGCTGTTGCTGTTTGCTGCTATTGTTGTTGCTGTTGTTGTTGTTGTTGCTGACCACTCATGGTGCTCATATTGGTACTGCTACTGTTTCCTAAGTTTTGAGGGGGTGTGCCTTGTCCTTCGAAATTTGTATTATCAGACTTCTCACCTTCCGGCTCGAAAATAGCATTCAGTCTCTTACGTATCTCCAAATCAAATAGCCTATCCTCAGCTTTGGTATCAAAGCTAGGCAAGTTTGCCCCAAACAGCGCTGTACATAATAAAGATCCACCAGGGAGTATCACACTATCACCGAAAAACTGTAAATTCCCACCAACTGGTACCGAACTTTCACCGGAACTTGTCAAACTTTCACCGAAAGAGGGTATACTTCCACCGGCAACGATCTCTCTAGGTAACACAACTTTATCCTTGGAAAGGTTCAAATTCTGACCAGATGGTATCGAATCAACTGTGCACTGCATCCTTGTACACTCAGAAGTTACTGCACCTTCTTCAGAACGTATTGGAATTACACCGGAATCTACCGGAATCTCATCATGTGTTACCAAACTGGTACCGGAATCACTGCTAACTCGCTCCGATCCTTCGACAACTGGGCTTAAATGGTCTACACATCTACCATCTAGGGGTGTCCCTAACAAATTTGGTACTCTCGAGGGATGCTGGTCTCTCCGATACTTCGGATAAGACTCGTCGGACCGAGTAACCAGCATATATCACCTTAGCACCGCTTCTCTTACGTACTGCTCCACCTTACTGATTTCTTAATCAATTGCCATCTTCCCACAGACGGCACCAGTGTTAAAAGTGCAGACTACCGTCAAGTCTGCCTTTTAATCTCTTTTTCGGTTCTTGGGGATGGTAGGGGTCTGATAATTCAGAGGCCCTGTATCTTTTCTCCCAGTTAACTTATCAAACAAGCAGTACGTTATTATCGAGTATAATGTCTTCTACACAGTATTACTGTTCATATTCTGGTTAGGCTTTTCACAGTATGTAACATAGAGAGTAATAATTATCGTCACACAGACTTATTATCACCAACGAACATTACTGTGTTAATCAGAAAGTAATGTAATTCAACAAGGTAAAGTGTCAATACTCAGAATTATGAAAATCTACACTACAATGTCTCCGCAGGGTCACAAATTGCCCAGACAGACAGTCTAGCGATCCCGTCTCTTCTCTACCGGAGAGCCACCATAATGTCTCTTCATTGATTGATAAAAAGGGTACAACAGTTCGCTACGATCTTTCGGTACGTGCGGTATAGGAAAATATAATATTTACATGATGCCAATCCGACGACCTTACATACCTATGGCTTGAAACAAAATATCTGAACCCTTTTATTAGCACTCCAGTTGCCAATAGCTTTCACTGTAACTCTTTAGCTTCCCATATTGTAGAATAAGGTTAGCTGATCCTAACATAACAAAACCTTGCTGAAAGCATTTTAGGATCCATAATCCTCTATGGCATAACAAGTGTCTTATTCTATCTCTCTACAGCACGAATCTGATAGAACTTGAATCTTTGAATTACTTCTTCCAATGTTAAGAGTCTTCACAAAAAAAGGATAGACATTTGACTCATAAATACTCAAGATCAAACAAGATCTATCTAGATCTTATCAAAATCTCATCGACAAAATACCTGTAAAGAATCTGCTCTCATCAAACCTTCATGATTGAATGTTTGATTTGTTACCTAAATGTCTCTAAGTGTCCATGATTCTCACATAAATTTGTAAAACTTTTCTTTAACCAAATTCTTCTCATGAATCTACAACTTCTACTTGAAATAGAAGTGGACAAACTTCTCAGATTGAGAACTCCAAAAGTTGCAATTTGATACTTCATATCTTCATATTCTACCCGGGTGAAATGTGATAGTATCTGCTCGACTTTCTTTTGGCTAACTCCAGTTCTCAATCAAGTGATAGGATCTAATGGAACACCGTTTTGAATACAAGCATGTATCCAAAAATCAAGACAATCATAGAAAGTAGATTCTTCAACTCACTAGTACATCAAAAGAGGACTATAATTTCTTGGATGGCTTCTTTAGATACAAATAAGCTCCAATTGCATTTGAAGATCAACATTAAACAACCTTTGGATGCCTATAGAATTATGCTTACACCATTTGGTTTAACCAATACACCAATCACATTCCAAAGGACAATGTGGCTTATATTCAAGGATTATGTGTACAAATATGTGAACTTCAAAAGTAGAAATTTCTTTTTGCTATGAGGACACATATCATTTGAATTGAGTTAGAGAAGTAGAGTATTATGTGCTTGAGGAAGATAACCATGATTATTTGGAGAAAGCACATCTACGGAAATCATTCTTGCATGCTTCAAAGATAGTGAATCTAAATAATTTGGAAAGATTGGGAGCCCATGACAACATAAAGAAAGAGATGTGGATAATTATGTGTCTCAATGTGAACAATGTACACATAAAGAGTTCTTAAAATAAGTGAATTTATTTCAGTTTCCAAAAAAATCATAACTAGAGTGAATACATAGTGGAACAAATTGAAACAAGACTCTAAAGAAAAACTAGAACACAATAATTCATATACAAGAAACCCTGCAAGAGATGTGTAAGGAATTTGTGTTGATAAATAATTATTTGTAAATGAGGGGAATAGATCGATACATTATAATCTGTGTTCACAAAGAGAAATGCTTAGTAATGTTGGGATTAGCTCATCCAAGAGTAGCAAGAGGACTATTTTCTATTGATACGACTTCTACGCTGATCCTATATTCATAGTTTTGGTGGCCAACTTTGTTTGAAGATGGGAAGACGTATGAAGAGAGTTGTGATATTTGCTAAAGAACAAAATGCCTAATTAGTAAAGGTGAAATTTATTTGAAACACTTACTTTATACTAGATCTTTTAGCACATGGGGATTGGAATTCACTGGGGGAACACATCCACTAGCTAAAAACTTTCATGTGGAATACATAATAGTGACAATTGACTACTTAACCAAATTTGCTGGAGCAAAAGTCACTTCAAAGAATGATGCTTGAACAACTACTAAATTTTTGTATGAGAATTTCATAACTAGATTTAGACTACCGATTGAATTGATAAATAATAAGGGAACTCATTTACTAGATCTAATAATAAAATCTTTGACTGAACACTTTATGATAACTTCTAGGAAACTAACAACTTAACATTCCAAAACGAATTGATTAGCCAAGAATACAAATAAAATCTTATATATTGTGATATCTACATTGGTAAAAAACAAGAGAACACACTAGGATATGCAACTTTATTATGGAAATATAGATTAGCATAAAAAACACCAATAGGAACTACTACCTTCAATCTAGTGTATGGATTGAATGCTTTCTAACCAATATAGTTTTTGATACCTACCCTTAAGATAGGAAAACATTTTACTTAGATAGTTAATGACCTTTTTGATGGAATTGTGGGGTTAGAAAATTTGGGAACATCTAGATTGAAATCATTCATGAGTATATGTGTAGGGAAGAAGAGAGAAAAGGTTTACTATGATCTACATATCAAACACAAAGACTTTCAATAAAGGAATTTCATTCTATCATACACACTTATAGAACATAGTAAAAAAAATGGAAAAAAAGGACGACATGAACATTACATTCAGTACAAAATTAGTCCTAGTGGAGCTACAACTTGAAAAAGAAGATGGGGAATTCATGCCAAACTATATATCTAGATGTATCAAAGTATACTTTGACCCTTTCACTATAGAAATGTGGATAAGACGACAACAATAGCAAAAACAAAAAAGAAGAAAGAATGATAATACAACAAGAATCTAATGAGGAGGAAAAAGAAGGAATTAGAAAAAGGAGGGAGATGAGAGAAGAAATGGCATGTGAGGTTGTTGAGAGGAAAATAAGTGATCATCTACCAGTAGTGGAGATGCAATATCAAGGGATCAAAGGCTATGTATTTTTTAAACACAGGAGCGCACGTAAACCTAATCAATTCTAAATTGTTGAATCAAACCAGAAAAAGAAAGATTAACCAAATTAAATTGATTAAGAAAATTCATGGGCAAAGTTTTTCTTCTTTATTAGATTTCATGATTGAATTGAGGATAGGAGATGTGAATACCTTGGTAGAATGTGAGGAATGGATTGAAGAGTTAATGTTTGAAAGCTTAATTCTAGGGAATAATTGATGAATCAGAACCAAATTTTTGTGGACTTTGAACATAAACTTTTAAAGCTAAAATTCAAAGGAAAATCTATGAGAATTGTGTTTGTGAGTAATAATTTGACAATCTTCAACCAAATGTACACAAGGCAAAAATGGAAATTTCCGAATTTCCTATTGAAGACATTCCAGAAGAACTAGGCAATACAATTTTACATAATCAAATATAAAGGATAATTTTATAACTCAGAAGGACAAATTAAATAGAACACAACAACAAAAAGTCATAAAAAATGTGAGACGAAATCTAGAAAATTAAAGTAGATAACAACAAAAAAGAAAAATAAGTCACCAACTAGAGGTCACTAACAAGATAGTTAGATAGTCTTAGAGACCTAATCAAGAGGTGAAAGGGTTAAATATATTTAGAGATGAAGAGAAAAATAGAGATAGAGAACGAAACATAATAAGGAATTTAAATATCAAGTAGAAAAAGATGGACGCTAGTGTTTCTTAGAATTTTAATCTTTTCTTTTTTGTTGACAAAGAGAGTGAATCACTTATGCTGCAATTGTACAATTAGAAGAAATAACCTTGGTTGACAATGATGTTCACATTGATGAAATTTTCTGAGTGGAGAGAAGAGATGAAAGCATGTGATGCGTTATGTGAATTTTATCTTTTAGTGATGCGAGTTCTTTTCTTGGAATAGTATTGATTTATGTGGAGTACTTTCTTTTTTTTTTCCCATAGGAGAATGACTAAAGGACTTCGAATTGCAAATTTAAATGTGGATTTAGTGTCCTTCTTCAGAGGAAATTGGTTTTTGCATAGCAAAGCAATACAAGAAATAGTAGGTTTGGAATCATAGAGGAGCAACAACTGCATGAAGAAGAACAATTAGAAAAAGAGTTAAAATAATACATGAAAATTTTTGGGAAACATATTTTTATGGTGAAAAAATGGAGTTTCCAATTTACAATGATTTCCCAAGAATTTTATGACTTCTAAAGATCCAAAACAATGCATAATATATGGGAAGTAGTTAGATCACACAAGCTTCTAGAAAAACTAGTCTAGGTGTGAACAAGTCATGAGTTCTTTGTAAGAGGTCAAAAGGAACAATTTTGAGAATGAAATCATTGATCAATTTAAAAATCAAGATAATGAGTGATTCAAAGTTATAATCAGACCATAATAATTCAACGAAACACTAATGTTTTATCCCATGGGGACTAAGGTGAATGTGAGCTTTGTAAAAGAGAATGCCTCTTCTTATGTTAGATATACCAAGTTTGCTGACTTCAAGGATAAACCCAATGAGGAATAGGCTACAAGAATGAGTTTGCAACTACTATGTTTCCCAAGGCTTTGAGGATACACAATGCATCACAAGCTAATGACCCCGATTTGTGATGAATAACAAAGACAAAAGCAAACCTTTTCTAGTAGAAGTCACACTATAAGGAATACTAGGGCATAGCAACGATTAACGTGACACTTTTTTATCACTTCCTAATTGAGCATTTTGTCGGAGCGGGCATCGCGCACGTACCATTATCTAGACGATCTTAATCTCAATATTATTTCTAATGTTTGGACTGATGTTGATCCTAGCGAGGTAAACATTAGTGTCGCTCATTTGGTGTCACTTATACAACTTAGTAGTAAACATCCCTTATATGACTTATCCACTAGCATCACTTATGCGAGGCTATCGATTGGCGCTTATGCAACGCAAATGTGTTGCTTAAATGACACAAGTGTTTTTCGATAACACAACATTTTTCATCACTTATGCGATGGATGCCTTTCATTAAAAAAATGTTGCACCACTCTTCGATCCTCATTTATGTCCATCTGATCAAGGAGCTCTTCAATGTCCTAATCGACACTGTGGTTACGAGATATTTCTGGATCTCTCTATTTTTAATCCCTCTCTTATTCTCTCTCTCTCTCTCTCTCTCTCTCCTTCTTTTTACCTCTTTCTCTTTTAATTTCTATCTCCCTCTCTATTTCTCATTTTTGTTCATCTCTTTTGATCTCTCTCTCTCTATATCCCTCTCTCTCTTTCTCTATCTCTCTATTTATTACACGTTATTCAAAAATTTCACCAAACATAAAATATGGCTAATTATTATAAGTATACTCTTCATTGGTTGTATATCATTTGAATTGTTTTATTTTCATTAATTAACATACTCTCACTTACTCATTCATATAAACATATACACATATACATGACCATGCACGCTCACACATATACAGACATACACATGCACATACACACACACATATACACACACATACACATATACATGCAAATACACTTATACATACACATACACATACACACACATACACATGCATCTACAACAAAATATCTACAAACACATAAAAGGATATGCATGCATGCATTACTGCATATACACATAATCATACACACATTAACACATACTTATAAACATGCATGCCCATACACATGGATGCAAATGAAGATGCATGTACATGCACATGCATCCTCAAATGTATAAACATGTATAAACCTACATATACACATACACACACAACATACATATGCATATATATATATGTATATATATATATATATATATATAAACACACATATACACATACACAAACAAATATACTTTTTATACATACATTGCACACATATGCATACATATATATACATAAACACAAATATACACATGCACATACATGCAAAAACATATATACATTTTCATTAATTAGTACCATAGACACAATTCAAAACATAACTAGAATAACAAAAATATATAGATATAAAAAAAAAGATGTATATCAATGTAGAATATATATCAAATGTGATATATCAATCATCTTGATCATCATCATCCACATCATCATGTAAGCCTCAATCATCATCATCATCATGATCGTGCTCATTATCACGATCATCCACATGATCTAATGTATCTATAGTGACATCATGGGTAGAGGTGTGAGCACTCTAACGATCTAGATCATCTTGCATGTGTTTGTCTCTCCACCTCATCCATATCTGCCTCTCCATAATACTCCTATATTACATATAACAAACATAAATAAATCAAACATCAAAAAAAAAAAATAAAATAGTTATATGAAATTTAGTAATACTTACAAAATCATTTGGATGATCTTGCATGTACTCACTGAGACACTGATATCCACAAGGTGTAGTAAAATTGATTTCCTTTTTCATCAGATATCCACCCTAATACTTTTGCTTCATTGAGACAAATAAAAAAGATTAATGATTAGTGTTTTAACTGAAGAAAATATAGTTTCTTTAATACATATACTTACAAATATAGCTACAAAACCATGATGGCCCGTTTGGCCTAAATGTGATGTATGGCCTCACTCAACTCTCTTCTTTGTAGTAGCCAACATTTATTTAATGAAACAAAAATACATAGATTAAATGTAAAACATTTATAAAATATATGAGAACTATAAGTCATAGTAATATAAACTATTTATTTGTATACCTTCTACTCAGGAAATGATTCTTGAAGATGTAGCTGTCTACGAAAAACTGCCACATCTCAGGTGGTATGTTAGGTCTTCTCTTATTTTGTTCTACCATACAATATCTCATGTTATTTTGATCTCATACAAAAAAAAAAGATCATAATAAAAAAACCTAAATTTATAAACATGCATACACAGACACAAATACACACACGCATACACATACACACATACATACATATATATATATATATATATATATATATATATATATATATATATATATATATATATATATATATATATATATATATATATATATATAGAGAGAGAGAGAGAGAGAGAGAGAGAGAGAGAGAGAGAGAGAGACAGAGATAGATACATACATACACATACAAAACACATACACACATACATATGTTATACTTGTATAGTTTTGTATGTGTATTTATATTTCAAAATGTATATTTATGTATATCTAAATATGTGTATGTATAAATATGTTCATGTGAATGTGTGTGTATGTAAATAATCAGATTATTAATATCTAATACATTTATTTGTTGCATAATCAGATTATGATCAATTAGAGGTCAATGGTATTAAGACAATGCATCAAGAAATGATACTATATTGTCTTGATACCAATACCTCATGAAGATTAATGGCCTCAAACACCAAGCATATCAACTAAAAGAAGGTTCTTGTTGTATCGATACAATACAACTTCCTAAAAAAGGTCTATGGATCTATGAAATATATCATCTCATATATCGAGAGCTCAAAGCAAAGATCAAGTTGAATCCTGCAAAGATCAAGTTGAATCTTGTACCAAACTTTAAGCATCAACAAGCTTTCCTAGAGAGTGCCACTGATGATACTGAGATACCATACATTGTACTTCCTAAGATGACATGATCACATGGTGGTCATATGAGGAACAACAGAGCGTGCATGAGTGCGTTTTGTGAAGCATTGAGATTCATAAGAGAAAGGTGGATCAATATTTCTAGAAATTGAGAAGAGGTGAGGAAGACATGCTAGGTCTATTGATATGAAGAAGAAAATGGTGGATGAGTTTGTACAACTTGAAGACGAAATAGAGTCATTACAGATGAGCATTGAGGATTTATATGGAGTTAGCACATCGAATAGATTCTATGAGTTTTGATGAGAATCGACATGTTAAATCAATGTAAATTCTAAGCTTCCACAGACAATGACTCTACTTCCACTTCAAGTTGTACAATTTCATCCACATCATCATGTAAGCCTCAATCATCATCATCATGACCGTGCTCATCATCACGATCATCCACATGATCTAATGTATCTGTAGTGACATCATGGGTAGAGGTGTGAGCACTCTAACGATCTAGATCATCTTGGGTGTGTTTGTCTCTCCACCTCATCCATATCTACCTCTCCATTCAATTTTACTACACCTTGTGGATATCAGTCTCTGAGTGAGTACATGCAAGATCATCCAAATGATTTTGTAAGTATAACTAAATTTCATATAACTATTTTATTTTTATTTTTTTTAAGTTTTATTTATTTATGTTTGTTATATGTAATATAGGAGTAAACTATTTATTTGTATACCTTCTACTGAGGAAATGATTCTTGAAGATGTAGCTGTCTACGAAAAACTGCCACATCTCAGGTGGTATGTTAGATCGTCTCTTATTTTGTTCTACCATACAATATCTTGTCTTATTTTGATCTCAAACAAAAAAAAAAGATCATAATAAAAAAACCTAAATTTATAAACATGCATACACAGACACAAATACACACACACACACACACGCACACACACACACACACACACACACACACACATATATATATATA
The DNA here is from genome assembly GCA_020310875.1 of Ceratopteris richardii. Taxonomy (NCBI): domain Eukaryota; kingdom Viridiplantae; phylum Streptophyta; class Polypodiopsida; order Polypodiales; family Pteridaceae; genus Ceratopteris; species Ceratopteris richardii. The sequence continues at coordinate 252,902,710 of CM035406.1, read as the reverse complement.
TATATATATATATATATATATATATATATATATATATATATATATATATATATATATATATATATATAGAGAGAGAGAGAGAGAGAGAGAGAGATAGATAGATAGATACATACATACACATACAAAACACATACACACATACATATGTTATACTTTTATAGTTTTGTATGTGTATTTATATTTCAAAATGTATATTTATGTATATCTAAATATGTGTATGTATAAATATGTTCATGTGAATGTGTGTGTATGTAAATAATCGGATTATTAATATCTAGTACACTTATTTGCTGCATAATCAAATTATGATCAAATAGAGGTCAATGGTATTAAGACAATGCATCAAAAAATGATACTATATTGTCTTGATACCAATACCTCATCAAGATCAATGGCCTCAAACACCATGCATATCAACTAATAGAAGGTTCTTGTTGTATCGATACAATACAACTTCCTAAAAAAGGTCTATGGATCTATGAAATATATCATCTCATATATCAAGAGCTCAAAGCAAAGATCAAGTTGAATCTTGTACCAACCTTTAAGCATCAACAAGCTTTCCTAGAGAGTGCTACTGATGATACTGAGATACCATACATTGTACTTCCTAAGATGATGTGATCACATGGTGGTCATATGAGGAACAACAGAGCGTGCATGAGTGCATTTGGTGAAGCATTGAGATTCATAAGAGAAAGGTGGATCAATATTTCTAGAAATTTGGAAGAGGTGAGGAAGAACATGCTAGGTCTATTGATATGAAGAAGAAAATGGTGGATGAGTTTGTACAACTTGAAGACGAAATAGAGTCATTACAAATGAGCATTGAGGATTTATATGGAGTTAGCAGATCCAATAGATTCTATGATTTTTGATGAGAATCGACATTTTAAATCAATGTAAATTCTAAGCTTCCACCGACAATGACTCTACTTCCACTTCAAGTTGTACAATCTCATCCACCTCTTTCTTCTTTATATCAATAGGCCTATCATGTTCTTCCTCACCACTACTCAATTTTTGAAAGCATTGATCCACCTTTCTCTTGTGAATCTTAATGCTTTCTAAAATGCACTGATGCACTCTTTGTTGTTCTTGGTATCACCCACCATGTAATCTAGTCCTCTTAGGAAGCACAACATATGGTATCTCAGTATCATCATCAGCACTCTCCAATAAAACTTCTTGATGCTTAAAGCTTTGTACAAGGTTTGACTTCATCTTTGCTTTGAGCTCTCAATATATGAGATGATATATTTCACAGATAAATAGACAATGTTTAGGAATTTATATTGTATCGATACAACAAGAACCTTTTGTTACCTTATATGCATCATCTTGGATGCCATTCACCTTGATGAGATGTTGGCATCAAGACTATAGCATGAAGAGGAACTTGTTGAGAAACAAAAGTCCACTTGTATGTATGCATATGCAAATGTATGCATATGTGTGTATGTATGCACATGCAAATGTATGCATATGTGTGTATGTATGCATATGAATGTATGTATGCATATGAATGTATGTATGCATATGAATATATGTATGCATCTGAGTGTATGTGTGTGTATATATGTATGTGTAAGTATTTGTATGTATATGTGTATATGTGTATGTGTGTGTATGCATATGTGTGTATGTGCTTGTGTTTATGTATGTATACATATGCATGTGTGTGTACAAATGCATGTGAGTATGTATGCACTTGTGTGTGTATGTATGTGCATGTGTCTGTTGTGTGTGTACACATATACACACACATACACATATACGTGCAAATACACTTATACATACACATACACATAAACACACATACACATGCATATGCAACAAAATATCTACAAACACATACAAGGATATGCATGCATGCATTACTGCATATACACATAATCATACACACATTAACACATACTTATAAACATGCATGCCCATACACATGGATGCAAATGAAGATGCATGTACATGCATATGCATCCTCAAATGTATAAACATGTATAAACCTACATATACACATACACACACAACATACATATGCATATATATATATATATATATATATATATATATATATATATATATATATATATATATATATATATATATATATATATATATATATATATATATATATATATATATATATATACATACATAAACACACATATACACATACACAAACAAATATACTTTTTATACATACATTTCACACATATGCATACATATATATACATAAACACAAATATACACATGCACATACATGCAAAAACATATATACATTTTCATTAATTAGTACCATAGACACAATTCAAAACATAACTAGAATAACAAAAATATATAGATATTAAAAAAAGATGTATATGAATGTAGAATATATATCCAATGTGATATATCAATCATCTTGATCATCATCATCCACATCATCATGTAAGCCTCAATCATCATCATCATCATGACCGTGCTCATCATCACGATCATCCACATGATCTAATGTATCTATAGTGACATCATGTTGGCATCAAGACTATAGCATGAAGAGGAACTTGTTGAGAAACAAAAGTCCACTTGTATGTATGCATATGCAAATGTATGCATATGTGTGTATGTATGCACATGCAAATGTATGCATATGTGTGTATGTATGCATATGAATGTATGTATGCATATGAATGTATGTATGCATATGAATATATGTATGCATCTGAGTGTATGTGTGTGTATATATGTATGTGTAAGTATTTGTATGTATATGTGTATATGTGTATGTGTGTGTATGCATATGTGTGTATGTGCTTGTGTTTATGTATGTATACATATGCATGTGTGTGTACAAATGCATGTGAGTATGTATGCACTTGTGTGTGTATGTATGTGCATGTGTGTGTTGTGTGTGTACACATATACACACACATACACATATACGTGCAAATACACTTATACATACACATACACATAAACACACATACACATGCATATGCAACAAAATATCTACAAACACATACAAGGATATGCATGCATGCATTACTGCATATACACATAATCATACACACATTAACACATACTTATAAACATGCATGCCCATACACATGGATGCAAATGAAGATGCATGTACATGCATATGCATCCTCAAATGTATAAACATGTATAAACCTACATATACACATACACACACAACATACATATGCATATATATATATATATATATATATATATATATATATATATATATATATATATATATATATATATATATATATATATATATATATAAACACACATATACACATACACAAACAAATATACTTTTTATACATACATTTCACACATATGCATACATATATATACATAAACACAAATATACACATGCACATACATGCAAAAACATATATACATTTTCATTAATTAGTACCATAGACACAATTCAAAACATAACTAGAATAACAAAAATATATAGATATAAAAAAAAGATGTATATGAATGTAGAATATATATCCAATGTGATATATCAATCATCTTGATCATCATCATCCACATCATCATGTAAGCCTCAATCATCATCATCATCATGACCGTGCTCATCATCACGATCATCCACATGATCTAATGTATCTATAGTGACATCATGGGTAGAGGTGTGAGCACTCTAACGATCTAGATCATCTTGCATGTGTTTGTCTCTTCACCTCATCCATATCTGCCTCTCCATAATACTCCTATATTACATATAACAAACATAAATAAATCAAACATCAAAAAAAAAATAGTTATATGAAATTTAGTAATACTTACAAAATCATTTGGATGATCTTGCATGTACTCACTGAGACACTGATATCCACAAGGTGTAGTAAAATTGATTTCCTTTTTCATGAGATATCCACCATAATACTTTTGCTTCATTGAGACAAATAAAAAAGATAAATGATTAGTGTTTTAACTGAAGAAAATAGAGTTTCTTTAATACATATACTTACAAATATAGCTACAAAACCATGATGGCGCGTTTGGCCTAAATGTGATGTATGGCCTCACTCAACTCTCTTCTTTGTAGTAGCCTACATTTATTTAATGAAACAAAAATACATAGATTAAATGTAAAACATTTATAAAATATATGAGAACTATAAGTCATAGTAATATAAACTATTTATTTGTATACCTTCTACTGAGGAAATGATTCTTGAAGATGTAGCTGTCTACGAAAAACTGCCACATCTCAGGTGGTATGTTAGATCGTCTCTTATTTTGTTCTACCATACAATATCTCGTGTTATTTTGATCTCAAACAAAAAAAAAAGATCATAATAAAAAAACCTAAATTTATAAACATGCATACACAGACACAAATACACACACACACACACACACATATACACATATATATATATATATATATATATATATATATATATATATATATATATATATATATATATATATATATATATATATATATATATATATATATATACACACAGAGAAAGAGAGAGAGATAGATAGATAGATACATACATACACATACAAAACACATACACACATACATATGTTATACTTTTATACTTTTGTATGTGTATTTATATTTCAAAATGTATATTTATGTATATCTAAATATGTGTATGTATAAATATGTTCATGTGAATGTGTGTGTATGTAAATAATCGGATTATTAATATCTAGTACATTTATTTGCTGCCTAATCAAATTATGATCAATTAGAGGTCAATGGTATTAAGAAAATGCATCAAAAAATGATACTATATTGTCTTGATACCAATACCTCATCAAGATCAATGGCCTCAAACACCATGCATATCAACTAATAGACGGTTCTTGTTGTAACGATACAATACAACTTCCTAAAAAAGGTCTATGGATCTATGAAATATATCATCTCATATATCGAGAGCTCAAAGCAAAGATCAAGTTGAATCTTGTACCAACCTTTAAGCATCAACAAGCGTTCCTAGAGAGTGCTACTGATGATACTGAGATACCATACATTGTACTTCCTAAGATGACCTGATCACATGGTGGTCATATGAGGAACAACAGAGCGTGCATGAGTGCGTTTTGTGAAGCATTGAGATTCATAAGAGAAAGGTGGATCAATATTTCTAGAAATTTAGAAGAGGTGAGGAAGAACATGCTAGGTCTATTGATATGAAGAAGAAAATGGTGGATGAGTTTGTACAACTTGAAGAGGAAATAGAGTCATTACAAATGAGCATTGAGGATTTATATGGAGTTAGCACATCCAATAGATTCTATGATTTTTGATGAGAATCGACATGTTAAATCAATGTAAATTCTAAGCTTCCACCGACAATGACTCTACTTCCACTTCAAGTTGTACAATCTCATCCACCTCTTTCTTCTTTATATCTGTGTCTATGTGCATGTGTGTATATGCATGCATATGCATGTCCGTGTATGTATGCATATGATTGTATGTATGTATGTGAGTGTATGTGAGTGTGTCTATGTGTGTTATGTATTTGTAAGCATCTTTATGTATGTATGTATCTATATATGTATATGTATATATATATATATATATATATATATATATATATATATATATATATATATATATATATATATATATATATATATATATATATATATATATGTATATATATATATATATATATATATATATATATATATATATATATATATATATATATATATATATATATATATATATATATATATATGAATGTCTAAGTGTGTGTGTGTATATATGCATGTGTAAGTATCTATATGTGCATGTGCATGTGTGTATCTATGTGTGTGTATGTATGTGTAAGTATCTATATGTGTATGTGTATATGTGTATATGTATGTATGCATGTAAGTGTAGGTATGCATGTGAGTGTATATGTGTGTCTATGTGTCTGTATGTATGTGCAAGTAACTATATGTGTATGTGTGTATGTATATGTGTGTTTAAGTGCTTGTGTTTATATATATATACAGATGCATGTGTGTATGTATGTATACATATGCATGTGTGTGTACGAATACATATGAGTACATATGCACATGTGTGTATGTATTCACATGTGTGTATGTATGACATGTGTGTATGCATATATGTGTATGTGTATGCATGTGTATAAATGTGCCTATGTATGTATGCATATGCATGTGTATGCATGTGTGTATGTATGCATGTGAGTGTAAGTGTGTGTCTATGTGTCTATGTTTTTGTATGTGTATGTGCAAGTTTCTATATGTATATGTGTATGTGTATAGGTGTATCTATGCAAGTATCTATATGTGTATGTGTGGTTACCAATATCTTTGGATTTGTAAATGTGTGTGTATGCATATCATATTTATCTGCAGTTGTGTACGTGTGTGTATGTGTTTATGTATGTGTGTGTATATGTGTATATGTGTGTATGTGTGTGTATGTATGTGCATGTGTGTGTATGCATGTGTCTATGTATGTGCACATATGCATGTGTGTGTATGTATATGTGCAAGTATCTATATGTGTATGTGAACGTGTATATGTCTATGTGTGTGTATGATTTTTTGTGTATATGTGTATATATATGTGTGTGTCTATATATGTATATGTGTGCATGTGTGTATGTATGTGCATGTGTGTGTATGCATATGGTTGTATGTATATGCATGTATCTTTTCTCATTCAATCCCTCCTTCACTCCTTCACTCTCATTCCCTTGTTTGCTCTTGTTCACTCTCCTTCACTCATTTGGTCACTCCTTTGCTCGTTCGCTCTCACCCTCTCACTTGATCCCATCACAAATGTGCTAGGAGAAATCATTTGTTTTTTTCAAATTCATGGAGCATTGCTTATGTGACATTGTAATGTCACATCCAGCTTGCAATCATCACTAAAAGCATCGTTAAGCATTGATGCTCATAACGATGGCAATTGTGCACATCACTCACGTGATGCTGCTCATTGTTTATTCAATGCACTCAATTTATTTATTTTTTTTCTCTTTTGAAGTGTGGCATATGCAGCACTACCTAATGTGATCATTGCATAGGCGACTATGCTCGCTTTTTTGCAATTGGGGGCATCACTATGTCCCCTTTATTCTTTCAATGTCATGTCCTTATATATACATGAGTAGTTCAAGGAGGAACCTAAGCAATAGGACACTAAAACAATTGATAAATGGAGTTTATGTACTCAAAAACATCATTTATCATGTTTTGGGCATTGAGGACAAGCTTCAATTGTCATCGAAGACTCAGGTATTGAGAGGGGCAATAGTGGGAGTCAAGAGTCCCAATGAAGAAAATCGATGATATAGAAATCACAAGTGAAAGAAACAAGATAGTAGCACAAATTCAACGTAGACTAAAGAAAAAGATACTCGATCCTAGGAAGATTGTATTTGAGGAGGAACTAGAAACAGGAGAGGACTTGAAAGAAGATTAGAGAAAAGTATAGGCTGATGAAGAGCCACATCCTCCTCAGACTTCTAAAGAACAATTGTAATATCTGATGCAAAACAATGACAAGAGAGCTTATAATTATGAAGCTCAATTTCAAAAGAATGGTAAGATAGAGGTAGTGTTCATTAAAAGGAAGAATCTTCATTGTCTTTACTCTTAAGAATGATTAGGACCTCCTAACAAAAGGATTATAGTAGTACCTGTTGTGAAAAGAAAAAAAGAAAGGGCCCACATTGAAGCAAAACATTAGAGAAACAAAGACAAAGGAAAAGAGTGATTAAAAAGAGAATCAAATCCTTGTCGATGAGTTAGATGGAGGATCTCACCTAATTTAGAAAATATATCTAGACATTGAGGATTAAGAATAATGAAGACATATAAAAAACCTAGGAAGAGACACAAAAAATGAAGATAGTGATGTGGAAGCCTTCCTACTGAGGAGTTGGCATCTATTAGAGCTAGATACTACAAGTAACGTCATAGGATCAGAAGTAAAAGAGATAGAAAAGGAGATAAAGAACACAAAAGAAGAAGGAGAAGGACAAGAAAATCAAGAAAAAGTTATTTCGATTCAAACCAAGATAATGGACATATAAGATATTCTCGAAGACATAGAGAATGACAATATTGTACATGAAGAGGATCAAGGGAAGGAACGATATTCAAAAGAATAAAAAGAGGAATAAAAGAAATAGGAGCTAACCCATCAAGAAGGAAAAATAGGGATGAAGAAATTTCTAAAAGATATAAGAGGTATATATGAGCTTGTGATGACGCAACTAGAGTAGTTCATGCCAGCTAGTAGAAACATGATATTATTAAGTATTGCTATTGAGCCAAAGCTTATGGATGTGACCAGAGATGAGCTAGTGCTACATAAATCTCGCTCTACACCGGCTAATCTAATTTTAGGAACACTTAATACACTTATTTAGCTTCACAATGATCCACATAGAACTAGCAAGTTCTTTGAAGCATCATTCTCAAGAGTTTGCATCAAAAAAAATAATTTGGATATGCAAGAAATGTGAAGAGGCTTCTATTTTGCGAACAAAGGGTCTCAGTATTATGCTCAGAGCTCACAACTTGGTAGGAATTGACCATAAAGCTTTTGCACACATCTAATTGGTGTGTATGGATAGGTAAAGCAAGTTATTTCATGAATTTATCTGCACCATACAAAGATAAAAAAAATCTAGGAAGTTAGGGGGGTCATCCTGACTTTTCAAGATCTAAAAGGTGTGTAAACATAGTCACATTCCTTACTTCATATCTCGAGATATGCTAAATCAATCTTGATGAAACTTGATATGTGAACATTAGACACTCTATGGCAAGTTATGCAAATTTAAAGTGTAGCAAACAAGTAAGTACATACAGAGAAATTTATTCCACAAGATCACTATAATGATGAAGATGCAACATTAGATAGTATATAGAAATGTACTTGCAAGAATGTATCAAAATGTATGCCAAGTTAAAGTGTAGAAAATGAGTCAGTACATACAGAGAAGTCGATTCCATAAGATCACTATAATAATGAAGATGTAAGATTAGATAGTAGAAAGAAATGTACTTGGAATAATGTATCAAAAGTAAATTCTATTGAACATCTTATGCAAGGGAAGTGCAGTGGAAAACACATAGATAGTGAGAGCTAAATATATGCTCAAGGTTCTAGCTTAATGCCTCTCAAAAGGGTTCTCTTATCTTGTGACTAAAAGTATGTGTATTTATACACATGTCAATATTTTGAATTTGATTTTTTCCTTACCTATAATTGATCTTGGACTTTAGGAAAGTGATTGATTTGATTCCTCTACCAAAATGAGTTGTGAGTTTGCTTTCCTAACTTGATGAGATTCCATCTTCTTTTTTCTGGCTTTTATAATTATCCAAAGTAAATACACTCAAATCAACAAGCATGAGTTCGCATGTGGTGCTCCGTGTAGAGTTAAATAAATGTGTGGTCTAGAAACTTTAGCAATGCACTTAGGCTTGCTTATTGTACCAACAACTCCCTCTCAAGCTAAGATGCTTGAGTCTTCAGTTCTTCATGATTTCTCTTCAATACAAACATTAATCTTAATCTATTCAATTTACTTCCATCCAATGCCTTTGTCACCATATCTACACATTGTTGATGGCATGATACATATAAGAGTTGTATCTCCTTACTCATAATCTTTTCTCTCACATAATGGTAATTAACTTCGATATGTTTAGTCATGGCATGATAGATAGGGTTAGTATCAAGATGTAATGAGCTAGTATTGTCTCCAAATATATCTCAAGTTGAGGTGTTCAAACCTATAGCATTTTGTGTAGCATTTGGAAGTCCTCTGTATTCAGACGCTCTTGATGAAAGAGAAACTATGGGTTGCTTCTTGGAAGACCAAGAAATCATTTTTCTATCTACAAAAGTAATGTATCCAAATCAGCTTATACTATCATCTTTAGAGCTTGTCGAATTTGCATCACAGAAGAGTTTAACATCTATATCAGGTGTATATGGATAGTATGAACCTTCATTGATTGTGCCCTTTAGGCTCTTTAGAATTCTCTTGGCTGCCTCCATGTGAGGATTCCTTGGAGTGTGCATGAATTGACTCAACACACTAACTACATAACAAATACCTACTCTAGTTAGAGTAGCATAATTTAATCTTCCAAATAAACTTTGATAGCTAGTTACATATTCAATTAGTCCACCTTCATGAGAACCTAACTTCAAATTGACCTCCATGGGTGTACTTGCAACCTTTTTATTTTCCATCTTGAATTTAGAGAGCATAGCTCGAATGTAATTTCTTTGAGTGAGAAACATACCTTTCTCTATATGTACCACTTCCAAACTTAGGAAGTATGTGAAGAGGCCAAGATCACTGATATTGAACTCCTCCTTCAAAAATGAGCTTTAATCCTCTTGATTCCTTTTGCAACAATTGTTGTAATGATTATATCATCCACATATACGCATAGGTATATGACCTCTAAGTGATTCATCGTAATGAAGAGGGAAGGATCTTTCTTGATTACATTAAAACCCTTATCCTATAGGTAAGTGAGAAGTCTATGATTGGAACCTCTAGGAGCTTGCTTCAAGCCATACAAAGCATTCCTCAACATGCACACATTTTTAGGGTATGTTTGATCTTCAAATCCAAGAGTTTGAGCCGTATATACCTCCTCTAAAATCCATACATTTACAAAAGCATTTTTAACATCCATTTGATATATCTTCGAATTCTTGGAAGATGCAACGCTTATGAGTACTCTAATAGTAGGCATGTTTGCAACAAGTGAAAATGTTTCTTCATAATCAATACCTTGACTTTGTGCAAAACCTTTGGCTACAAGCCTAGATTTATACCTGTTAATTGAGCCATCCAAATTCTTCTTTACCTTGTATATCCACCTTGAGCCAATGACCTTCATGATGGCTTCTTGGGTACCAACTCCCAAGTGTGATTTTCTTGTAAAGCTTCTATCTCTTCTACCATGGCACTTATCCATTTTGGCTTCTTCTTGGCTTCCTCATAAGTGGAAGGTTCTTGAGAGTTTGATTCTTGTGCTATATATATTGAATGATTAGTGACCAATACATTGTCATAACTATACCTTTTGGGCTTCCTTTTCTCTCTAGTAGAACTTCTTATAGTTTGTTGAGATGATTTTGGCACTAGCACATCTCTCAACTCTTGCACTTTGGCTTTTCACTTGGAACTCTAAGAGTTGATTTCCCTTCTAAGAGTCTTCTAGTCATCATCAAAATTACTTGATGCTTCAATTGTAAGCTCATTCCTCTTGGGTAATGTTGGAAAATCTTCCTCTAGATCATAGGGAAGTTTGATTTTCCTACAATCATCTTCAAACGAAGATTTGCTTTCATCAAACACATCTCTACTTACAATGAACCCTTTTGGACTTGGCTTTTATATCCTGTAGCCTTTTTGGTAAAGGTTATGGCCAATAAAGATGCATTTCTTTGCCTTTCGATCTAATTTGCCTAGGATTTGTGAAGCTATGCATGCATATGCTATGCACCCAAAGATCCTACAATGATCAAGTCTAGTTCTTCTTCCATTCCATGCTTAAAATGGTTTCATCCCATCCTGTGCTTTTGATAAGATTCTATTGATCAATGATGTGGCTATAGATACAGCCTCTCCCCTTAAGCTTTTGGTAATTTCTTTTCATTTAGCATTGACCTTAGAACCTCCATAATTATCCTATTTCTTCTCTTTGCCACTCCATTTTGCTTTGGAGTATACCTGGTTGTGATTTCTCTTTTGATTCCTCTTTCTCAGTGATAAGAATCAAAGTCATGGGAGAAATATTGACCTCCTCCATCTGATCTTAATCTCTTTAAAGGTTTACATGTTTGATTTTCTACAATAGCTAGGTACTTCTTGAAACATGAAAACACTTCATCTTTATGATTCATAAAGTATAGTATTGGTTAGCTACTACAATCATCAATGAATGACAAATAATATGTGGATGCAGAGATTGACGGCTCCTTGCTTGGTCCCCATACATCTTTATGAAGTAGCTCCAATAGGTATCCATGAATGTATCTCTTCTTTGTCAGTGATTGCCTATGTGACTTACCGAATTGACAAGCACTGCATTTGTAGATAATGTGTTGTTTGGATATGTTTGGTAGACCATTTACACTGTGATCCCGATTTTCTTCAAGGGTCTTTCACCTATGTGCACTAACCTCTTGTGCCAAGTTTCCAACTCTAATAGACATTGGCGACTATAGTTGTACAATGCAATGTTTCCATTATCTTGGGGTTCAAATGTAAATAAATAACCTACTTTTTTCTCCTGTTGAATCCTTCATGTGGATCCTCAACAAATTCTCCATTCTTGTTGAATTTTACTTGCAATCCTTTCTCAACAATTTGAGCTACACTTGTGAGGTTCTTGGTGATAGTTGGCACGTATAATACCTTTCTCAATAGGTTCATATTACTGTATGAAGTCTTCACATACCTATCTTCTCAAGTAGATGTCTTGTGTCATCTAATATTTGGACTTCATGTTTATTCCTTGCATCCTTGAAGTCTGAGAGTAGAGCTACATTCCCTACTACATGATTTAAGAAATTTGAGTCTATATAGAATACATGTTCACCGGCTTTATGCTCATTAGAAGAAGTGAATCTTCTTGAGTTTGATTACCTACATAGTTGTTGTAGTCTCTCCTTCCTCTGTATCCTCCTTGGTAGCTGTTATTGTTTCTCCCTTGAAGATAAGCTTCATTTCTAAGTGACCACGCTGAGTAATTACCTCGATCCGATTTGTCTATGGACAAAGAGAATCCATCTCCCATGCTAACTAGTTGCTCTGATACCATTGTGAGAAGATGGTGCGGATGTGACCAGAGATGAATTGGTACTACACAAATCCTACTCTACACCTACCAATCTAGCTTTAGGAATGCTTAATAGACTCTTTTCGCTTCACAATGATGTGTGTAGAACCAGCAAGTGCTTTGGAGCATGATTCTCAAAATTTTTCATAAAGATAGATAACTTGCATATGCAAGAAATGTTGAGAACCATCTATTTTGAGAATAGAAGTTCTGAGTATTATGTCCAAAGCTCACAACATGCTATGAATTGACAATAGCGCTTTTGCACACATATAAGTAGAATGTATAGCTAACGAAATCAAGTTATCTCATGATTTTAGATGCACCATAAAAAGAGAAATGAATCTAGCAATTCAAGGAGGCCATCCCAACTTTTTAGGATCTAGAAGGTGTGTAGATAGATTCACCTTCCTTACTTCATATCTCAAGATCTGCTAAACCAACCTTGATAAACCTTGATACATGATCAGTAGACATCTACTCTAGCTATGCCAAGTTAAACTATAGCAAATGAGTAAGTACACATAGAGAAATTGATTCCACAAAATCATTGTAATGATGAAGATGCAATAGTAGACAGTAGACAAAAATGTACTTCAAAGAATGTATCAGAATGTAACTGATATTGAGTATATGATACAAGGGAAGTGTGGACTACACACACATAGTGTGAGCTCAATGTATGCTCAAGTTTTTAGCTCAATCCCTCTCAGAATGGTTCTCTCATCTCGTGACTAACAGTATGTGTATTTGTAAACATGTCTAGAGTTTTAATTTGAATTTTCCCTCACCTAAAAGTGATCCTACACTTTAGGAAAGTGATTGATTTGATTCCTCTACCAAAATGCCTCTTGAGATAGCTTTCCTAATCAACAAATTCCATCCTCATTTTTTTTCTTTTTATAGTTATCCAAAATAAATACACTCAAATTGGCATAGTGATGCACTTAGGCTTGCTAGTTGTACCAATGAGATGGAAATAAGAAAGAGCAAGAGCCAATACAAATAGAATTGAGAGAGTACACAAAGATCATAGTCATGCCAGATCAAAGCCATGAAGATGGAAACATAAGTGGTCAATGTATACAAATAGAATTGCATTTTTGGAGGAAAAGTGTGAAAAACAAGAAGGGACAATAAAGAAGATGGAAGGGGACCTCAAACAAATGGATTCAAAGAACAGAGTTTTATGAACATCATATCAATTATTAAGCAAAGATAATGAAGAAAATCACTAAGATGTTGATCGTAGATGGGAGTTATAGATTAGGAGGAGAAACAGTGTAATTCATCATGATGTTGGCACTATGATGCTTGATTGCTACACATGATTAATGTTATTGTAGCCTCGCTTTGAGAGTGGGATATTGTCAAGTTTTTGTGAGCTTCTATGTTAGATTGGTGGTGTAGTTGATCCTTGAGAACTTGAGTGATAGATATGGATCATTTGTTTATATCCAATCATTGGACAAGGTGGTGTGTGATTTATGATAGGTTCGAATGTTTCCTTTTGGTGAGATTACTCTCAAGTATGAGATCAGTTTCTATGTTGTTTACTTCATATGATGCCACGTTATTGCATGTTTTTTAATATCAAGTTTTGAGCATTGAATGTTTCCATTGTTGAGATTCGATATGAGCTAGTGACAAGTCTTTCGTGGTAGGTTCTTTGCTTCATTCTTATTCTTATTTATTTTCCTTTGATAACTCCATTTATAGGGGATAATCTATTAGAATTTTGATAAGGTCTTCAATCTTGGATAATTTTGAATAGTTATTTTGTGCAAGTTTATGATATTAGCATTATGCATAGGTTTCGTGAATGATTGTGTGACATATTCTTTGCATGGTCACCTTTCTAGCTAGATATTTGTGATGTGTGTTGGAGTTTGAGGTCTTGAAAGCACAAAAGCAACACGAGGAAGAAGAAGCTTGGATAGAAACAAAACATAGAATTTATTTCCAAGTGAATGTACAAAGATAAGTGGCCCTTTAGTGTTATAAGTATATGTAAAAGTCGGAAAACCTTGTAAGATGGGGAAAAAGTATCCCGATGTTCCTAAGAGTGTTCACACACATCACTACCAAGATGTATTTCCAAATACTGCTAGGAGGGATGCAATGAAAAAGGAGTTTGTACTCATTTCTAAGGAAGTGCCAAGCTTTGTGGAAAGAAATCAATCGAAAAAATGAAGTAAGCCCATAGCTATGTGAAAAGCTTCAAACTTCACTCTAGGTAGAGCCTTTGGGAAAAGGTCTGTAGCATTATCCTATGCGGGTACATAAACTTAAATGATCTCTCCAAGAGAGAACCTCTCCATCATGTAAATAAAGATGGTAGTGCAAAATACTGACCAACATCCAAATCAACCAAAAGAATTTTGAGCTACACACACCCAATAGTCTCTATGAAATGTTCCCTATACTTAGCCTCACAACTATAAATGGCCACAATATGTTGGTTCTTGCTCAACCAAGATAGCATCATGAAGACTTCATCATAAACTTATTTCCATGGGAGTGGCAATATGTTTCCACTCAAGGCCAAGAAGTTGTAATAATGTGTCAGTACATTCTCTTTGACACAAAGCTATTCCTCCAACAACTTGCAAAATGTGAATGCCCAAATAATGATGAAAATGCCCAAAATCTAACATCTAAACAGAGGCATGAAACATCATCTACACACTTAAGATATAAGGGTTTCTCAATTGGAGTGTTCTCATAACCATGTGCTAGAAGGTAGACATGTATCTTTTCATACCAAGCATGTGGTTCTTGTTTAAATCCATGTAATCCCTTTTTCAACTTGCATACTTTGTTTTCATGCCCTTTCTAGAAAAAACCACGGGGTTGAAATGCATATACTTCTTCATGAAAATCACCATTTAGAAGTGTATTTTTAATTATCCAACTAATGTACATTCCAACCATGATGAGCTATTGACTGCACAAATTCCATAAACAGTGGTCATTCCGCATACGGGAGAAAAAGTATCATAAAAATCAATGCCTATTTCTTGAGCATATCCTTTGGCAACAAGCCTTATACCTCTTAGTTATTCCATGAGGCTTTCGTTTTAGCTCATATACTCATTTAGTGCTTCTATCCTTTTGCCCTAGAGCCAAGTCACTAGAGAACAAATACCATTCTTCATAATAGCATCATCATCTAATTGCATATCAGCCATCCAATTTTTTGAATTTTGTGGTTTATCAAAAGAA
The DNA here is from genome assembly GCA_020310875.1 of Ceratopteris richardii. Lineage (NCBI taxonomy): Eukaryota > Viridiplantae > Streptophyta > Polypodiopsida > Polypodiales > Pteridaceae > Ceratopteris > Ceratopteris richardii. Next base: position 252,886,654 of record CM035406.1, on the reverse strand, counting down.
ACATGCTCATTCGCATCACAGAGAAGAGACTAGGACATTTATTGTAGAATAATCTTATGCAAAGGAAGACATTTTTTATGATAAAACATTTTCAACTATAACCAAGAACTATTTAAATAACGTAAACAATTTGGAATCTATTTTCAATGGATAAACCCATGCATATCTACAAAATTCATCTATGAAAGTCATGAAGTACATGTTGTTCCTAGATGAAGTGGTGTGCATGGGACCATATAACCATTATGAAAATGCTACAATTTAGGAGTAGCTCTAGTTGAACCATCTTTTGGGAAGGAGAATCAATGCATTTTGCCCAAAGATATAGCCTTCAATGACATGTTTAGAGGGTGCCTAAAGTTTTGGAAGAGAGGAGACTAATTCATATTTCTCCAGATGAAGAAAACTAGCAAAATTCAAATGACTAAGGCATGTGTGCAGAAGTTTTGCATTGACATAGCATAAGAATCATCAAATGAACATGCTAAATCATTCACTGATTTTGCATAGTCTATGAGTTTATACAACCCACAACATAAAATGCCAATATCAATTATAACAAGGTGTAGTAGCATGGTTTCCAACAACCCTAAAAATATTCCACAACCTTTTTGCTATCAATTGGTGATGCATCATGTATGCACACAATGGGTACTTATCACCATTCAACTTGTCCTCAATAGACAATGTACAAAATGTATTATTCCTTCCAACCATGGCTAGTGACTAAATACCCTAATGAAAAAGATTAATTGTATCTCAAAACATTTGAACAAGAACACTTTCTCCAGCTTTGATAAACCTATAGAAGACTTTGGGGTTCTTTTATTGGTGAACCGACACCTATATATATGTTTAACGCAAGAAATTTCGTACACAATCATTGTGATAGTGCATTTGAAGGCTGAAACAAGCTCACAAAGTGAAGCTATTTGAAACTCCTAATGGCATGGAGTATGCTCATGAATTATTGTGCAAGTTTAGACTATGACTAGAGGAGTTTCAAAGACATCCTAGATGAAGGGGAGGCTTGATCTAATAACAATTGTTGGATTTCAAGGTCTATGGAAGCACATAAACAACACAAGAAAGAACAAGAAGAAGAATCTTGGAGAACAACACAACACAAAATGTACTACCATATGAATATACAAAGACAAGTGATTGATTGGTGTTATAGGCATATATACAAGCCAAAGCGACAAAACATCCTAAAGAGGGAAGAAAGTGCCCTAGCACTCCTAAGACTGTTCACACACATCACTACAAAAGATATATCAGTTATGAGGTATATTGCTATGGATATGCAAGAATGATTCAATTGGTGATGGAATATTCAATTTTGGTGAAATGTTGCTACTATCTTGATAACATTGGAAAGTCCTTAGCTTTCTAGCATGATGTCTTTTGTGTTTGATGGTGTTGGAATTTCTTTTGGGTTTGATGGCATTCGATTTTAGGGATCCAAATTTCAGACATGTAAATTGGTTGATACATAGTTACACAATTATGTCTATAGGGATGTGTAGATTCAACATGAAATGGCTAACCATATATTCATGCATATGGATACCTTTTCTAGGTCCACTATTTTTTTAGATTTCGTAGATTCCATATATGATTACATGATAGATGAGGAGACATGTAATTCATTATTGAAATGAATACATGTAATTTTTGGGCATCCATTGATTCATGTGAGATAAAGTTTTCCTCGATAAATTTGATGTTGGCATAGTGGACACATATTCAATGGCATTGTTGTATGATAGATGTGGAGATGATTGTAGAGACATCCATATCAAGAAAGTGTACATTTATCAACTATAGGTAATGTTAGAGACACTTGCATATAAGTGGATTCAAGCCTCATGCATAGTGTGAGACTCATCATATCGCATTTTTATACCTACAGAAAACGTTAGCTGATGCTCACTATGCACATGTAGAGTAGTGTGCTCAAATAGGTACTAAATCATAACATGTTTTTTTTTATAATCACACGGTTTTGAATGTAGCTCATATTTTGGATGATATTGACATGGATTCTTGATTAGAGCATTTTGATGACATTCAAATAGAGATTGATAGACCTTCATGTTCATGCTATCATGTTAGTTGATGGACACGATTATGACACACATATTGGCGGAGAGAAAAGTAGATTATATGATTCATAGAGTGACATAGAGCTTAGTGTGTTATATAGTGAAACTAGACACATACTTGATAGAGAAAATGGTTGATTTGAATGTTGAGTATTCAATATCAATGTAATCATCATTGGATGCTCTCATGCCAAATTTTGACATGGATATATCAAGAAAAGCTAGTGCAAAGGATAATTCTTTGGATTTCTTGATACAAAAATGGTTTAAATTGTTAGGTTAGCCAAGATAACAGAAGTCTCATTGTCATTCAGGGTTTGATGTAAAAGTTCTTATGATCGATACTAGACAATTGGAGCATATGCACTTAGTCTTGTGAGTTTTTGAACAATTTTCCTCACAAGCATAAAGCAAATGAGACCTCACAAGAGCTTCACGATTTCTTGCATCAATCAAATGAAATCTCAAAACTCTTTGTGCATGTTGCCACTTATGCCTACATCGACTCTTAAGTAGAAGATTATTAGGGATTGTAAGGGTGAAGTGACTCTACCATATTCTTTTTTAATTTAAACGTGAATTTGTGATTTCCACACGTATCACAACATAGGGATTTAGAGTTACAAATCTCCTCGTATATGTGCTCTCTCTCTAAATTAATTCTCTATACATTTCCTCCTTGTGTTTACTACTCAAGCCTTGAAGGATTTCCTCTATAGAAATACAATGTATTGCTATCACAAAAGTCTATAGCATTTTCGAATGAGATCTCATAATTATTCGCAACTACTTCACAACCACAAATTAATTTGTAAATAAACCAAATATTTTTCCCACTTCTTCAAATATTAACGAATTTGAAGAAAATAAAGCAATACAAACTAAAGAAAACATGTGTATATGTATCATGAATCATGTAATCCTCCATATTCCCCCATTATTAAGGTTTTCATCAAGAATTTTTACCACTAGTAGTAGACAAGATTTCCGAAATACGCTTATGATTACAAGAACACCCACATAGGGAAAATAATACAAGAAGATGTAACCGATACAAGACGTCCCACAACCCGGGACCAATAGGCATGGAAAACTGGACTAGAGATGATACAGGAGATCCCACAACCCGGGATTGTAAGTACGAGACAAGATATCTAGATTACAAGAACTCCCTTCTCGGAGATGAACTAGATACAAGAAAGAGCTCGACAGGATCTAGTACTATGAGATTACAAGGGGACAAGATAGGATGTCCAAGAACTAGACTAGAACAAGGAACAATACAAGAACTAGAACTCGAACTTTAAGAGTACTTACTTGGTGGTCACGAGTCCTTGAGCTCCCAAGACTGGTATTGGCAAGACTGATTATGAATGTGGCCAACACCTCCTTATATAGGTTTTCCTAGGGCGGTTCTAGGGCGGTTACGAATTGATGATGTCATTGATGATGTCATCAATTCAAACCATGGTCTCTGGATGTCAGAATCAAGCAAGAAGGCAGTCGATCTTAGGGTTTTATTACATTCCGAACGCAATGGAACCATCAGTTCCCCCAAATTCTGAACGAATCATGAGATATAGGATTCACATGGAATATGAGATCTAGGATGGTTTCCTTTGTCCATGACATTACCTCCCCTTCAAGCGACGAGTTCCACGAGGAGCGGTCACATTCTCTGGTCTCGGATTCATTGGATTCCTCTTATGGAATTCTCGAACCTTGATTGGTGCTCTTTGAAGGTTTTTTGTAGGTTCCCAAGTACGATCACTGATGTCATACCCTTTCCAATGAATAAGGTACTCGGTAGCTGGAGCTTGAAGGTGACTAGATTAATCTTGGCCAAGATGATAAATGGACCAAATCTTTGATGATCTAACTTTGCACAAGGCCTTGAAGTTTCAAATTGTTTGTGAGTAACCATACTTTATCCCCAATTTTATATGATGGATTCTGGACACGATGTTGATCTGCATAGTACTTATATTATTCTTGAGCTTTATGGATCTCTTCCTTGAGTTCTTTGTGAATGTCCATCAAGTACTCGGCCTTGTCTCTGGCAACTGGGTTCTTGACATGATTTGACAGTTGTATATCCATCCTTCGATGTTGTCCATAGTTTGCAAAGAAGGGAGTTTTCTTAGTAGATGCATGAACACTATTGTTATATGCAAACTCTGCAAAGGGTAACAACTCAAACCAATCATTTTGGTGATAGTTGCTAGTGCAACGGAGATATTACTCCAGGACTTGATTCACCCATTCTGTTTGTCCATGAGTCTGTGGATGATTAGATGTAGATAGTTTAACTTGAACACCAAGGAGCTTGCAGAGACTATTCCAAAAGCTGGATATGAACTGTGGACCTCGATCACTGACAATATTATGAGGCAATCCATGAAGCCTAAAGATGTACCTGAGAAAAATTATAGTAGTGGCTGCACTTGTGATTGCCTTTTTAGTTGGAATGAAGTGTGCCATCTTTGTGAACCTATCCACAATAACAAGAATGGCATCATACTTATCTGACTTTGGTAGATTTGTGATGAAATCCATAGACAATGAATCCCATGGCCTTTCTGGAATAGGTAAAGGTTGCAAGAGGTGTCACAGGTTTGGATATATTCTTTGACTTCCTTCCACATTTGAGGCCACCAAAAATCCTTGGATATGAGTTCTAATGTTTTATTTTCTCCCTGCAAGGTTGTCGTGATGTTGTTGAAGTACTTGCAAGGTTGTCTAGAGGAACATACAATAGGTTCTTATAAAATAGTAATCCGTCCATTTCCTAGAATTCATTTACTTCTTTGAAGTTTCCTTCTTGAGTTTTCTACTTAACATTGCAAAATAATTCATCTTGTGGTAGTTTCTCACGAATCAGATGATTCAAGGCTAGATCTTCAGGATGGGTTGAAGGGATAGCTGCTAAATGGAGATGCTCAGGCTTGAGTAATACACTCTCTTGTTGATCGAAGGCCTCTTCACCCTTCTTTGGTGCAAGGTAAGATCTTCTAGACAAGGCATCTAATTGACATTGTTGACATCCTGGATGGTAGGTGATGACAAAGTCGAACCTGGATAGAAAGTTACTCCATCGAGATTTCCTTCTATTGAGAATGCGGGTGGTCATAAAATACTCTAGGTTCTTGTGATCTGTATACATGATAACTTTATGGGCTACTCTTTCTAGATGGTGAGGCCAAGTATCAAACACATCCACTATGGAAAGAAGTTCTTTATCATGAATTTCATAATTAATTTCTGGAGTAGAAAGTTTCCTTGAATTATATGCAACTGGATGTAGGTGTCCATTATCTCTATATTGTGAGAGAATGGCCCCTAGGGCAAAGTCTGATGCATCTATCTCTAGGAAGAAGGGCTTACTAGAATCAGGAGGAACTAGAATTGGAGCAGTAGTGAATGCTGATTTCAAAGTCTGGAATGCTTTGTCTGCTTATTGGTCCATGAGAATTTGGAGCTCCCTGTAAGCTTGGTAAGAGATGTCACTATCTTGGAGTAATCTTTGATGAATATCCTATAGAAGTTGGCAAACCCTAGAAAACATTGTACATTTCAAACACATGAAGGTGGTTGCCAATCAAGGATTGTCTGAATCTTCTTAGGGTCCATAAAAATTCCTTTATCTGATACAATGTACCCTAAAAATTCCACTTCTGTCTTATGGAAAGATCACTTCTCCAATTTTGCATATAATCCTTTTTCTCTTAGTTTCTCTAGGACTATCTTTACATGACCTTCATAATCCTCTAGATTTTTGGAGAATATCAAGATATCATCAAGGTATATTACAACAAAATCATCTAAATATTCTCGAAAGATATCATTCATCATATGTTGGAAGACAGCTGGAGCATTTGTAAGACCGAATGGCATAACTACATACTAAAAATGCCCATACCTTGTTCGAAATGTTGTCTTCCATTCAACTCCTTCTCTGATCCTGACAAGGTTGTAAGCTCCTCGAAGATCAATTTTCATGAAGAATTTTGCTTTTCCAAGGCATTCCAAGAGCTCTCATATGAGTGGTAGAGGGTATCTATTTCTTATAATGACTTTGTTCAATCCATGATAGTCTACACACATCCGAAGAGTCCAATCCTTCTTCTTTACAAATAGAATAGGGGCTCTTGCTGGAGACTTCAAGTGTTTGATAAACCCCTTTGCTAGATTCTCATCAATGTTCTTGCGCAGTTCTATAAGTTCCTTTGGGGATAGTTTGTAGATTGGTCCAAAGGGTGGTTGTGCTCCTTCTTGAAGATCTATTGAAGATCTATGGGGCAATCGTAAGGTCTATGCTCTAGGAGGATATCTGCATTCTTCTTTTCAAAACATCTTCAAAGCCTTTTTATTGATTGGGTAGCTGTACTAGATCATCTTTCTTGGATTCTTGAGCTGGTATGGCATAGATCATATATGTAGGTTCCTTCTTTACTCCATGTATGAAAGCTTTGGCTCCAACATACATTAGGTTCTTCTGGATACCTCGACGGGTGATTTTATTATTTTCCCAATTAATGTTTGGATTATGCTTCTTTAACCAGGGCATTCCAATGATAACTAGATGTACATGGCTTGATATTACATTGAAACATATGTGGGATTCATGGTTACCAAGGTGTACCCTTAATGGTGTGGATTCCATGGTTATGTTTCCAGATGCTAGAGGTCGTCCATCTACTACTTGAGCTACTACTGGTTTGTTCTTTCAAAGTACAAGAATTCCATGTTTCTTAACCAATCCTTCATTGATGAAGCATGAGGAGGCTCCTGAATCTACTAGGGCTATAAGGGACAGGGTCTTCTTGGACATGATTAACTTGACAAGTGCAAGACACGTTTCTATGGGTGTAGCTGGAATTATGAGACCCGTTCTTATATCATGGTCCGGCTGTAGGGTCTCTTTTACAACTGGACTTCCTCGTTTCCCTGCTCTACAAGGGTGGTTGCGACTCTGGAGTTTGCTCTCTTGTTCGAACAATTAATTGCAATATGTCCAAGGTTTCCACAGTAGAGACATAACTTATTAACTCTCCTTCTCTGTTTTCTCTTCTAGTGTTAGAGGTTGAAACGTAGTTACATCTATTTGCATAGGTTCGGGCATGGACTCATCTTTAGTAGTGGGTTGGAAAGGTTTCCACTAGCGAGGTCCTCCTTCTACTTGTTTTTCTTGTTTCCTTTGAAAAAGTTGGTTATCACATTGAATAGCTTGCATTATATATTCATTCAATATTTTAACCTTCGGCATCGTGAGCAAAAGGTCCTTCATATCATCTCTTAAACCTCATCTGAATTCGCTTATGAAATAATCTTCATGCCAAGTGAGATCACATATCAACTGCCTAAATTGAGATGCGTAGGTAGAGGCACGGCAATTACCTTGACGTAACTTCCGAAGTTTTGTTTCTACCACTCGACGTGTATCTGCATCTCGAAATGTGGCGGAGAGTTCTCGAAGAAACCCCTCATAGTCTTGAAGTACTGCCATGATCTTCTCCAAGATTGGGGCAAACCATGATAATGCTTGGCCACAGAGCAAGGTTCCAATAAACCCCACCTTGGATGTCTCGTCAAAGTATCTATGAGGTTGCATACGGATGTATAATTTAACTTGGTGGAGAAATCCATAAAACTTTGTGCGATCCCCATCGAACTTTTTTGGCATGCAAATCTTTGGTTCCTTCATAAACGATGTACTACGCCGTTGATTCACTTGAATACTCCCTTGATTTTCTTGAAGACCCTCGATTTGTTCTTGTAATTCTTGAAGGATTGCACCTACATGCATTGGATGTCCCATCTCAACTTGTGTCTATGAATGACTTAGGTCTTCGACTTGTTGTTGGAGACTCTGAAGTGATGCTACGATCTATTCATAAGCATTCTCCATGATGCTTGGTCTTGGATAGAAGATAGTCTTTCCAAAATGTCAGGGGAGCACTAGATTGTGCTCTCTGACAATGGTAGACAAGATTTCCGAAATACACTTATGATTACAAGAACACCCACGTAGGGAAAATAATACAAGAAGATGTAGCCGATACAAGATGTCCCACAACCGGGGACCAATACGTATGGAAACTGGACTAGAGATGATACAGGAGATCCCACAACCCGGGATCGTAAGTATGAGACAAGATATCTGGATTATAAGAACTCCATTCTGGGAGATGAACTGGATACACGAAAGAACTCGATAGGATCTCGTACTATGAGATTACAAGGGGACAAGATAGGATGTCCAACAACTAGACTAGAACAAGGAATAAGACAAGAACTAGAACTGGAACTTGAAGAGTACTTACTCAGCGGTCATGACTCCTTGAGCTCCCAAGACTGGTATTGGCAAGACTGATTATGAATGTGGCCAACACCTCCTTATATAGGTTTTCCTAGGACGGTTCTAGGGCGGTTACAAGTTGATGATGTCATCGATGATGTCATCAATTCGAAGCATGGTCTCTAGATGTCAGAATCAAGGAAGAAGACAGTCGATCTTAGGGTTTTGGCACATTCCGGATGCAATGGAAGCATTAGTTCCCCCAAATTCTAAACCAATCATGAGATATAGGATTCACATGGAATCTGAGATCCAGGATGGTTTCCTTTGTCCATGACATAATCTATCATCATTTCTCCAAGTATAGTATCCTTGTTCACATATAAAAAATTCCTTGCAATGGAATGCAGACATTACATCCAATTATTCGAGAAGTTATTGTCTTGTTATCTATTTTATTAGAAAAAACTCATTTTGAGGATTCTCTATTCACACTATAATGTAAAATTAAGTCTCTTCTCTCTCCTATGTTTTCCATGTTAATGCATAATCATTCCTCTATGAGATTCGAATAATACTTGCATATATGATCAGTCATCATCATCATCATGCAAAGAATCCAATTACAATATTGATCCCGTCATATGTCAGATTTATGCCTATGATATTCAATTGTAAGGCATAAGCTATTAGAAAGTTCTACCATTCAAATTACTAGGACATCCTCTTCTTGTAAAAAGCCCTCGACTTCTTCTTCTTTACAAGAATACTAGATTACTTCCACTAAAGGAGTATTCTAAACTCTGTTTTTATAAAATCTTTTCTGTTTCCCCTTTTGTTTAAAAAGACTATTATGAACTCATTTTCTCTACTTTTCTAGAAAGAATATTTATAGAGGTTCTCAAACTTTCCATACTAAAGATTGAAGAACAAAATTCCCATATAAAGGAAACTATTGCTCTATAATGAGAGTCAGACCTTTTGGATGTTGAGCTCTTTTATCCCTTTTCATAGAAGAAAAATTCTCAAAGGGAAATAATTTCCAACATTGCAAAGTACATGATCCTAGTTCCAATCCATGAAAGAGAAATTCCACTAAACATGTCACCTATCCAGGCTCCACAACTATGATGGAACTCACATTTGTAATAAAGAGTAAATTCTCATGAATCTCTCTTCCTCAATGAATACATTGGCTTATTTTAGATAGGCTCCTTGATGCAAAAAGAGTGATAATTATGAAGATCTTTCATTCAATACTTCAAAAGTACCAAAACAGATAAGGTAGATGCATAGTGTATTCACTAGTACACCTCTCTTGAGTTGGTTGTATGTCCTTGACATCAAATAAACGTCTCCTCTTCTTGCAAGCCCTTCAATAGCTCCTTTTGGCCCTCTTTGAGTGTGGTGGTGTGTTGAACTGACCTAAAATTTTCATTGAAACATCACAAAAGCTACTTAGAATAGGTATGTGGATCCAAACATAATATGAGAACTTGATTCTATTATATTTCACAAAAAGGTTAGCTACCTAAATAACCAAGTTAGAAACAGAAAAAAGGATTCAGCCTAAAATGGTTGAAAGGTAGAAATTATCGAGAGATATGATCATTTTGATACTGACAAGACAAATGATAAGCGCCATACTACCACAGAGGGTCTCAATGGAGTCAAGCCACAAGTGAACTAGCCAAGCACTTTGATGAGGGAGATGAGCGAATCTGGTGAGGCAAGTCTCACTTCAAAGTAACATGTCATTTAATGGCTCACACATGCATCAAAGTATTACAACAAAGGAGGCAAGGGTCATTCAAGACATCAAGAGGCCAATTTCACCACAACAATGAAATACTTTGGGGAAGTAGATTCTCTTGATGTATAAATGATAAATATCTTCTTTTACAAACTTTAATATCATTTTTTCCTACAAAAGAAAAGATTAGAGTAAATATTATAGTTATAAGGAACACACACACACACACACACACACATATATGTATGTATATATATATATATATATATATATATATATATATATATATATATATATATATATATATATATATATATATATATATATATATATATATATATATATATACACATGTATATATATATATACACACATGTATATATATATATATATATTCATTCTTACACTAAACATTTAATATATTACAGTAAAGACTACAATAAAGAGTCACTAATATAGTAAATATTATAAGTTGAGGGTTAATATATAGTCACAGAAAGTCTAAGATTATGGCTAGAGGTCAATATATAGTAAATAATGAGTATGTCTAATGTTTCATGGCTTTACTATGCTTTGGAAATTGGTGGCTCAACATGAAAGAACTTTTGTTCCACATTTGCTCCCCCCCCCCCCCCCCCACACGAAGAGGCTCTGTTATTCCATATTTTACTTTTTGTCAACATTTTTGCATTTACGTGTTTTTCTTGTGATATTTATCCTCCATGTGCCCATGATAAAGTGGGCTATGGATTTGGTACATTCCATGGTCTTTAAATTAGTAACATGTCATGTGAGAGATCACACATGCATGCAAGTATTACATCAAAGGAGGGGAGGATCATTCAAGACATCAAGAGACCAATTCTATTGCAACTATGAAATATTTTGGGGACGTAGAAACTCTGGATGTATAAATGGTAAATATCGCTTTTACAAAATTGAATATTGGTATTTTTTTTCTTACTGAAATCATCCTATAGCCACCAACTTCCAAAGCATAGTAAATGTTGTTTGTAGGATTTACACTAATATTATTAAATGTTTTAGTATGCTTTACTATGCTTTGGAAGTTGGTGGCTCAACACGAAAGAACTTTGGTCCCACTTTGCTCCGTTATTCCATATTTTATTTTTCTTCAACATTTTGGCATTTTCCTGTTTTTCTTGTGATAGTTATCTTCCATGTGCCCATGATAAACCGGGCTATTGATTTGATCCATTCCATGGTCTTCAAATCAAGTTCTTTTTTTTCCCCTTGATTTGGATTGATAGAAAATTAGTGGTGCATCAAATTAAGTGGAAGAGTCAATCTATTGATCATGCGTCATAGAAATATTCCAACCAAATTTATCCAAGATTTCATACAACAAAATAGTTTTTTAATATACAATCAAAAGAACTTTTGCAAGGATCTAGAACTAAAAGAGGTAGAGGTAGTATTCAAGTGTGGATAAATTATTGAATGAGAAAGTCTCATAAAGTCTTACCCATGAGAAGGACATTCTAAACTTCCATGGCTGATACATGTTCTTATCTAGTAATTCAATATCGGTGTATACTCTCACATATTGTAATCCAATGCACTCTATTACGGCTCCTTGATGCAAAAAGAGTGATAATTATCAAGATCTTTAACTCAATACTTCAAAAGTACCAAAACAGATAGGGTAGATGCATAGTGTATTCACTAGTACACCTCCCTTGAGTTGGTTGTATATCCTTGACATCAAATAAACGTCTCCTCTTCTTGCAAGCCCTTCAATAGCTCCTTTTGGTCCCCTTTGAGTGTGGTTCTGTGTTGAACTGACCTTACCTAGAATTCTCATTGAAACATCACAAAAGCTACTTAGAATAGGTATGTGGATCCAAACATAATATGAAAACTTGATTCTATTATATTTCACAAAAAGGTTAGCTACCTAAATAACCAAGCTAGAAACAACAAAAGGAGCCTAAAATGGTTGAAAGGTAGAAATTATCGAGAGATATGATCATTTTGATACTTACAAGACAAATGATAAGCGCCATACTACCACAGAGGGTCTCAATAGAGTCAAGCCACAAGTGAACTAACGAAGCACTTTGATGAGGGAGATGAGGGAATCTCATGAGGCAAGTCTCACTTCAAAGTAACATGTCATGTAATGGCTCACACATGCATCCAAGTATTACAACAAAGGAGGCAAGGGTCATTCAAGACATCAAGAGACCAATTTCACCACAACAATGAAATATTTTGGGGAAGTAGATTCTCTCGATGTATAAATGATAAATATCTTCTTTTACAAACTTGAATATCATTTTTTCCCTACAAAAGAAAAGATTAGAGTAAATATTATAATCATAAGGAACACACACACACACATATATATATATATACATACATATATATATATATATATATATATATATATATATATATATATATATATATATATATATATATATATATATGTATGTATATATATATATATATATATATGTGTGTGTGTGTGTGTGTGTCTGTGTATGTATGTATGTATGTATGTATGTATATATATATATATATATATATATATATATATATATATATATATATATATTCTTACACTAAACATTTAATATATTAGAGTAAAAACTACAATAAAGAGTTAGTAATATAGTAAATATTATAAGTTGAGGGTTAATATAGAGTCACAAAAAGTCTAAGATTATGGCTAGAGGTCAATATATAGTAAATAATGAGTATCTCTAATGTTTCATGGCTTTACTATGCTTTGGAAGTTGGTGGCTCAACATGAAAGAACTTTGGTTCCACATTTGCTTCCCCCCCCCATGAAGAGGCTCGGTTAAAGTGGCCAATGGATTTGATACATTTTGTCAACATTTTGGCATTTACGTGTTTTTCTTGTGATATTTATCTTCCATCTGCCCATGATAAAGTGGCCAATGGATTTGATACATTCCATAGTCTTTAAATTAGTAACATTGCATGTGAGAGCTCACACATGCATGCAAGTATTACATCAAACGAGGGGAGGATCATTCAAGACATCAATAGACCAATTCTATTGCAACCATGAAATATTTTGGGGACGTAGAATCTCTTGATGTATAAATGGTAAATATCGCTTTTACAAAATTGAATATTGGTATTTTTTTTCTTAGTGAAATCATCTTGCACCATAATAATAGTACAACATTTAGGCTACTTTGGTTGGATAAAAGAAATGATTATACTAAATATTATAATTATGGGGGCTCATCACATTAAGTGGAAGATTCAATCTATTGATAGAAAATTAGTGGTTCATCACATTAAGTGGAAGAGTACATCTATTGAACATGCGTCATAGAAATATTCCAACCAAACTTATCCAAAAATATCTTTTTTCATATACAAAAATATCTTTTTTCATATACAAAAATATCCTTTTTCACATACAAGTGTGGATAAACTATTGAACGTGAGGCAAGATTTAATGAGAAAGTCTAAATATTTCCATAGGATGTGCTTGATTGGAAAGAAACAGACAAACAATACCAAACACGTGTTGAAAATGAGTGATCACGCACTTGAAATGAAGATGACTATATAGTAAATATTATAAGTAGAGGGTTAATATATAGTCAAAGAAAGTCTAAGATTATAGTTAGAGGGAGTCTTGAGAGGTTGCAAATATTTTATAATTTAAAATAATTTAAAGCAAGGGATGCATACCTTCAAAGGATTTGGACACTTGGGTATAGTAAATATTACCGCAAACATTTAATAATATTAGTGTAAATCCTACAAACAACATTCACTATATAGTAAATATTATAAGTAGAGTGTTAATATATAGTCAGAGAAAGTCTAAGATTATAGCTAGAGGGTCAACATATAGTAAATAGTGAGCGTCTCTAATGTTTCATAGCTAGAGGCTCAACACGAAAGAACTTTGGTTCCACTTTTTCCCTGCGCTCCCCCCCCCCCCCCCCCCCCCCCTCCCACCAAGAGGCTCCGTTATTTCATATTTTAATTTTCTTCAACATTTTGGCACTTACCTGTTTTTCTTGTGATAGTTATATGCAAACCCTTTGGCTAATAATAAACCTAACGATTGTAATTTGATCCATTCCATGGTCTTCAAATCAAGTTTTTTTTTTCCCTTGATTTGGATTGATAGAAAATTAGTGGTGCATCACATTAAGTGGAAGAGTCCATCTATTGATCATGCGTCATAGAAACATTCCAACCAAACTTATCCAAGATTTCATACACTAAAAGTCTAAATATTTCCATAGGACATGCTTGAATGGAAGTGCCATAGCAAAGAGAAATAAGCGATCACGCACTTGAAATCAAGATGAATGTCTCAAGCCTTTGGCTGAATGTCTTATGAATATGGAACTAGCTTCTTTATAGTGAATACTAGCAAAGCAGATTAGACCATTCATTGAAGCCGAATAGTGAATCATTTGCTTTATTTTGAGTGCTTCAAATTAGCACTCCTAACATGCCATAGCCTCGATAATAAAGCAGATCATTAAAAGTTATTAATCTATAGAATTGTTGGCCAATGTATGGAGCGAAATGTCCATTTTGAGAGTATGCCCTGTTTTGCAAATAATGTAACATGAAAGATTTATTCATTGGTTTTTTTTTTTTTCATGTGTGAACATATCATTTCATAGACTATGCTAATCAAACTCATCTCAAAGCGCATGAACGATCAATTTGATGTAGATTATGTTTTCTCGATTTATTTATCAACACAATGCAAATGAAAACACATTCTCATGGGCTAATGTTTTTCAAAGTAAGTTTTGATTTTCTCTGCTTTTTGAACGTAGTTGTATCTTTCATTTTGAATTAATTGTGAGGCGGATTAATTGTGACAGCAGAGACGAATTTACCAAAGATGGGATTACATATTGGATTTCCCATATGCCGAGTGTATATTCAAAGGTCTCGTACCCTACAACTATGACGCTGCTATATTAGTGATTGTTGCACTGCAGCAGCTCGCTCGCGTATGTATTTTGCGTCTTCGATATTTCTGCGGCTGTCGCTCAGAAGGAAGCAAGTACGATGGAAGGACGATTACTCTGCAACGCACAGTGAAATGGCGGCGGCGGCGATTGAGCGGCTCATGCAAGCATTAAAGTTGCTCCTGATCTGCTAGGTGTTGAATATGAGGGTATGGAATTCGCAACTGCAAGCCTCTCTTCTTCTCTCTATAAAGCTCCACGCAAAACACACACCGTTTCTCAATAAAACAACTTGCAACGACGACTCCACCTCCTCAAAAGCTACCTAGCAGACTCTTGAGTTGCATCATGATGCTAGCTCTTGCCTGACTGCCCGCTTCATCACTAACGGAAGCAGAAAAGTTTTTCTCCCTTAGTACGAGTTCCATCTCCGTGACACCTGCGGATTTCGAGACGTGAAATTTTTCATTAACCTATACGCAATGCCATTGTCAACAGGCCCATCAAAGTTTTCGAGCTTCGACATTAAATCCAGAGGCAATACGATTCATAAAGCATTTCTCGACATCGATGACAGAGAATCTGTCTCCGAACTCAACCCCGGCATTTCACACCTCAATATCTACACAGACGGATCTTTAAAAGTTCCTCCAAATAAATGCATCAGCGCAGGTTGCGGCATATTTATGGAGTGGAAAAATGTTGGAATGGCTATGAACCTAAATAGGTGGTTCGATGACGACGCCGAGAGCGCACATGATTGTGGGCGGCTTTCCACAAAGACAGAGTTGATCGCCATCTATTTGGCACTGAAACATATTGTCAATGAGCAAATATTGAACAGATATGTTGGTGAGGCAGATGGTACATTTCGAAGGCTAACGATTTGGACAGACAGCAAATACGCGCTTCAAAACATCAAGTGGAAGAGTCGAAATCATGATTCTCATCCCACACTTGAAGATTCTACAACACAGAGGAAGAAGAAGATGATAGACGATCGCATCATGGACGCCGTGCAAACAATTTCTCCTGTCCGGGTGACCATAAGGAAAGTTGGAGCGCACAGATGTATCAAAGGCAATGAAGTAGCGGACACCCTTGTAAAGATTGGTCGACTTCAATGGATGCCGGTTCATGTGTACAATAATGCAGGTGATAATTGATTTTGATGGATGAGCGCTCAAGTGGATGATGGAGGCGCCAGCTGATAGCCTGATCCATTTCTTTCGGAGCCGAGTGTGTTTCTTTTTTATCTGATGTACAATTCATGTAAACATGAATGAATGCAGGTGAGAATCTGCTAGGCATCCCTGACTACGCCGATCGACGTTCTCAACGAGCTTCCATGGCGGACAGTTCTTCTTTTGACACTAGCAACAGCCGTGCTTCCAAGGTCGATGATATGGAGGCCAACTGGTCTTCGAATAAACAGAAGAGGCAAAGCCAATCAGCTGCCCTTGCGCAAGTGCCCAGGTCTTCTGCTAAGCGATGAGTATACTCCTCGAGTCTTGGGGCCTAATTACGGGTCTCGGATGGATGGATGAAGGTGGTGGAAGTCATGGCCTTGTCCTCCTCGTTTGGATATTATTAACCAGATTTCCTTTCCGTTCTGTACATAAGTTAGATGGACACGAAGAAAAAGACGATCTGTAGTCTGTTCAGTGTGGTGTTGCTGCTCCTCCTCCTCCTCCTCATGATTTCGTTGAAGTGATTGCCGTAGTCTAGTCTTTCTTCTGGTGCTGAAAGTGTGTTTTATTATTTGTTCTCATGTTGTTGTTGTTGGTGATTTTTTTTCTTTTAAGTGATTTCCTGCTGCTGATGGTACTTCACATATATTTATTTCATATCTGTGAGCCTCATGTTCAAACGCAGCATAAAATATCCCGAATGCCAGAAACTTTGCATGTCAAGCGGATAAAATATGGCTGATCATAATTTCATACGACGCCCTTAAATCATCTGCATTTTTAAGGGCGAAAACCAGCTCCAAGTCTTCGCTCCTAGAAAAGTAGTAGCCGAAGCTTTTCATTCCTAAAGATTGCGTCCCATTTTATCTCTTTCGAATACATAGATATATAGAGCCGATAGCATGCAGTGGCTTCAACGAGGAAAAGAGAAAACAAATTTTGGGAAACAAGTCCCATTTGGGTTAGGATGAACTACACCAAGAGAAGAAGGCATTCTAGATATAGGCTAATCTTTCTACATAACGTTTTTGAAGTCTCGACATAGGCTAACTCTAGATATAGGGTAATCTTTCTTGAAGTCTTGTTATAGCATAATCTGTCCAAATAACTTCAAAATCACACACCAAAAATCTTCATGCACTCAAGGTCTGATAGGACTTTAGTGTGGAGCTATCTAGTCAAAACTCTCATTTCATTAATCACATGTAAAGGTGAGAGGCCTTACTTATAAAAGAATTCGGCCTCATCATTTTAGAAAGGCAACCAAATGGATGGCTGAGATCACTAGTCTATTTTCCTAGATCGGACATGCTTAGTAATTGCATTAGAGTGGGTGTTGAATTGGAAGATAATCTAGCAATTGGTTTCAAACTCCCAATGTGAGGAGCTACACCATCACAGCCATGATGTGATGGAGAGATGAATCTTCTTGCAACCTGACACCCCTATCCACACGACAACTCTTGGGATTCACACTGACCTCTAGATTGATTCAAACCACATATGCATGTGAAATCTCCAACATTGCTTTTACACTTTCCACTAGAGTCTACTAGTGGCAGGCATACTTGCCACTTGCATCAAGTCTCTTTCAACTCATGTTGACGCTAGAGCTCTTTGCAAGACACTCACTCCCTAGCTCCTGATGGGGGGTTGAATCCAAGACCTCGTCCTTCCCATCCTTTAGACCTAAGAACTAGGCAGATGCTATTTTAAAGAGGGTCTATTGCTTGAGGTTAATATCCATAGGAAAGTCTTAGAGGAACTATTGTATAGATAGTTAGAATGACAATCTAGTAATTTGGATCGATAGCTTGCTTTGGATCTCCTAACAGAAGCCTGAATATCATTGCATAGTGGTATCATTTATCCCTTATGAGTAGACAAATATATAGAGCCGATAGCATGCATTGGCTTCAACAAAGAAAAGAGAAAACAAATTTTGGGAAGCATCTCCCATGTGGGTTAGGATAAACTACACCAAGAGAAGAAGGCATTCTAGATATAGGCTAATCTTTCCACATAACGTTTTTAAAGTCGTGATAATGGTTGATTCTAGATAAAGGCTAATCTTTCTTGAAGTCTTGATATAGGATAATCTTTCCAAATAACTTGATCATCACACACCCAAATTCTTCATGCACTTAAGGTTTGATACGATTTAAGTGTGCAGCTCTCTAGTTAAAAGTCACATTTCATCACTCACATGTAAAGCTGAGAGCCCCTACTTATAAAAGAAATTGGCCTTATCCTTTTTAGAAAGGCCAAAAAATGGATGGCCAAGATCACTAGTCTATTTCCCTGGATTGCACATGCTAAATAATTGCATTAGAGAGGGTGCTGAATTGGAAGATAATCTTGCAGTTGGGAGAAGAACGCATTCTAGGTATAGCCTAATCTTTCCACATAACATTTTTGAAGTCTCGATAGTGGCTAACTCTAGATAAAGGCTAATCTTTCTTGAAGTCTTGAACATCACACACCAAAATGGGTCGTGCACTTAAGGTTTGATATGACTTTAGTGTAGAGTTGTCTAGTCAAAAGTCACATTTCATTACTCACACGTAAAGGTAAGAGGACCTACTTATAAAAGAAATTCGCCTTATCCTTTTTAGAAAGGACAACAAATGGATGGCTAACATCACTAGTCTATTTTCCTAGTTTGGACATGATCAACATTTGCATTAGAGAGGGTTCTAAATTGGAAGATAATCTAGTGATTGGTTTCAAACTCTAAATGTAAAAAGCTACAGCATTTGGGCCACTTTGTGATAGAGAGATGAATCTCCTCGCAAACTTATGCCCCTATACATATAGCAGCTCCTTGTAGTAAATGTTTGTGTTCATAAATATGATCGAGTACAAGCATGTCTAGTGTCTTTTGTTTTCATATTTTTCTTACATAAGAACCTAAACGTAGCAAAAAGATAAGTTGGTAGTTGACAACAGACTCTACTAGTGACCATGAGTTCCACAAGAGGCCATACACCATGAATCCCATGTGAGTTCCAGGAAGTATGGCAAATACTATTGTACGTAAGAGTGTCATATCCTTGAGGTTATTATCCATACGAAATTCTACTAGTGACCATGAGTTCCAGAAGAGGCCATACACCATGACTCCCACGTGAGTTCCAGGAAGTAAGGCAAATACTATTGTAAGTAAGAGTGTCATATCCTTGGAAGAAGTTTTGTATAGATAATAATGATGATAATCTAGTATTTTGGATCGACTACTTGCTCTGGATCTCCCGTGAGAAGAATGAATATCATTGCATAGTGGTATCTTTTATCTCTTTCGAATACATAGATATATAGAGCCGATAGCATGCAATGGCTTCAACGAGGAAAAGAGAAAACAAACTTTGGGAAACAAGTCCCATGTGCGTTAGGATGAACTACACCAAGAGAAGAAGGCATTCTAGATATAGGCTAATCTTTCCACATAAAGTTTTTCAAGTCTGGACATAGGCTAACTCTAGATATAGGGTAATCTTTCTTGAAGTCTTGTTATAGCATAATCTGTCCAAATTACTTGAAAATCACACACCAAAAATCTTCATGCACTCAAGGTCTGATAGGACTTTAGTGTGGGGCTATCTAGTCAAAACTCGCATTTCATTAATCACATGTAAAGGTGAGAGGCCTTACTTATAAAAGAATTTGGCCTCATCATTTTTAGAAAGGCAACCAAATGGATGGCTGACATCACTAGTCTATTTTCCTAGATCGGACATGCTCAGTAACTGCATTAGAGTGGGTGTTGAATTGGAAGATAATCTAGAAATTGGTTTCAAACTCCCTTGTGAGGAGCTACAACATCACAGCCCTGATGTGATGGAGAGATGAATCTTCTCGCAACCTGACACCCCTATCCATAAACCAAATCTTGGGATTCACAATGACCTCTAGATTGATTGAAACCACATATGCATGTGAACTCTCCAACATTGCTTTTACACTTTCCACTAGAGTCTACTAGTGGTACGCATACTTGCCACTTGCATCAAGTCTCTTTCAACTCATGTTAACGCTAGAGCTCCTTGGGAGACACTCACTCCCTAGCTCCTGATGGGGGGTTGAATCCAAGACCTCCTCCTTCCCATCCTTGAGACCTAAGAACTAGGCAGATGCTATTTTAAAGAGTGTCTATTGCTTCAGGTAAATATCCATAGGAAAGACTTCGAGGAACTATTGTATAGATAGTTAGAATGACAATCTGGTAATTTGGATGGATAGCTTGCTTTGGATCTCCTAACAGAAGCCTCAATATCATTGCATAGTGGTATCATTTATCCCTTTTGAGTACACAGATATATATATATCCCTTTTGTTTCATGTGTGAACATATCATTTCATAGACTATGCTAATCAAACTCATCTCAAAGCGCATGAACGATCAATTTGATGTAGATTATGTTTTCTCGATTTATTTATCAACACAATGCAAATGAAAACACATTCTCATGGGCTAATGTTTTTCAAATTAAGTTTTGATTTTCTCTGCTTTTTGAACGTAGTTGTATCTTTCATTTTGAATTAATTGTGAGGCGGATTAATTGTGACAGCAGAGACGAATTTACCAAAGATGGGATTACATATTGGATTTCCCATATGCCGAGTGTATATTCAAAGGTCTCGTACCCTACAACTAACTGAATGTGGATATGACACGATGCGTCCTGAGTTTGTAAGTACCATTTCATTTATTGAATTTATTTGTGTTAAATTTCTCATGTATGTTCCTCTAATCTTTTGTATATATTTTAGGAGCTCGCAATGGGTCATCCTTCAACAAGAATGAAGGAGTCTTACTGATATCGTCATCGCTTGATTGCACTATTGGAGGACTTGGAGGGACGCGGTGCGGTCATTTCATGGGAGCATTTGTGATGAGGTAATTAATTTCTAAACTTGGTTTTTACTTTTTGTTTGTAATTTTCATGTGAATTTATCTCATTCCATTAATGTTCTTTGTGCAGAGCTGTTGATATGGAATGTTCTTTGCATGTGTATGGCAGTGCAACACCAAAATTTTGTATTTGATTTTCATATGGCAATGCATTGCTTTGCCACATTTTGTGAAAGCATCATATATGACAGTGGTTTTCCACACTCTTGTACATGCTTCATTATTGAAATATGTAACTTCTTTTGTACATGGTTCATTGTTCATTTTGATTATCTCTTTTGTGTCCAATAATACTCTATTTCATGAAAACATATTTTGGTTGACATTAGACTACACATCACATGTACTCGGTTTTTTTGGGCAGAGTGTATTGTCCTTTGTTGAGCAACGTCATGGTAATGTTGCTGTAGCAAAAGACAACACACTCTACCCAAAAAAAATTTTGCAGGTATGGTCGTTGGTATATGCGACGGTACTCCCAATAATGTCATCGGAATATGTGTTGGTACACCTAGTAGGCGACGGTATATGCGATGGTATGCCCACCAGAGCCCTCAGTATAGGTGCCGGTATGGGCAGTGGTATTACCGACGCTTATACTGACGCATATACCGACGCTTATATCGATGCATATACCGATGCTTATACCGATGGTTTGGTACCGACACGCATACCGACCTTTACACAGGCATCGCGGCAAATAAAGCGGCATTCATTTTCCTCAGTCAAAACCTCGGTATACCATCAATCTGTTGTAGTGTATGATTCACAAAAAGGTTAGCCACCTAAATATCCAAGCTACAAACAAAGAATAGTTTGAGCCTAAAATGGTTGAAAGGTAGAAATTATCGAGAGATATGATTATTTTGATACTTACAAGACAAATGATAAGTGCCATACTACCACAGAGGGTCTCAATAGAGTCAAGCCACAAGTCAACTAACGAAGCACTTTGATGAGGGAGATGAGGGAATCTGATGAGGCAAGTCTCACTTCAAAGTAACATGTCATGTAATGGCTCACACATGCATCCAAGTATTACAACAAAGGAGACAAAGGTCATTCAAGACATCAAGAGACCAATTTCACCACAACAATGAAATATTTTGGGGAAGTAGATTCTCTCGATGTATAAATGATAAATATCTTCTTTTACAAACTTGAATATCATTTCTTTCCTACAAAAGAAAAGATTGGAGTAAATATAATAAGTATAAGGAACACACACACACATACATACATACATACATATATATATATATATATATATATATATATATATATATATATATATATATATATATATATATATATATATATATATATATATGTGTGTGTGTGTGTGTGTGTGTGTGTATATATATACACACACACACACACACACACACACACATATATATATATATATATATATATATATATATATATATATATATATATATATATATATATATATATATATATATATATATATATATATATATATATATATATATGTATATATATATATATATGTGTGTGTGTGTCTGTGTCTGTATGTATATATATATATATATATATATATATATATATATATATATATATATATATATATATATATATATATATATATATATATATATATATGTATATATATATATATATATATATATATGTGTGTGTGTGTGTCTGTATGTATATATATATATATATATATATATATATATATATATGTGTGTGTGTGTGTGTGTGTGTGTGTGTGTCACGCACTTGAAATGAACATGAAATCCAGTTCTATATGGGATAGTTAGAGAGATTAATAGTCTCAACTCTTTAGCTGAATGTGTTATGAATATGGAACTAACTTCTTTATAGTGAATACTAGCAAATCAGATTAGACCATTCATTGAATCCGAGTAGTGAATCATTTGCTTTACTTCGAGTGATTCAAAGTTCTCCTAACATGCCATAGCCTCGATACTTAAGTAGATAATTCAACGTTATGAATCAAGATTGCCATTTTGAAACTATGCCCTGTTTTACTAATCTTGGAAATCTTGAGAGGTTGCAAATCTTTTATAATGTGAAATAACTTAAAGCAAGGGATGCTTAGTTTCAAAGGATTTTGGACACTTGGGAGATCATTCTAGTGAGTCCAAGCCATTGGCAATAAGTGAAAAAGTGTGAAAGGAGTGAACGGTTGAGTTAAGTCTCTATATGATGAATTGCTTAGCTTGCCTATCTATCTCTCACACATATTCTCTCTCTCTCTCTCACCATTTTCTTGATATTCGATCCTCAAGGGGAAGATCCAATGGTCCAACATGTTCCTAACTTTATTAAATACCTCCTTTTATCCTAGGTTGTTTTCCTTCCCTTTTTTTATCACTAACAGTAATGTACACTACTTGAAAATTTCCAAAAGATGGTTACATAATCAATTTTTGGGGGGTCTTGAGAGGTTGCAAATCTTTTATAATTTATAATAATTTAAAGCAAGCGATGCATACCTTCAAAGGATTTGGACACTTGGGTATAGTAAATATTACCGCAAACATTTAATAATATTAGTGTAAATCCTACAAACAACATTCACTATATAGTAAATATTATAAGTAGAGTGTTAATATATAGTCAGAGAAAGTCTAAGATTATAGCTAGAGGGTCAACATATAGTAAATAGTGAGCGTCTCTAATGTTTCATAGATTTACTATGCTTTGGAAGTTGGTGGCTCAACACGAAAGAACTTTGGTTCCACTTTTTCCCTGCCCTCCCCCCCCCCCCCCCCTCCCACCAAGAGGCTCCGTTATTTCATATTTTAATTTTCTTCAACATTTTGGCACTTACCTGTTTTTCTTGTGATAGTTATTTGCAAACCCTTTGGCTAATAATAAACCTAACGATTGTAATTTGATCCATTCCATGGTCTTCAAATCAAGTTTTTTTTTTTTCCCTTGATTTGGATTGATAGAAAATTAGTGGTGCATCACATTAAGTGGAAGAGTCCATCTATTGATCATGCGTCATAGAAACATTCCAACCAAACTTATCCAAGATTTCATACACTAAAATAGTTTTTTTATATACAATCGGAAGAGCTTTTGCAAGGATCTAGAACTAAAAGAGGTAGAGGTAGTATTCAAGTGTGGATAAACTATTGAACTTGAGCAAAGATTGAATGCGAAAGTCTAAATATTTCCATAGGACATGCTTGAATGGAAGTGCCATAGCAAAGAGAAATAAGCGATCACGCACTTGAATGTCTCAAGCCTTTGGCTGAATGTCTTATGAATATGGAACTAGCTTCTTTATAGTGAATACTAGCAAAGCAGATTAGACCATTCATTTGCTTTATTTCGAGTGCTTCAAATTAGCACTCCTAACATGAATTGTTGGCCAATGTATGGAGCGAAAAATCAAGCTATGCACATATTCATAGACGCATGACTAGTTTTGATGGTGAGAACATAGGGATGCACATACTCCTAAATGCCTAAATGAATCCGTTATATATTTAATTTCATAAACGATTTTCTTTTTGCTCTTGTAACTTTTTGTCTCTTATATATTCAATTTCCAAATTGTCTCTGGATTGTTTTTTTTAATAAAGACTTATGGAAGATTTTTTTGCTTTTGTATACACCACTAAAATATGGCTATGTCTTTTCATCAATTCCAAATGTGAACTTAATTCATAGATTTTTTGTGAGTTGATCTCATAGCGTGTCTATGCTTTGCGGTGCACATGTTAGCATGCATTCATTCATAGTTACTTGGCACTGATGATGTTCGTGGGGATCTCAAAGTATTCGATCCATATTTAGTATTGTTTTTTTTTTTTTTTTTTGAAGAAACAAGAAATTTAAAATTGATGCGAGAGAAAGTACAGGGCAGTGATCCTTCCAATAGGAAGGAGACACTTACAATATATGTCTTTCAATATGCCACCTGATAAAAGTGGCCATATTATCTCTAGAGACAGAATGAGCTTGAAGTAATTTGGACCGCCACATATTACAAGGATACTTTTTGAGTAAGGTATGCTGGTTAATAACACCTAAGCCATTTTTACTGGAGTTCCTGAAGCACCAGTCTAAAAGTCTAATCATTCCCAAGTTACAAGGGTAGAAATGATCTTTACAATGTTTATCAAAGATTTTACTATTCCTATCTTTCCATATAGCCCACAGGATGTGAGCTCTCAGCAACTGCCAAATCACAATATCCATTCTGTTAGCTTCTCCAAGAAGAAGAGCTCTGGAGTTAGGGGGTTTAGTTCCAGACGTTTGACAATACAGATAGAACACCTTCCAGTATCTGGCAGAGTTTTTGCATTTGAAAAAAAGGTGATCCAAATCTTCAAGCTTGCCACAGAATTGACAATTTCCTGCATCAATTTTAAATTTCTTGGCCTTGCTGCCAGTCCATATTCCCCTGTGAAGAATCAACCAAAGAAGGAAGGAGTGTTTAATGGTCAGGGGAAAGGCCCACACACATTGAAATCTGTATTTCCATTGATGAGTGGTCCAGGTTAGGGACCACTTCCTGTTAAGTCTTTCAAACAGTAATTTGCTGCTGGTGCCAATCTTTTTGAAATTGTTGAACATATCCTGAGAGACATCAGCAATATCTACAGGTTTCTCCCACATGTTATCATCCAGCTTTTCCATCAGCACTTTCTTTTTGTCTTGCAGGATCTGTTTACAGGCAACAGACAAGGAGTTATTGTTTAAAATTTGACTATCATCAATAAGATTACCATTGTTCATAAGATCCTTCCAGCTGCTGAATCCCTTCCTTCTACATTTGTTCCTCCTGATAGGTGAAGAGGAACTGTTTACTTTGTCATGCCAACCTACCCACATAGAATCCTGCAATAAGAAAGAGAGGTTAAACTGAAACCAAACAGGAAGTTTGTACTCCCTTTTAATTGTCATCCAGGACTTCCAAAAATTACAGATAAGTAAACTTCCTTTTGGAACAAAAATAGCAGGAGAAACAACTACATCCCAGATATCAAAATTCGTCCAACATTTATTATCTGCAATCCAAAACTTAGGTATATTCCTTTTGATGAGACAAGCCCAAAAGTCATTAGAAGAGACAGCTCTACAAATCCACTTAGCAGCCATCTGAGTAGCCATTTTGGAGGGACAAATTAACCCCAGTCCACCATCAGACTTCCTCATGCAGCAGGTCTTCCAAGCCACCTTAGGGATCTTGTTATCCCCCCATAAAAATCTTCTAGCAAGAGCTATAGCATGAGACAGCTGTTTCTTATTAGGATGCCAACAAGACAAATAGTAAGTTAGGCAAGGAAGAATGTAATGCTTGAGAACAAAGGCTCTTTGAGCAATATTATTTTGAAAATCAATCCACTTAAAAATTTTTTCCCTAAATTTATCCAGGACCCAGTTCCATCTTTGTTCTTGAGTAATTTCAAAACCCATAGGGATGCCCAACAACCTGAAAACAGAACCTCTTTTTATGATATCACAACCTGCCAATTTAACACATTCAGGAATACAGCCATTAGAGGAATAAAACCCAGTTTTTGCATGATTAACCACAGAACCACTTGCCAAACAAAAAGTATTAAGACATTGAAGGAAGGCCTCAGCAGAAGGATCCTCAGCTTTCATAATGAGATTAGTATCATCAGCAAAAGTTTGAAGACACAAGGGGGAATGGGCTTGGGGGATTTCAATGCCCTTGATACAATTTTGATTAATAGAATACTTAACAAGCCACCCAAGAGCATCAGCCGTGATAGCAAACAGAAGGGGAGCTAAAGGACAGCCCTGACGAACAGATCTACACAACCTGAAGGAAGAAGAAAGCTGACCATTCATAGCAACTTTAGAATGAGCATTACCAAATAAAATGTTGATATATTTAATAAAACTTTTGCCCAAACCAATGTCATGGAGGGATTGAAGAATAAAATCCCACTCAATCCTGTCATAAGCCTTGTCAAAATCAATTTTGAAAAAAAAAGTATCAGTATTCATCTCCTTGGTATACTCATAACCTTCCCACATGGAAATGATAGCATCAAGAATAAACCTACCTTTAATAAAACCTTTCTGCTCAGGAAGAATGATACTATCCATCAAAGGACTCAACCTTCTAGCAAGGGAGGAGGCAAAGATTTTATAAAGAGAAGTCAGACAAGAGATAGGTCTCCAGTTATTAAGATCTTCTTTAGAGCCTCTTTTATGAATCAGCTTAATAACACCAGTATTAATGAAGGCAGAGAGAGTTCCTCTCCTCATGGCTTCTTGCCAGATCCAAAGAATAATGGGCACCAAAATTTCTTTGAACTCTTGAAAAAATTCATTGGGAATACCATCATGGCCAGGAGACTTACCAGGCCTCAATTTACTAATGGTTTCTCTAACCTCACCAGCAGAGAGGGGGAGATCAAGGAGGGAGACCAAGCCAGGAGGAACCATTTTCTTCCTTCTCTGGGCAATGGCAGCTCTTGCACTCCAGACATGGTCCCCTCTCTTGGGAGGAACAGAGAAAACATTGGTAAAGAAGCTAACAGCCTCCTGAAGGTTTTCTTCTAAAGAAGTAGCAAAATCACCATTACTCTTTTTAACCAGGGGGATGAAGTCCCTGGTTTTTTTCTTCCTCATAAGATCAAACATATTCTTGTTAGGCTTATCCAATTTACCAGCCCAAAATTCTCTGGACATGACAAGGGCACCATGAGCAAGCAGATAATCCTCATGCCTAATTTTTTCCTGGTACTCTAGGATCTTTTGATTTTTCATTTGGTCAGGAGTTTTAGAATTCTTCATGTTCTCCATCTCCTTAATAATCATCATCCTTCTCTTATATCTAGAAAGTTTAGCCTTTCTTTTATACATAGTAAGAGCACACTGCACTTCTTTAATAGCCTCCTCCCAGGCTTTGAAAGGGGAACATCCCTTGATAAAATGCTTCTTAAAAATGAGGCAGATGTGATCTTTCACCAAGGGGATTTTAATCAAGGACATATCTAGGTGAGGCCAGCCAGCTCTAAAATTAGGACTATTGCTCATAAAATTAGCAACTAGGGGAGTATGATCAGACAGCTGCAGGGAAGGGTCAGCCACACACTGGTAATTCCAAAAGGACTGAGCCCTATTAGCACTCATATAAATCCTGTCCAGTCTAGAAGACAAATAATTACTAGAATTTCTATTATTCCAGGTATGCCCCGTGTTGACAGAAAGGTCAATGAGATTATGTTTAAGAATCATATTAAACCAAACATTTTTTTCATTGCCAGAAATAATGTTATTTATGTTACCGTTCCTGTCTCCCGAGTTGGTGACCATGTTGAAATCACCGATGAGAATGACATCTCCAGAGAGGTTGCCTATCTCTTCCCAGCACTTGGTTCTAATAGAAGAGCAATTGTCAGCATAAACACAAACAATGGTGCAGTTCAAGGGATCTTTACATCTGATGGCAATCCATTGATTGGTGTTACTGATAATAACTTCTTCAATCAAATTACACAGATTGGAATTGATTCCTATAGCAGCACCACCCTTACCAAGGTGGTTGGTATGAAACCAAGAGGAATAACTGCTCACCATTTTTAGATTAGCAGTAAGAAGGTAACCATTACTTTTAATTTCCTGCAGACAAATAAAGTCAGGCCTCAAGGAGGCATCAGTCATCCATTTACTAAGAATTTTACTTCTGACAGGGTCTGTCAGACCTTTGGTATTAAGGGAAATTATTTTGAGACAATCCATAAGAAAACAAAAAGAAAGAAGTTACTTTTTATGGTTCTTGAGAGGTTTACCTGCCGAGATGGAGTTTCTTACCACCTCCTTTCTTTTGGATTTGATCTTTTCCTTAGCAAGAGGACTGTCAGATGCCATTGTCACATCCATATTTATAGTCTCTAATTCATCCTGCAAGAACACTTCATCTCTTTTGTTCAGTTGTTCAACAAAAATATCGTCACTGGATTTCGGAATATTAGCTATATCTTCATCCATACGATCATGGGAAGGGGGGATACTAGAATATTTGTTACTACCTCTTTTATTCACAACAGTCCAACCTCCTTCTTCAATGTTATTACCTTTTTGGACCGGAGAGGTACTACCAGAGTTTTCCTTGCCTGAATCCGAGTGATCAGGCGAAGAATCTTTATTATTTTTTAAACCTGCATCTTCTAAGTTCTCAGTCTTATCAATAAAAGAGTCATCAAGAACCTGAAAAGGATTATGAATAACCTTCACAAGAGTTTCTGGTTTAAGACCAACCTGAAAGGCCTTCCTTCTGTTTTTACCTACCTGTCTTTTAAATACCCCATCTTCCTTGGAGCTTTCAACTTTCTTACCCTCAGGTCCCTGTATTCCTGATTTGTCCTCTCTTTTCTCCTTTTCTTGCTTGATCTCAAGAGAAGGACAGTCCTTAATCAAATGCCCCTGCTTATAACAATGAAAGCAAGCATTTGGTAAATTTCTGTATAAAACTCTTTGTTCATGAAGCTTACAACCTTCAGAGTTTTTAAGAACCAAAGATGGTTTAATGCTTTTAGAGATATCTACTTCAACTAGTATCAGAGGATCCCACTTGGGATTAAAGCCATTTCTTGGTTTTTGTCCAAGCACTTTACCTAATAATCCTCCAAGTTTGTCTATCCAAGGAAAAAATTCCACAGGCAGATCAGGAAGTTCAACCCAAACAGGCACCTTAGTTGGCTTTGGTCCCCTAGGGTTGAAACCAGGGTACCATTTAAAAAAGGATATTGGTGTATTTCTGATTAACCAATGACCTTCAGCTATCACTTGCATGGCATTATTTCCATCCTCAAAAAAGAAAAGAAAATAGCTATTTGGCAGATATTGAATGTGTTTAGCAAATAAACCTCTACTTTCCCAGTTAACCTTCATCCAATTCTTTAAAATGTCCTGAGCAGGTCTAATTCCATGACATAGACCTATTACAACTTTCTCAGACAAATGGTTATTCCATTTTTCCAGGGCCGTGCTATCAATGACAAGAGTGGCGTCATCTCTGTCAATATCCTCGGGGTCTAGATTCAACTGATGTTCAGGACATGAGCTAGGCAAGGTATCAACCCCCTCAAAGTCCACATGCAGTTTGCCTTTTCCTTTAATGTCACTAACAGACGACTGAGGAGGAGACATACCTGAGAATCCAAGCATGTTGAACATTGATAGATGATTTTGCTGAGGAGTTTGCAGAGCACCGGCGTACGACACTACATTAGTGCTTTGTTGGGCAGCCAAAAGTTTAGTAAATACCTGGTCTCTGTCGCCCTGTTGACCTCCTGCGGAAATCACAGAACCAGAACGCCCATGGGCTTCACCACTGTCAAATATTGGGTTGAATGTTGTCTGTAATCCACACGAATCATCCGGCAGAGAGGAAGGACCCGCCTTCCCACTCTTGAGGGCGTCGAACATCGTCATGTCAAAGACCTAGGGCAGCGCCCCGCCTGAAGCAAACCAAACGAGCTCCACAGGGGAGCCCCCGCGACAGAGAATACGAGAGAGCCAATGCCCCCCTCGTATCGAGGGGGAGAGGGGCACTGAAGGCGGCCCGCACCCCGAAGGACCACGAAGCGGAGTTACTGTTTCATGCAGCTAGGTCAAAGAGCTCATCGATCAGAACCATATAAATAATCTCAATATTTAGTATTGTTGCTTGCGCTTGACTTGATTTACCATCAAAACTAGTCATGCGTCTATGAATATGTGCATAGTTTTGATTTTCTCTGCTTTTTGAACGTAGTTGTATCTTTCATTTTGAATAAATTGTGAGGCGGATTAAGTATGCTCATATATAATTATGAGGGTGACAGCAGAGACCTTGAAACTTTACTTGACCAAAGTTACGGATTTAGCTTCTAAGCGAATAGATCGAGTGGTCTGCTTTCATTCTTTCGGCATTCCCTATTCTTTCCTTTCACATGAAAGATGGGATTACATATTGGATTTCCCATATGCCGAGTGTATATTCGAAGGTTTCGTACCCTACAACTATGACGCTGCTATATTAGTGATTGTTGCACTGCAGCAGCTCGCTCGCGTATGTATTTTGCGTCTTCGATATTTCTGCAGGTGTCGCTCAGAAGGAAGCAAGTACGATGGAAGGACGATTACTCTGCAACGCACAGTGAAATGGCGGCGGCGGCGATTGAGCGGCTCATGCAAGCATTAAAGTTGCTCCTCATCTGCTAGGTGTTGAATATGAGGGTTTGGAATTCGCAACTGCAAGCCTCTCTTCTTCTCTCTATAAAGCTCCACGCAAAACACACACCGTTTCTCAATAAAACAACTTGCAACGACGACTCCACCTCCTCAAAAGCTACCTAGCAGACTCTTGAGTTGCATCATGATGCTAGCTCTTGCCTGCCTGCCTGCTTCATCACTAACGGATGCAGAAAAGTTTTTCTCCCTTAGTACGAGTTCCATCTCCGTGACACCTGCGGATTTCGAGACCTGAAATACTTCATTAACCTATACGCAATGCCATTGTCAACCGGCCCATCAAAGTTTTCGAGCTTCGACATTAAATCCAGAGGCAATACGATTCATAAAGCATTTCTCGACATCGATGACAGAGAATCTGTCTCCGAACTCAACCCCGGCATTTCACACCTCAATATCTACACAGACGGATCTTTAAAAGTTCTTCCAAATAAATGCATCAGCGCAGGTTGCGGCATATTTATGGAGTGGAAAAATGTTGGAATGGCCATGAACCTAAATAGGTGGTTCGATGACGACGCCGAGAGCGCACATGATTGTGGGCGGCTTTCCACAAAGACAGAGTTGATCGCCATCTATTTGGCACTGAAATATATTGCCAATGAGCAAATATTGAACAGATATGTTGGTGAGGCAGATGGTACATTTCGAAGGCTAACGATTTGGACAGACAGAAAATACGCGCTTCAAAACCTCAAGTGGAAGAGTCGAAATCATGATTCTCATCCCACACGTGAAGATTCTACAACACAGAGGAAGAAGAAGATGATAGACGATCGCATCATGGACGCCGTGCAAACAATTTCTCCTGTCCGGGTGACCATAAGGAAAGTTGGAGCGCACAGATGTATCAAAGGCAATAAAGTAGCGGACACCCTTGCAAACATTGGTCGACTTCAATGGATGCCGGTTCATGTGTACAATAATGCAGGTGATAATTGATTTTGATGGATGAGCGCTCAAGTGGATGATGGAGGCGCCAGCTGATAAATTGATCCATTTCTTTCGGAGCCGAGTGTGTTTCTTTTTTATCTGATTTACTTTGAAGTACAATTCATGTAAACATGAATGAATGCAGGTGAGGATCTGCTAGGCATCCCTGACTACGCAGATCGACGTTCTCAACGAGCTTCCATGGCGGACAGTTCTTCTTTTGACACTAGCAACAGCCGTGCTTCCAAGGTCGATGATATGGCTGGTCTTCGAATAAACAGAAGAGGCAAAGCGGCAATCAGCTGCCCTTGCGCAAGTGCCCAGGTCTTCTGCTAAGCGATGAATATACTCCTCGAGTCTTGGGGCCTAATTACGGGTCTCGGATGGATGGGTGAAGGTGGTGGAAGTCATGGCCTTGTCCTCCTCCTTTGGATATTATTAACCAGATTTCCTTTCCGTTCTGTACATAAGTTAGACGGACACGAAGAAAAAGACGATCTGTAGTCTGTTCAATGTGGTGTTGCTGCTGCTCCTCCTCCTCCTCCTCCTCATGATTTCGTTGAAGTGATTTGTTCTCATGTTGTTGTTGTTTTGTTTTTCTTTTAAGTGATTTCCTGCTGATGGTACTTCACATATATTTGTTTTTCTTTTAAGTGATTTCATATCTGCTGATGGTGCTCAAAGTGTGTTTTATTATTTGTTCTCATGTTGTTTTTTTTTTCTTTTTAAGTGATTTCCTGCTGCTGATGGTACTTCACATCTGTGAGCCTCATGTTCAAACGCAGCATAAAATATCCCGAATGCCAGAAACTTTGCATGTCAAGCGGATAAAATATGGCTGATCCTAATTTCATACGACGCCCTTAAATCATCTGCATTTTTAAGGGCGAAAACCAGCTCCAACTCTTCGCTCCTAGAAAAGTAGTAGCCGAAGCTTTTCATTTCTAAAGATTGCGTCCCATTTTATCTCTTTCGAGTACATAGATATATAGAGAGCCGATAGCATGCAGTGGCTTCAACGAGGAAAAGAGAAAACAAATTTTGGGAAACAAGTCCCATGTGGGTTATGATGAACTACACCAAGAGAAGAAGGCATTCTAGATATAGGCTAATCTTTCCACATAACGTTTTTGAAGTCTCGACATAGGCTTACTCTAGATATAGGGTAATCTTTCTTGAAGTCTTGTTATAGCATAATCTGTCCAAATAACTTGAAAATCACACACCAAAAATCTTCATGCACTCAAGGTCTGATAGGACTTTAGTGTGGAGCTATCTAGTCAAAACTCACATTTCATTAATCACATGTAAAGGTGAGAGGCCTTACTCATACAAGAATTTGGCCTCATCATTTTTAGAAAGGCAACCAAATGGATGGCTGAGATCACTAGTCTATTTTCCTAGATCGGACATGCTCAGTAACTGCATTAGAGTGGGTGGTTAATTGGAAGATAATCTAGCAATTGGTTTCAAACTCCCAATGTGAGGAGCTACACCATCACAGCCCTGATGTGATGGAGAGATGAATCTTCTCGCAACCTGACACCCCTATCCATACAACAACTCTTGGGATTCACAATGACCTCTAGATTGATTCAAACCACATATGCATGTGAAATCTCCAACATTGCTTTTACACTTTCCACTAGAGTCTACTAGTGGCAGGCATACTTGCCACTTGCATCAAGTCTCTTTCAACTCATGTTAATGCTAGAGCTCTTTGCAAGACACTCACTCCCTAGCTCCTGATGGGGGGTTGAATCCAAAACCTCCTCCTTCCTATCCTTGAGACCTAAGAACTAGGCAGATGCTATTTTAAAGAGTGTCTATTGCTTCAGGTTAATATCCATAGGAAAGACTTCGAGGAAGTATTGTATAGATAGTTAGAATAAAAATCTAGTAATTTGGATCGATAGCTTGCTTTGGATCTCCTAAAAGAAGCCTGAATATCATTGCATAGTGGTATCATTTATCCCTTTTGAGTACACAGATATATAGAGCCGATAGCATGCATTGGCTTCAACAAAGAAAAGAGAAAACAAATTTTGGGAAGCATGTCCCATGTGGGTTAGCATGAAATACACTAAGAGAAGAACACATTCTAGATATAGCCTTATCTTTCCACATAACATTTTGGAAGTCTTGATAATGGTTAACTTTAGATAAAGGCTAATCTTTCTTGAAGTCTTGATATAGGATAATCTGTCCAAATAACTTGATCATCACTCACCAAAATTCTTCATGCACTTAAGGTTTGATACGACTTAAGTGTGCAGCTCTCTAGTTAAAAGTCACATTTCATCACTCACATGTACAGCTGAGAGGCCCTACTTATAAAAGAAATCGGCCTTATCCTTTTTAGAAGGGCCAACAAATGGATGGCTAAGATCACTAGTCTATTTTCCTGGATTGCACATGCTCAATAATTGCATTAGAGAGGTTGCTAAATTGGAAGATAATCTTGCAATTGGAGGAAGAACGCATTCTAGGTATAGCCTAATCTTTCCACATAACGTTCCTGAAGTCTCGATAGTGGCTAACTCTAGATAAAGGCTAATCTTTCTTGAAGTCTTGATATACGATAATCTGTCCAAATAACTTGAACATCACACACCAAAATTCGTCATGCACTTAACGTTTGATACGACTTTAGTGTAGAGTTGTCTAGTCAAGAGTCACATTTCATTACTCACATGTAAAGGTAAGAGGCCCTACTTATAAAAGAAATTCGCCTTATCCTTTTTAAAAAGGACAACAAATGGATGGCTAACATCACTAGTCTATTTTCCTAGTTTGGACATGATCAACATTTGCATTAGAGAGGGTTCTAAATTAGAAGATAATCTAGTGATTGGTTTGAAACTCCAAATGTAAAAAGCTACAGCATTTGGGCCACTTTGTGATAGAGAGATGAATCTCTCTTAACCTATGCCCCTATACATATAGCAGCTCTTGGGATTCACAATGACATCTAGATTGTTTCAAACTGCAATTGCATCTAAAATCTCCAACATTGCTTTTACACTTTCCACTAGAGTCTAATAGTGGTAGGTGTAGTTTCAACTTGCATCAAGTCTCTTTCAACTCATGTTAACACTAGAGCTCTTTGGAGAAACTCGCTCTCCCTGCCTCCCTCCCTCCCTCCCTCCCTCCCTCCCTCCCTCCCTCCCTCCCTCCCTCCCTCCCTCCCTCCCTCCCTCTCTCTCTCTCTCGCTCTCTCTCTCTCTCTCTCTCTCTCTCTCTCTCTCTCTCTCTCTCTCTCTCTCTCTCTCTCTCTCTCTCTCTCTCTCTCTCTCTCTCTCTCTCTCTCTCTCTCTCTCCCCTGCATCCCTCGCCATCCCCTCCTCTCCCCTCCTATTGCCACCCGCCCCCGCCCACACAATAGCGCACAGCCCCCCTGCCATTCACTCCCGCGTAGCGGCTCTCTCTCTCTCTCTCTCTCTCTCTCTCTCTCTCTCTCTCTCTCTCTCTCTCTCTCTCTCTCTCTCTCTCTCTCTCTCTATCTCTCCCCCCCACATTCCCCTCCTCTCCTCTCCTGCTACCCCCACTGTCCCCTCCTCTCCCCTCCCATCCCCTCCCACCTATCCATAGCCCCCCCCCCCTGCCATCCTAACCCCGGTGCCACCCCCACTTGCAGTCCCCCGTGAATCACAGTGATGCCTTGCGATGGAATTATTATAGATTTATACTTTAGTGGTTGATCTTCAATACCAATGGAGAGCTTGAAGGCGCATCTCGTAGTCGAGATGATGGGAACAAATTGACAGGAGCGTTGGGAGGCCTGCACATTAGGAAAATGCCTCACACCATTACCTTGCCCCTCCGAAATCCTTGTTCGTGTTCTTTGTACACCTCTGAATCCGCCCAATGTTTTTTCTCTGCAAGGCTTTTAACCCACCTAGCACCCTAAAGAATACCCATGTGTGCAAGACATAGAAGGCATGGGAATCATTGAGCAACTAGGCGAGGACGTGCACAACATTTTCGAGGGATAGCGTGTGATTCCATTTAGTGATAATGCTGATCAAACTTGGCAAGGGCTGTAACAGGAGGTCATAGTGGTTCCAGCCACGCGTGTTATCCCCGTTCCTAACTTTATACCAAACGAAGTGGCTGCGGCTTCAGTCTTGGGTCGAATGTTTATTCAATATGCGCATCATCAGGGCATCAACACAATCGATCTAGTCCGCGGAAATGAACTCATAGAGGAATAAAGGCCCTTGGGGTAGATGAGGTCATCATATTTAACACCCACAACCTCCCACAACCCACCCCCTATTCCCACCCACAACCTCCCACACCCCCCACAATCTCCCACAACTCCGCAAACCCTCCCGCATCCCTCCCCCTATTCCCACCCACAACCTCCCACACTCCCTGCCCCCCCACAATCTCCCACATCCCACCCCCTATTCCCACCCACAACCTCCCACATGCCCCCACAATCTCCCACTCCCCACAACCTCCTACAGCCCACCGCCTATTCCCACCCACAACCTCCCGAAGCTCACCACCTATTCCCACCAACAACCTTTCACACCCCCCACAATCTTCCACATCCCACCCCCTATTCCCACACACAACCTCCCACACCCCCCCACAATCTCCCACAACTCCCCACAACCTCTCGCAGCCCACCCTCTATTCCCACCCACACCCTCCTGTAGCCCACCCCCATATTCCCACCCACAACCTCCCACACCCCCCACAATCTCTGACAACTCCCCACAACCTCTCGCAGCCCACCCCATATTCCCATCCACAACCTCCCACACCCCCCACAATATCCCACATCCCACCCCCTATTCCCACCCACAACCTCCCACACCCCTCCACAATCTCCCACAAGTCCCCACAACCTCCCGCAGCCCACCTCCTATTCCCACCCAAAACCTCCCGCAGGCCACCCCCTATTCCCACCCACAGCCTGCCACACCCCCCACAATGTCCCACATCCCCCCCCCCCCCCCTATTCCCACCCACAACCTCCGACACCCCCCCAAAATCTCCATCAACTCCCCACGACCTCCCGCAGCCCACTATCTATTCCCACCCACAACCTCCCGCAGCCCACCCCCTATTCCCACCCACAACCTCCCAAACCCCCCCACAATCTCCCACAACTCCCCACAACCTCCCTAAGCCCATCCTCTATTCCTACCCACAACCTCCCGTAGCCCACCCCCTATTCCCACGCACAACCTCCCACACCCCCCACAATCTCCCACATCCCACCCCCTATTCCCACCCACAACCTCCCACACCCCCCCACAATCTCCCACAACTCCCCACAACCTCCTACAACCCACCCCCTATTCCCACCCACAACCTCCCACCCCGCCCACAATCTCCCACAACTCCCCATATCTTCCCACACCGCCCCCCCCCCCCCCCCCCCCCCACAATCTCCCACAACTCACCACAACCTCCCGCAGCCCACCCCCCATTCCCACCCACAATCTCCCACACCCCCCCACAATCTCCCACATCCCACCCCATATTCCCACCAAAAACCTCCCACACCACCCCCCCCTAGAATCTCCCACATCCCACCCCCTATTCCCACCACAACCTCCCACACCCCGCGACAATCTCCCACAACTTCCCACAACCTCCTGCAGCCCATGCGTTATTCCCACCGACAACCTCCCGCAGCCACTGCCTATTCCCACCCACAACCTCCCACACCCCCCGCCCACAATCTCCCATAATTCCCGACAACCTCCCGCAACCCACCCCCTATTCCCACCCACAACCTCCCGCAGCCGACCCCCTATTCCCACCGACAAACTCCCACACCCCCCCACAACTTCCCACCACTCCACCCACACCTCCCACACCAGCCACCATCTCTCCTACTCAATATGTAAGGGTCAAAAGCTACTACAAAAATTACGTGAAGGATGTGCTTCTCAGGGTCATTCGAATATCATAGGCGGCACAAAATGAGGATCTCATCTTGCATGCAAAAGTGACAGTAAAAGTGTAAGTGGTAAAAGTGAAAGTAGAGAAATGACTGTTGCCACCAACCATGCATGACGACTGCCTATTTTTGAGGATCCAATTCAAGACTGGTCGCATATTTGATCTACCCCTCCAATTTTGGGCAATCAATCGGTGCATGATTAGTGGATGTGAGGAATCCGCAAGGCCCTCTTGGCCTAATAGAGCCTATAAAAGCAATGGACTTTTGTTCATTTAGGATATACATATACCTACATATATACAGCGGTCCTCTCTTTGCACTCTCTAGCTACAAGCCTACTCTATGGTGAGGATACAGAGCGTGGGCTTCCTAGTGGAGGGCTAATAGCACTATAGTGTGAAGATGGTGGCCTGGTTTTGTCATTTAGTGTGAGTCAGTGGTATTTTCATGCTCTTTCCCTTAGAGCAAGTCTTCATACTTTGTATTGATCAGTGCCATTCTGCGTCTAGTTGTGTTCATTATGCGGATTGAATGAATCTCTTGTATTGATGTTGTTTAGTTCTAGAGTGGCATGTTAGCCCAGAGCATCAACTTTAGAGGAATTCTTTTGCCTATATTGTAATCCTGTGTGTGAACAAAGGAGTGGTTTCGTCCTTTAGTATTGCCATTTTCATTGATCTTTTGTGCAATTATTGTGATCTGCCTGCTCACAGAAATGTTAAAGGGTATACTTCCCTAAGCAGGACCTCCCTTGAGTAGGCGAAGTACTCGAAGTGCATATTTTCCGCTTTTATTAAAAGTGGATACCCCAGTACTTCCTCTACAGTTTGGCATGCCCGGTGGGACACTTGCATTTGTGTGAGAGGCCCTGAGGATAGTAAATAGTCCCTTTTTTCAGTATTTTTGCCCTATTGCATTTGCAAGTAGGTACATGACCCATACGCGAGTAGATAAGGAGCCTCTTCATGTATGAAGGAGCCTTAAAAAGTCAGCTATATCTTTGACTAGTGAACCTAGCTCCCCTCTACCCTCCTTGAATTTATCTATTGATTTGGGTGCGACACCACTGTCAAAGGAGAAGCATAGGAGAACATTAGATTTCTCCTCAGATACGTTGGAAGAAACACCAGTGCAAATCGAGGATCTCTCTCATTTACTCTCCAGGCTCAATATCAAGTTCCCTACCTTCAAGGGACAAGCTTATGAGGATGCAGATGATCATGTGAGGAGGTTCATCCCCTTATGCCGTGGATGAGGTTTGCAGAATAGAGAGGATGCAATGCTGGTACTCTTCCCATCCACATTGGAAGGCCTTGCTGACAAATGGTACAGTCAATATGCAGATGGCCATTTTGCTACATGGGAGACTCTGAAGACGGCATTCTCACGGACATCTTGACCTAGTGACTCCTCGAAAAGAGCTCTAGACGAGCTCGAGAATCTAAGGCTAAGATCAGGTGAATCCTTCCATGAACTTCATACTAGGACAAAAGCGCTTGTTGCACATCTTCCACATGCTCCAGGTGATTTCTTGGTTAAAAAATGGATAGAAAAAGCTTTGCCCAGGTCATCTCAACAGAAGTTACGTGAGTCTCTTAGATTGGATGCAACCCTCAATGATTTTGTTGCAGCAGCATCACACATTGAAGAAGTTAGGCAACATTTTGAAGGGGATACACAACTGAATTATGCTACAGAACTAGACCCTATTGGGCAACTAAGGAAGGAACTAGAGGCATTGAGAATGCAACAAAATCAACAAGCATAGAAGGTCTTTCCACCACTGCGTCGTACTGATGATGAAGTAGCCCAACTTCGCCGTGAGTTAGAACATTTGCGGACCACTCAGGATATAAGAAGGCAGATTTGGTGTACAATATGTAACAACAATGGACATTCCAATGCCAATTTTCCTAACAAGGTAAGCTATCAATTTTGTGGAAAGGATGGTCTTGAAGCTAGAGACTGTTACTACCTCAAGGGTACACAACAACAAGGTAACCCTCAAGCTCTGGATTCGTATTATGCTAGTACTTCAAGTGCACCTAATAGAGAGGAGAATCGCCCAATGAAGCCTAGATATAATAGGCCTTTGATGTGTTATTGTTTTGGTGAGTATGGCCATATGCAAAATAGATGTTCCCTTCCAAAAGATGCACCTCCTTGTCAGCATTGTCTAGAGGCTAAGGATCACTATACCAAAGACTGCCTAAGAAGCCGTCCTGCTCCAATCCACATGATTGCAGTCTCTCCACAAGAAGAAGGTATGACCACTCAGTCTTATGTTGTTTCATCCTCTGCAATGCCCATGATGACTAGAGCCACACAAGCAGTAGCAATCTGTAGAGAGGAACAACAAGGACTCCAAGATAAAGAGGAGGAAAAGAAGGCTGGGTGGAAGGGCCAAGCAGAAATTGAAGGAGCTTAGGAAAGGATGGCTACTTCTCTAAGGGACCAACTAACAAGTTTGCAGGAAGACACTCATGAGGTAAACATTGAATAGATATTGAAAGGTATTCATCACAAGGTTAGTCTGTACAAACTCATAAAGATGGATTCAAAAATAAGGAGTGACCTATTAAAGATTTTAACCTCTACTCCCTTGATCCACCCACCGAGCATAGAAGGTTTCATGGTTGATTTTCCCCCTGCACCCCTGGCGGACTACCAAAGCTCAAGGTTATCTATTCAAATAAAGGATGAAGCTCTCACAAGCGTAATTATAGATGGAGGCTCTAGAATTAACTTAATGCCAGATTTCACAATGAGGAAACTGAATTTGAACCCCACCAAGATGGCACCATTCATAGTTACACTAGCTGATCAGCATCGGGTTATGCCACTTGGCATTATTGAAAAGGTACTAATGATAGTACAGGGTTGTCACTTTGTTCTAGATTTTTTTGTTATTGCACTTCCACAGGAGACTTCTTATCCGTTACTCATGGGAAGACCTTGGTTGAGGCAAGCAAAAGCTTTGCAAGATTGGGGAAAAAACAAACTGTGGATTTCAACAAGCACCAATAGCTAACTATAACTACATTTGGAAGAAGGATTTGACTCAGGGAAAACTACTAGGTATATTGTGGACACTCAAGTAATGCCCTCTCTACCCCAAGAAGAAGATACATTATTGAATTGGATGATGGAAATTGCAGAGTGTTGCACGGTGGAGATCAATGAAATAGAGGAAGAAGTTGCAGATAAAGGAGTTGCGGGAAAAGGCCATGAAGTTCACAAGGAGTTGGAGAATGAGAGTTTGCAGGAGAATACAAACTTTGAAGAGACAACAAATATAGAAGTATCCATGATGGAAAGTTATGAGCCTAAGTGTAGAGAAGATCTTCCCTTTTCAGATATACCTCAAGGATGGACCAGAGAACATATTGCAGAATATAAGCTAAAATCCACTCCCGCATATAGTGGAGATGATTTTTCAAACAAGACTAGTCTTGAAACACTCGTTCAAGAAGTAAATCTAGGGGATGAAGAGAACCCTCAAGTAGTCCATTGGCCTCTTAGCTATGGCATTATCCTCCTTTAATGCAGAAGGTAACTTCTTTACTTTTTGCTTACAAAAATGTCTTTGCATGGTTCTACAAAGATCAAACAAGGATACCAGAGGAGCTTGGATTACATCGGATACCCTTAGTTGAGGGAGCCACACCTGCAAGAAGTAGGCCATATGGACTCAATCGAAAGTATGCAGAGGCGATAAAGTTGGAAATTACAAAACTAGAAGAAGTAGGTATAATTGTTCGAGTAGAACATTCTAGGTGGCTTTCTTCTATGGTTACTGTACCCAAGAAAAATAGTGGAAAAATAAGAGTGGATTTCCTCAGCCCTTCAGAGAGCAAGTACTTGAGGAAGTAGCCAGTCAACCTTTGTATAGCTTCTTGGATGGTTTTAGTGGCTACAATGACATAGTGATCCATCCTGATGATAGGGACAAAACAGCCTTCGTGACTCCATGGGGCACTTATGTCTATACCCACATGGCTTTTGGCTTGAGGAATGCACTAGCTTCATTTAATAGAACAATATATCTGATATTGGGCAAGTGGTTAACAACCTTCCAGGCATTTTTATGGATGACTTTTCAGTG
This sequence comes from Ceratopteris richardii, assembly GCA_020310875.1. Taxonomy (NCBI): domain Eukaryota; kingdom Viridiplantae; phylum Streptophyta; class Polypodiopsida; order Polypodiales; family Pteridaceae; genus Ceratopteris; species Ceratopteris richardii. The sequence goes on along the minus strand of CM035406.1, from coordinate 252,844,247 downwards.
TTTTCAGGAACAGATAGAAGAGCAACAATGCAAGATTTCCATGACCATTTGGAAAATCTAAAGTAAATCTTTGAGAAATGTCTCAAAACAGGTTTGAAGTTAAATCTGGCTAAATGTCACTTTTTGGTCACTAAGGGCACTCTTCTTGGTCACATAGTATCTGTTGAAGGGATGACACTAGATCCTACAAAGGTTACTGCTATCCTTTCCATGCCTATACCACAAAGCCCAGAGGAAGCACAAAGTTTTTTGGGCCATGCAGGATACCATAGAAGATTTATACGAATGTATTCAGAAATAGCTAAGCCCTTATCAAGGCTTACTAGTAAAAAAGTCCCTTTCTCATGGAGTGCTGAAGCTGAGAAAGAATATTGTGAACTAAATTTGAGGCTATGCACTGCTCAACTTTTAAGTGTTCCTAACTGGTTGTTAGAGTTTCATGTGCATACAGATGATAGTCTTCATGTTGTTGGTGCGGTCCTAGCTTAACCATCATCTCAAAGGTTGATAGACCTATCTCCTATGCTAGCAGACTACTCACCAAGGCAGAAAGGGACTATAGTACGACTGAAAGGGAAGGTTTGGCCATTGTATTTGCTCTTCAGAAATTTTGGCATTACCTTCTTGGTGTACATTTTATAGTCATATCTGGTCATCAGCCCTTGAAGTACTTGATAAACAAACTTAGAGTGGTTGGACGGGTTTGGAGATGGTTACTCTTGTTTCAAGAATTTAACTTTGATATTCATATGAACCCAGGAAGAGAGCACTACATGGTAGATCAAGTATCTAGGACCGCAATGAGCGAGAAGGCAACATGTATTAATGATGAATTGGTGGATAGTAATCTCTTCTTAGTAGCAACTCAGACGGATTGGTATGATGTAATTCTCACTCTTCTTACTACTGGAAAACTCCCAGAGCATTTGATACCTATAGAAAAGAGAAGATTGCTCCTTTAAACCAAAGCGTACTCACTTATAAGCGGAAATTTATATAGATATTGCTAGGATGATATCTTGAGAAAGTGTGTTTATCCAGAGGAGGTAAATCTTTTGCTAGAGGCTGCACATAGTGAAGGGCATCTAAAGGGGGAAGAGTTGGCTCACAGAATCATCCACAGAGGAATATGGTGGCCTCATATTTACAAGGATGCGATCAAGTTTGCTAAAGAATGCCACATTTGCCAGAGATGTGGTCCTTCGCCAACCAGATTGAATTTCCAACCATTAATCATATCCACAGGATGGCTCCCATTTGAACGATGGGGTCTTGATTTCATACGACCAATTAGTCCAACTGGTCAACTTGGGGGTAAGAAGTATATTTTGATGCCCACATGTTATGCAACTAAATGGATAGAGGCTAAAGCTACTATGGACTGCACGGCTTTAACAGTAGCTAAGTTTTTGTATAAACGTATTTTCCCAAGATTTGGTTGCCCACTAGAAATCACTAGTGATAGGGGTACACATTTTGTAAATCAGGTGCTTCAAATTATATTTGAAAGGTACAAGGTTTCCATAAAAAATCTTGTGCCTACTATCCAAGGGCAAATGGCCAAGAAGAAACCTCCAATAAGATTTTGATCGGGTTGCTATGCAAATTATCTTTTGATCATCAAAGCTTTTGGCCACAAGCATTGACCGGTGCAATTTGGGCTTTTAGATTTACAAAGAGGGGAACCACAGGCGAGAGTCCATTTCGCTTAGTATATGGAAAAGAGGCATTAGCACCATTCGAATTTATTATCAAAAGAGATCTTGGAGCCAAAACCATTGGAATTGAACCACCAATTAGGAGACTGGTGGCGTTAGAAGAATACAGAGAAGGAGCAATGCAAAAACTTTAGGTAACACAAGAAGAGCGCAAGAGACTGCGCGACAGGTATCTTAGGACCAATGAAGTATAAGACAGATCCTTGGTTTTGGTGCATTAGGTTCCGAGAGTTTCAACCAAATTGGCACCCAAATGGATAGGACCATATAGGGTGGTAAAGGTATTACCTCATGGAGTAGTACATCTGGAGGATTTGTAGGGTAAAAGAGTACCCCTGGTCAATTTCTCCAAGGTGAAGAATTACCTGAATTGAGTCAAGATGGAAGAACTTCATTCACTATACATATCATATTTCATTTAGCGTTCGTAGTTTATTTTGGTCTATACAATAAGCAAATGAAGAAAAAGTTGCACTGTGACGGTGCAAAGACTTGATGTGGGGATCTGTAGTGTCGTACAAATTCTCTCTCTCTCTCTCTCTCTCTCTCTCTCTCTCTCTCTCTCTCTCTCTCTCTCTCTCTCTCTCTCTCTCTCTCTCTCTCTCTCTCTCTCTCGCTCTCTTCTCTATCTCTCTCTCTCTCTCTCTCTCTCTCTCTCTCTCTCTCTCTCTCTCTCTCTCTCTCTCTCTCTCTCTCTCTCTCTCTCTCTCTCTCTCTCTCTCTCTCTCTCTCTCTCTCTCACTCCCTCCCCATCCCCTGCCATCCCCTCATCTCCCCTCCTGCTACCATCCGCCTCTGCCTACACACTAGCGCGCACCCCCGTTCCCCCCCCAATTCACTCCATCTAGTGGCTCTCTCTCTCTCTCTCTCTCTCTCTCTCTCTCTCTCTCTCTCTCTCTCTCTCTCTCTCTCTCTCTCTCTCTCTCTCTCTCTCTCTCTCTCTCTCTCTCTCTCTCTCTCTCTCTCTCTCTCTCTCTCTCTCTCTCTCTCTCTCTCTCCCCCCCCCCTTCATTCCCCGCCTTCCCCTCCTCTCCCCTCTTGCTACCCCGGCGTCCCCTCCTCTCCCCTCCCATCCCCTCCCATCCCCTCGTGCCTATCCATAAACCCCCCCCCCCATCCTAATACCGCTGCCACCCCCACTCGCAGTCCCCCGCGAGGCATAGTGATGCCTTGCGATGGAATTATTATAGATTGATACTTTAATTGTTGATCTTGAACACCAATGGCGAGCTTGAAGGTGCATCTCATAGTCGAGATGATGGGAAACAATCCAAAGGAGCCTTGGGAGGCCTGCAGATCAGGGAAACACCTCACACCATCGCCTTGCCCCTCCGAAATCCTTGTTCGTGCTCTTTGTACACTTGTGATCCCGCCAATGTTTTTTTTTCTGCAAGGCCTTTACCTCACCTGGCACCCTAAAGAATACCCCTCGTGCAAGGCATAGAAGGCATGGGAATCATTGAGCAACTAGGTGAGGACGTGCACAATGCTTTCGAGGGACAACATGTGATTCCATTTAGCGATAATGTAGATCAAACTCGGCAAGGGCTGTGGCAGGAGTTCATAGTGGTTCCAGCCACGCGCGTTATCCCCGTTCTTGACTTTATACCAAACGAAGTGGCTACAGCTTCAGTCTTGGGTCGAATGTTTATTAAATATTTGCATCATGAGGGCATCAAGACAATCAATCTAGTCCGCCAAAATGAACTCATAGAGGACTAAAGGCTCTTGGTGCATATGAGTTCATCAATTTTAACACCCACAACCTATCGTAGCCCACCCTCTATTCCCACCCACAACCTCCCACAGCCCCCACAATCTCCCACAACTCCCCGCAACCTCCCGCAGCCCACCCCCTATTCCCACCCACAACATCCCACAGCCCCACACAATCTCCCACATCCAACCCCCTATTCCCACCCACAACCTCCCACACCCCCCCACAATCTCCCACAACTCCCCACAACCTCCCACAACCCACCCCCTATTCCCACCCACAACCTCCCACAACCCACCCTCTATTCCCACCCATAACCTCCCACACCCCCCACAATCTCCCACATCCCACCCCCTATTCCCACCCACAACCTCCCACAACCTCCCACAATCTCCCACAACTCCCCACAACCTCCCATAGCCCACCCCCTATTCCCACCCACAACCTCCCGTAGCCCACCCCCTATTCCCACCCACAACCTCCCACATCCCCCACAATCTCCCAAAACTCCCCACAACCTCCAGCAGCCCACTCCCTATTCCCACCCACAACCTCCCACACCCCCCCCCCCACAATCTCCCACATCCCACCCCCTATTCCCACCCACAACCTCCCACACTCCCCCACAATCTACCACAACTCCCCACAACCTCCCGCAGCCCACCCCCTATTCCCACCCACAAGCTCTCGCAGCCCACCCCCTATTCCCACCCACGACCTCCCACACCCCCCACAATCTCCCACATCCCACCTCCTATTCCCACTCACAACCTCCTACACCCCCCCCCCACAATCTCCCACAACCTCCTGCAGCACACGCCCTATTTCCAGCCAAAACCTCTCGTAGCCCATCACCTATTACCACACAGAACCTCCCACACCCCCCCCCCCCACAATCTCCCACAAATCCCCACAACCTCCCACATCCCACCCCCTATTCCCACCCACAGCCTCCTGTAGCCCACCCCCTATTCCCACCCACAACCTCCCACACCCCCACAATCTCCCACATCCCACCCCTATTCCCACCCAAAACCTCCCACAGCCCCCCCCCAACAATCTCCCACAACTCCCCACAACCTCCCGTAGCCCACCCCCTATTCCCACCCACAACCTCCCATAGCCCCCACAATCTCCCAAAACTCCCCAAAACCTCCCACACCCCTCCCCCCACAATCTCCCACAACTCCCCACAACCTCCCGTAGCCCACCCCCTATTCCCACCCACAACCTCCCACACCCCCCCACAATCTCCCACATTCCACCCCCTATTCCCACCCACAACCTCCCACACCACCCCACAATCTCCGACATCCCACCCCCTATTCCGACCCACAACCTCCCACACCCACCCACAATCTCCCACAACCTCCCGTAGCCCACCCCCTACTCCCACCCACAACCTCCCGCAGCCCACCCCCTATTCCCACCCACAACCTCCCACACCCCCCCACAATCTCCCACAACCTCCCGCAGCCCACCCCCTATTCCCACCCACAACCTCCCACACCCCCCCCCCCCCCGCAACATCCCACCACTCCACCCACACCACCCACCATCTCTCTTACTCAATATGTAACGGTCAAAAGTATTACAGAAATTACGTGAAGGATGTGCTTCTCAGGGTCATTCGAATATCACGGGGGGCACAAAATGAGGATCTCAACTTGCATGAAAAAGTGATAGTAAAAGTGTAAGTGTTAAAAGTGAAAGTAGTGAAATGACTGTTGCCGCCAACCATTCATGACGACTGCCTATTTTTGAGGATCCAATTCAAGACTAGTGGCATATTTGATCTACCCCTCCAATTTTGGGCAGTCAATCGGTGCATGATCACTGGATGTGAGGAATCCCCAAGGCCCTCTTAGCCTATTAGAGCCTATAAAAGCAATGGACTTGTGTTCATTTGGGATATACATATACCTACATACGTACAAGAGTCCTCTCTTTGCACTCTGTGGCTACAAGCCTACTGTAGGAAGTCACTGTGTGGTGAGGATACAGAGCGTGGGCTTCCCAGTGGAGGGCTAATAGCACTATAGTGTGAAAAGACTGGCTTGGTTTTGTCATTCAGTGTGAGTTAGTGGTATTTTCATGCTCTTTCCCTTAGAGCAAGTCTTCATACTTTGTATTGATCAGTGCCATTCTGCATCTAGTTGTGTTCATTATGCGTATTGAATGAATCTATTGTATTGATGATGTTTAGTTCTGGAGCGGCATGTTAGCCCAGAGCATCAACTATCGAGCAATTCTTTTGCCTATATTGTAATCATCGGTGCGAACAAAGGAGTGGTTTCATCCTTCACTATTGCCATTGTCATTGATCTTCTGTGCAATTATTGTGATCTGCCTGCTCACAGAAACGTTAAAGGGTATAATTCCCTAAGGAGGACCTCCCTTGAGTAGGCAAAGTACTGGAAGTGCATATTTTCTGCTCTTATTAAAAGTGGATACCCTAGTACCTCCTCTACACACAGCAAATTCTTGGAAGAACTTTTGTATAGATAATTAGAGTGCGAATCTAGTAATTTGGATCTAGACCTTGCTCTGGATCTGCTAATACAAGCATGGATATCATTGCATAATGGTATCATTTATCCCTTTCGAATACATAGATATATAGAGCCCATAACATGCATTGGATCCAACAAGGAAAAGAGAAATTATTTTTTGGGAAACGAGTCCCATGTGGGTAAGGATGAAATACGCCAAGAGAAGAAGACATTCTAGATATAAGCTAATCTTTCCACATAATGTTTTTGAATTCTCGATATAGGCTAATATTTATTGAAGTTTCATTTTGTCAAGCCAATATGCCCCAAGCCGGCTGCTAGGATTAACGAAGGTGAGTGGGAGGGTGCTCTGCTTCGCGGATTCGCGGGTCGGAGTCTTCTCCTCTCCTCCCCCACCCAGAGGGGGAGGAGCTTCCTTTGTCCTCTGCTAGGGTGCTCTCCTAAAGATGGCGACTGAGAGGGTGATCTACAAGGGCTAACGAAGGCGACTGAGAGGGTGCTCAGCTTCGAGGGTTTGCGGGTCGGAGTCTTCTCCTCTCCTCCCCCACCCAGAGGGGGAGGAGCTTCCTCTGTGCTCGCGTGCCCGATTTTCTCTTTCTGCATGGCACCGTTTGAATCCCTAAGAAATGGGATGTCGTGTCCGGGTGAAGGACAAAAGGACTGCATGCTACAGCCCAGGACGATAGAGCTAGAAGGGAGCTCTTCTGCGGATTTCGTTGCTGGTTCGAGTAACTTCCCTGTGTCTCTTCAACAGAGCAGCGCAGAGATTCATTCTTTGAAGAAAACCTATGCGGACTTGGCCAAGGCAAGAGCCAAGCTTGATGAAGCCTTCTTCGACATGCAACACTTTACTGGTAACAACAATCCTGCTCCATCTCCCAATAAGGGAAAAGGTAAGCTCTTCGACAGTCCTCATGAAATTATTTGTGATAGCTTGCCCTCTGAAGAGGAAGAGGCTGCTTTGGTCATTGATAAGTCTTCACTAGACAACTGGCATGAGCACCTCAGAGACAGAGTGGTCATTGGGTTGTGTCACGGTCCTAGGCCTGCCCAAGATTCTCTGAAAAGTTGGATTAAGCATCACTGGGAAGCCAGAGGTCTAATGGTTAAACACATTCAATACTACCCGAATAATTATTTCCTTTTTTTTCTTTGAAAATACTAATAGTGCCCTACAAGTCATTAGTGAAGGCCAGTGGCTAATCAGAAATGTCCCAGTGTCTTTCTTTAAATGGTATATAGGGTTTGATCCTAAGGGCCCTAAGCCTACAAAAATCCCTGTTTGGGTAGAGTTCCCTGAACTACCCATAGATTTCTATCCTTGGGTGGAGAGCTTAGGGAAGATGGTTGGCAAGGTCCTCGGTCAAAAAAGTAAAAATAGCATAATCAATCTGAGATGGGACCCCCAAGTGTTAATAGAAGTGGACATAGCCTCTGAAATCAGGCCCTTCATTATGATCAAAGACTCAAATGGGAAAAAACTCCACACCCAAAAGGTGTTGTACAGAAACATCCCAAATGCTTGCTATAACTGCTACACGCAAGGTCATATCATAAAAGATTGTCCTTAACTGCAGGTTCAAAAAATTTCGGTGAATGAAGACTCAAATAAGAATATTGGCAATTTTGTGACCAAGAATAGTGCTCCTCCTGCTAGGAAAACTCTAAATAAAGGAAAAAAAAAAGTGACTAGTAATGATAATATGTTTGGAGTTCTTTTAGAAGAGGTGCATAACCCCTTTGAGGATAGCCCAGCTGACAACCTTCACCACTCAAGTCCCAAAGAGAACATCTTAAATGTTGAAGAATCAACCAAAGTTAATGCTAGTGATTCTAAGGACAATCAGGATAAGTTAGTAAACGGTTGGTCCCTGGTAGGAAAAAAAAAACAAAGTAATCGACTTGTATACCCAAAAAGACCTGGAAAGGAAGCTTTCGATTGATCCCATCCCTTTGCTGGAAAATCTAGAGAATCCTAATCTTTCTATTGAGATTTTCAGACATGAACTTGATGCTCTGGATCATAACAAACTGGAAACTATGGAAAATGAAATGTTTAATGAGGAAGCTATGCCTCTTATGCAGGACACAAACATGTCAACCGAGCTGGCATCTTCAAGTAAACCAAGAAAGAAAGACTCGGTGAGATCTTCTACGGTAAAGTCTGCTAAGAATAGTAAGAAATGAATCTTTTAATTATTATGATGTTTAACCTTTTCATTCTTTCCATAAACGTCAAGGGGCTTACAGATCCTGTAAGACCTAAGATGATCAACAGTTGGATTATGTCTTTGCATAGAATTCCTGAAGTTATTTGCCTGCAGGAGGTTAAAACTAGTGGGAAATCCTTGGAAATCAAGCTCAATATTCTATCTAATAAATTCATCTGGTTTTCCACCAATCATCAGGATAATAAGGGTGGTGTAGTGATTGGCCTCAGCAAATCCCTGTCCCCCTTCTTGGTTGATAAGTCTTCTAGCTGCACCAATCAATGGTGTTGCTTCAGGCTGGGTAACCCCTATAACCTTTCTATCATTTCTGTTTATGCTGCCAATAAATGTATGATTAGAAAATTGTGTTGGGAAGAGATCTGTCTAATACAAGGTCCCTCCATCATGATTGGGGATTTTAACATGGTCACCTGTATCAAAGACAGATGGGAGTGTAAAGGTAATATTATTTTTGGTTCTGAAAAAAATGCTTGGAAAAACCTATGTAACCTGCATGAATTTGTGGATGCTTCTAAAAATTCTGGTTTTACCTGGTCCAATAAACAGTCTGGTGCTTCCTACATGGCTGCTAGATTAGACAGATGCTATGTCAACAATAATATTTTGCAAAAATGTTGGGAGGTTAGTGCTCATATTGATCATTCCCTCCTGATGACTGACCATAAACCCCTTATTGTCACCATTAGAACAGGTAACCCCTCCTTTAAGTCTGGTTGGCCTCATCTTGATGTTAACCTTCTCAAGCTCCCCTGCATTAGAGCTGAGTCTAAAAGGATTTTTTCCCACCATTTTAAAAACACTAGTTCTCCTGGTAAGGCTTCGGAAAAAGCGGTTAAAGATGTGCAGGTGGTTTTTACCCACTTTAAGCAAAAAGCCAAAGAGTGTAGAGCTATAAGATATAGAGCTATTGTGGATAAGCTTAAAGCTTTAGATGTTACTTCTCAAGAGTTTCAAAGGTTACATTTGAGATTGTGCAAGGAAAGTTATCTTGAAGCTAGTTACTCCCTTGCCTCATCAAAAGAATCTTGGAGTGAGAAAATGGACAGGAACAACAACCATATGTTCTCTCTTTTAAAAAAAAATAAAGTCACGGACTTCATTCCCAATTTGAAAAAGAAAGAAGGTGGTCACACTTTAAATATTGAAGAGACTCTACAGGAGGATAAAAGCTTCTTTATGGATGTTTTCTCTGGTACTCCCAAGTGGGGGGAGGACATCTGGAGGGCCAGAGCTACTATTGCTCTACAAAGGAAAAAACTGATTCCTGAAAGCCTGGTTCCCATCCTGGACTACCCCTCACTGCCGGTGAGATCAAAGAAACCATTTATAAATTGAAACCCTGTAGGTCTCTGGGATTTGATGGATTGCCAAATGAATTCTTCATACTTCTATGTGATTTACTTACTCCTTATATTCTCTTGGTGTGGGAAGAGGCTTCTAGCAAAGGATTTCTCCCTTGTCACATAAACACTGGTGTAATCAGACTCATTCACAAAAGGGGAAATAAAGATGACCTCAATAATTGGAGACCTATCACTTGCCTCAACACCATCTACAAGATTATAGCTTCCACCATAGCCAGAAGACTCAGTCCCATGATGAAACACTTTATCCTCCCTGAGCAAAAAGGATTCATCAAAGGTTACTGCTATCCTTTCCATGCCTATACCACAAAGCCCAAAGGAAGCACAAAGTTTTTTGGGCCATGCAGGATACCATAGAAGATTTATACGAATGTATTCAGAAATAGCTAAGCCCTTATCAAGGCTTACTAGTAAGAAAGTCCCTTTCTCATGGAGTGTTGAAGCTGAGAAAGAATATTGTGAACTAAATTTGAGGCTATGCACTGCTCAACTTTTAAGTGTTCCTAACTGGTTGTTAGAGTTTCATGTGCATACAGATGATAGTCTTCATGTTGTTGGTGCTGTCCTAGCTTAACCATCATCTCAAAGGTTGATAGACCTATCTCCTATGCTAGCAGACTACTCAGCAAGGCAGAAAGGGACTATAGTACGACCGAAAGGGAAGGTTTGGCCATTGTATTTGCTCTTCAGAAATTTTGGCATTACCTTCTTGGTGTACATTTTATAGTCATATCTGGTCATCAGCCCTTGAAGTACTTGATAAACAAACTTAGAGTGGTTGGACGGGTTTGGAGATGGTTACTCTTGTTTCAAGAATTTAACTTTGATATTCATATGAACCCAGGAAGAGAGCACTACATGGTAGATCAAGTATCTAGGACCGCAATGAGCGAGAAGGCAACATGTATTAATGATGAATTGGTGGATAGTAATCTCTTCTTAGTAGCAACTCAGACGGATTGGTATGATGTAATTCTCACTCTTCTTACTACTGGAAAACTCCCAGAGCATTTGATACCTATAGAAAAGAGAAGATTGCTCCTTTAAACCAAAGCGTACTCACTTATAAGCGGAAATTTATATAGATATTGCTAGGATGATATCTTGAGAAAGTGTGTTTATCCAGAGGAGGTAAATCTTTTGCTAGAGGCTGCACATAGTGAAGGGCATCTAAAGGGGGAAGAGTTGGCTCACAGAATCATCCACAGAGGACTATGGTGGCCTCATATTTACAAGGATGCGATCAAGTTTGCTAAAGAATGCCACATTTGCCAGAGATGTGGTCCTACGCCAACCAGATTGAATTTCCAACCATTAATCATATCCACAGGATGGCTCCCATTTGAACGATGGGGTCTTGATTTCATATGACCAATTAGTCTAACTGGTCAACTTGGGGGTAAGAAGTATATTTTGATGCCCACATGTTATGCAACTAAATGGATAGAGGCTAAAGCTACTATGGACTGCACGGCTTTAACAGTAGCTAAGTTTTTGTATAAACGTATTTTCCCAAGATTTGGTTGCCCACTAGAAATCACTAGTGATAGGGGTACACATTTTGTAAATCAGGTGCTTCAAATTATATTTGAAAGGTACAAGGTTTCCATAAAAAATCTTGTGCCTACTATCCAAGGGCAAATGGCCAAGCAGAGACCTCCAATAAGATTTTGATCGGGTTGCTATGCAAATTATCTTTTGATCATCAAAGCTTTTGGCCACAAGCATTGACCGGTGCAATTTGGGCTTTTAGATTTACAAAGAGGGGAACCACAGGCGAGAGTCCATTTCGCTTAGTATATGGAAAAGAAGCATTAGCACCATTCGAATTTATTATCAAAAGAGATCTTGTAGCCAAAACCATTGGAATTGAACCACCAATTAGGAGACTGGTGGCGTTAGAAGAATACAGAGAAGGAGCAATGCAAAAACTTTAGGTAACACAAGAAGAGCGCAAGAGACTGCACGACAGGTATCTTAGGACCAATGAAGTATAAGACAGATCCTTGGTTTTGGTGCATTAGATTCCGACAGTTTCAACCAAATTGGCACCCAAATGGATAGGACCATATAGGGTGGTAAAGGTATTACCTCATGGAGTAGTACATCTGGAGGATTTGTAGGGTAAAAGAGTACCCCTGGTCAATTTCTCCAAGGTGAAGAATTACCTGAATTGAGTCAAGATGGAAGAACTTCATTCACTATACATATCATATTTCATTTAGCGTTCGTAGTTTATTTTGGTCTTTACAATAAGCAAATGAAGAAAAAGTTGCACTGTGACGGTGCAAAGACTTGATGTGGGGATCTGTAGTGTCGTACAAATTCTCTCTCTCTCTCTCTGTCTCTCTCTCGCTCTCTCTCTCTCTCTCTCTCTCTCTCTCTCTCTCTCTCTCTCTCTCTCTCTCTCTCTCTCTCTCTCTCTCTCTCTCTCTCACTCCCTCCCCATCCCCTACCATCCCCTCATCTCCCCTCCTGCTACCATCCGCCTCTGCCTACACACTAGCGCGCACCCCCGTTCCCCCCCCAATTCACTCCATCTAGTGGCTCTCTACCTCTCTCTCTCTCTCTCTCTCTCTCTCTCTCTCTCTCTCTCTCTCTCTCTCTCTCTCTCTCTCTCTCTCTCTCTCTCTCTCTCTCTCTCTCTCTCTCTCTCTCTCTCTCTCTCCCCTTCATTCCCCGCCTTCCCCTCCTCTCCCCTCTTGCTACCTCGGCATCCCCTCGTCTCCCCTCCCATCCCCTCCCATCCCCTCCTTCCTATCCATAAACCCCCCCCCCATCCTGATACCGCTGCCACCCCCACTCGCAGTCCCCCGCGAGGCATAGTGATGCCTTGCGATGGAATTATTATAGATTGATACTTTAATTGTTGATCTTGAACACCAATGGCGAGCTTGAAGGTGCATCTCGTAGTCGAGATGATGGGAAAGAATCCAAAGGAGCCTTGGGAGGCCTGCAGATCAGGGAAACACCTCACACCATCGCCTTGCCCCTTCGAAATCCTTGTTCGTGCTCTTTGTACACTTGTGATCCCGCCAATGTTTTTTTTTCTGCAAGGCCTTTACCTCACCTGGCACCCTAAAGAATACCCCTCGTGCAAGGCATAGAAGGCATGGGAATCATTGAGCAACTAGGTGAGGACGTGCACAATGTTTTCGAGGGACAACATGTGATTCCATTTAGTGATAATGTAGATCAAACTCGGCAAGGGCTGTGGCAGGAGTTCATAGTGGTTCCAGCCACGCGCGTTATCCCCGTTCTTGACTTTATACCAAACGAAGTGGCTACAACTTCAGTCTTGGGTCGAATGTTTATTAAATATTTGCATCATGAGGGCATCAAGACAATCAATCTAGTCCGCCAAAATGAACTCATAGAGGACTAAAGGCTCTTGGTGCATATGAGTTCATCAATTTTAACACCCACAACCTATCGTAGCCCACCCTCTATTCCCACCCACAACCTTCCACAGCCCCCACAATCTCCCACAACTCCCCGCAACCTCCCGCAGCCCACCCCCTATTCCCACCCACAACCTCCCACAGCCCCACACAATCTCCCACATCCAACCCCCTATTCCCACCCACAACCTCCCACACCCCCCCACAATCTCCCACAACTCCCCACAACCTCCCACAACCCACCCCCTATTCCCACCCACAACCTCCCACAACCCACCCTCTATTCCCACCCATAACCTCCCACACCCCCCACAATCTCCCACATCCCACCCCCTATTCGCACCCACAACCTCCCACAACCTCCCACAATCTCCCACAACTCCCCACAACCTCCCATAGCCCACCCCCTATTCCCACCCACAACCTCCCGTAGCCCACCCCCTATTCCCACCCACAACCTCCTACATCCCCCACAATCTCCCAAAACTCCCCACAACCTCCTGCAGCCCACTCCCTATTCCCACCCACAACCTCCCACAACCCCCCCCCACAATCTCCCACATCCCACCCCCTATTCCCACCCACAACCTCCCACACTCCCCCACAATCTACCACAACTCCCCACAACCTCCCGCAGCCCACCCCCTATTCCCACCCACAAGCTCTCGCAGCCCACCCCCTATTCCCACCCAGGACCTCCCACACCCCCCACAATCTCCCACATCCCACCTCCTATTCCCACTCACAACCTCCCACACGCCCCCCCCACAATCTCCCACAACCTCCTGCAGCACACGCCCTATTTCCAGCCAAAACCTCTCGTAGCCCATCACCTATTACCACCCAAAACCTCCCACACCCCCCCCACAATCTCCCACAAATCCCCACAACCTCCCGCATCCCACCCCCTATTCCCACCCACAGCCTCCCGTAGCCCACCCGCTATTCCCACCCACAACCTCCCACACCCCCACAATCTCCCACATCCCACCCCTATTCCCACCCAAAACCTCCCACAGCCCCCCTCCCCCCCAACAATCTCCCACAACTCCCCACAACCTCCCGTAGCCCACCCCCTATTCCCACCCACAACCTCCCATAGCCCCCACAATCTCCCACAACTCCCCAAAACCTCCCACACCCCGCCCCCCACAATCTCCCACAACTCCCCACAACCTCCCGTAGCCCACCCCCTATTCCCACCCACAACCTCCCACACCCCCCCACAATCTCCCACATTCCACCCCCTATTCCAACCCACAACCTCCCACACCACCCCACAATCTCCCACATCCCACCCCCTATTCCGACCCACAACCTCCCACACCCACCCACAATCTCCCACAACCTCCCGTAGCCCACCCCCTACTCCCACCCACAACCTCCCGCAGCCCACCCCCTATTCCCACCCACAACCTCCCACACCCCCCCACAATCTCCCACAACCTCCCGCAGCCCACCCCCTATTCCCACCCACAACCTCCCACACCCCCCCCCCCCCCGCAACATCCCACCACTCCACCCACACCACCCACCATCTCTCTTACTCAATATGTAACGGTCAAAAGTATTACAAAAATTACGTGAAGGATGTGCTTCTCAGGGTCATTCGAATATCACGGGGGGCACAAAATGAGGATCTCAACTTGCATGAAAAAGTGATAGTAAAAGTGTAAGTGTTAAAAGTGAAAGTAGTGAAATGACTGTTACCGCCAACCATTCATGACGATTGCCTATTTTTGAGGATCCAATTCAAGACTAGTGGCATATTTGATCTACCCCTCCAATTTTGGGCAGTCAATCGGTGCATGATCACTGGATGTGAGGAATCCCCAAGGCCCTCTTAGCCTATTAGAGCCTATAAAAGCAATGGACTTGTGTTCATTTGGGATATACATATACCTACATACGTACAAGAGTCCTCTCTTTGCACTCTGTGGCTACAAGCCTACTGTAGGAAGTCACTGTGTGGTGAGGATACAGAGCGTGGGCTTCCCAGTGGAGGGCTAATAGCACTATAGTGTGAAAAGACTGGCTTGGTTTTGTCATTCAGTGTGAGTTAGTGGTATTTTCATGCTCTTTCCCTTAGAGCAAGTCTTCACACTTTGTATTGATCAGTGCCATTCTGCATCTAGTTGTGTTCATTATGCGGATTGAATGAATCTATTGTATTGATGATGTTTAGTTCTGGAGCGGCATGTTAGCCCAGAGCATCAACTATCGAGCAATTCTTTTGCCTATATTGTAATCATCGGTGCGAACAAAGGAGTGGTTTCATCCTTCACTATTGCCATTGTCATTGATCTTCTGTGCAATTATTGTGATCTGCCTGCTCAGAGAAATGTTAAAGCGTATAATTCCCTAAGGAGGACCTCCCTTGAGTAGGCAAAGTACTGGAAGTGCATATTTTCTGCTCTTATTAAAAGTGGATACCCTAGTACCTCCTCTACACACAGCAAATTCTTGGAAGAAGTTTTGTATAGATAATTAGAATGTGAATCTAGTAATTTGGATCTAGACCTTGCTCTGGATCTGCTAATACAAGCATGGATATCATTGCATAATGGTATCATTTATCCCTTTCGAATACATAGATATATAGAGCCCATAACATGCATTGGATCCAACAAGGAAAAGAGAAATTATCTTTTGGGAAATGAGTCCCATGTGGGTAAGGATGAAATACGCCAAGAGAAGAAGACATTCTAGATATAAGCTAATCTTTCCACATAATGTTTTTGAATTCTCGATATAGGCTAATATTTATTGAAGTTTCATTTTGTCAAGCCAATATGCCCCAAGCCGGCTGCTAGGATTAACGAAGGTGACTGGGAGGGTGCTCTGCTTCGCGGATTCACGGGTCGGAGTCTTCTCCTCTCCTCCCCCACCCAGAGGGGGAGGAGCTTCCTTTGTCCTCTGCTAGGGTGCTCTCCTAAAGATGGCGACTGAGAGGGTGATCTACAAGGGCTAACGAAGGCGACTAAGAGTGTGCTCAGCTTCGAGGGTTCGCGGGTCGGAGTCTTCTCCTCTCCTCCCCCACCCAGAGGGGGAGGAGCTTCCTCTGTGCTCGCGTGCCCGATTTTCTCTTTCTGCATGGCACCGTTTGAATCCCTAAGAAATGGGATGTCGTGTCCGGGTGAAGGACAAAAGGACTGCATGCTACAGCCCAGGACGATAGAGCTAGAAGGGAGCTCTTCTGCGGATTTCGTTGCTGGTTCGAGTAACTTCCCTGTGTCTCTTCAGCAGAGCAGCGCAGAGATTCATTCTTTGAAGAAAACCTATGCGGACTTGGCCAAGGCAAGAGCCAAGCTTGATGAAGCCTTCTTCGACATGCAACACTTTACTGGTAACAACAATCCTGCTCCATCTCCCAATAAGGGAAAAGGTAAGCTCTTCGACAGTCCTCATGAAATTATTTGTGATAGCTTGCCCTCTGAAGAGGAAGAGGCTGCTTTGGTCATTGATAAGTCTTCACTAGACAACTGGCATGAGCACCTCACAGACAGAGTGGTCATTGGGTTGTGTCACGGTCCTAGGCCTGCCCAAGATTCTCTGAGAAATTGGATTAAGCATCACTGGGAAGCCAGAGGTCTAATGGTTAAACACATTCAATACTACCCGAATAATTATTTCCTTTTTTTTTTGAAAATGCTAATAGTGCCCTACAAGTCATTAGTGAAGGCCAGTGGCTAATCAGAAATGTCCCAGTGTCTTTCTTTAAATGGTATATAGGGTTTGATCCTAAGGGCCCTAAGCCTACAAAAATCCCTGTTTGGGTAGAGTTCCCTGAACTACCCATAGATTTCTATCCTTGGGTGGAGAGCTTAGGGAAGATGGTTGGCAAGGTCCTCGGTCAAAAAAGTAAAAATAGCATAATCAATCCGAGATGGGACCCCCAAGTGTTAATAGAAGTGGACATAGCCTCTGAAATCAGGCCCTTCATTGTGATCAAAGACTCAAATGGGAAAAAACTCCACACCCAAAAGGTGTTCTACAGAAACATCCCAAATGCTTGCTATAACTGCTACAAGCAAGGTCATATCATAAAAGATTGTCCTTTACTGCAGGTTCAGAAAATTTCGGTGAATGAAGACTCAAATAAGAATATTGGCAATTTTGTGACCAAGAATAGTGCTCCTCCTGCTAGGAAAACTCTAAATAAAGGAAAAAAAAAAGTGACTAGTAATGATAATATGTTTGGAGTTCTTTTAGAAGAGGTGCATAACCCCTTTGAGGATAGCCCAGCTGACAACCTTCACCACTCAAGTCCCAAAGAGAACATCTTAAATGTTGAAGAATCAACCAAAGTTAATGCTAGTGATTCTAAGGACAATCAGGATAAGTTAGTAAACGGTTGGTCCCTGGTAGGAAAAAAAAACAAAGTAATCGACTTGTATACCCAAAAAGACCTGGAAAGGAAGCTTTCGATTGATCCCATCCCTTTGCTGGAAAATCTAGAGAATCCTAATCTTTCTGTTGAGATTTTCAGACATGAACTTGATGCTCTGGATCATAACAAACTGGAAACTATGGAAAATGAAATGTTTAATGAGGAAGCTATGCCTCTTATGTAGGACACAAACATGTCAACCGAGCTGGCATCTTCAAGTAAACCAAGAAAGAAAGACTCGGTGAGATCTTCTACGGTAAAGTCTGCTAAGAATAGTAAGAAATGAATCTTTTAATTATTATGATGTTTAACCTTTTCATTCTTTCCATAAACGTCAAGGGGCTTACAGATCCTGTAAGACCTAAGATGATCAACAGTTGGATTATGTCTTTGCATAGAATTCCTGAAGTTATTTGCCTGCAGGAGGTTAAAACTAGTGGGAAATCCTTGGAAATCAAGCTCAATATTCTATCTAATAAATTCATCTGGTTTTCCACCAATCATCAGGATAATAAGGGTGGTGCAGTGATTGGCCTCAGCAAATCCCTGTCCCCCTTCTTGGTTGATAAGTCTTCTAGCTGCACCAATCAATGGTGCTGCTTCAGGCTGGGTAACCCCTATAACCTTTCTATCATTTCTGTTTATGCTGCCAATAAATGTATGATTAGAAAATTGTGTTGGGAAGAGATCTGTCTAATACAAGGTCCCTCCATCATGATTGGGGATTTTAACATGGTCACCTGTATCAAAGACAGATGGGAGTGTAAAGGTAATATTATTTTTGGTTCTAAAAAAAATGCTGGGAAAAACCTATGTAACCTGCATGAATTTGTGGATGCTTCTAAAAATTCTGGTTTTACCTGGTCCAATAAACAGTCTGGTGCTTCCTACACGGCTGCTAGATTAGACAGATGCTATGTCAACAATAATATTTTGCAAAAATGTTGGGAGGTTAGTGCTCATATTGATCATTCCCTCCTGATGACTGACCATAAACCCCTTATTGTCACCATTAGAACAGGTAACCCCTCCTTTAAGTCTGGTTGGCCTCATCTTGATGTTAACCTTCTCAAGCTCCCCTGCATTAGAGCTGAGTCTAAAAGGATTTTTTCCCACCATTTTAAAAACACTAGTTCTCCTGGTAAGGCTTGGGAAAAAGCGGTTAAAGATTTGCAGGTGGTTTTTACCCACTTTAAGCAAAAAGCCAAAGAGTGTAGAGCTATAAGATATAGAGCTATTGTGGATAAGTTTAAAGCTTTAGATGTTACTTCTCAAGAGTTTCAAAGGTTACATTTGAGATTGTGCAAGGAAAGTTATCTTGAAGCTAGTTACTCCCTTGCCTCATCAAAAGAATCTTGGAGTGAGAAAATGGACAGGAACAACAACCATATGTTCTCTCTTTTTAAAAAAAATAAAGTTAGGGACTTCATTCCCAATTTGAAAAAGAAAGAAGGTGGTCACACTTTAAATATTGAAGAGACTCTACAGGAGGATAAAAGCTTCTTTATGGATGTTTTCTCTGGTACTCCCAAGTGGGGGGAGGACATCTGGAGGGCCAGAGCTACTATTGCTCTAAAAAGGAAAAAACTGATTCCTGAAAGCCTGGTTCCCATCCTGGACCTACCCCTCACTGCCGGTGAGATCAAAGAAACCATTTATAAATTGAAACCCTGTAGGTCTCTGGGATTTGATGGATTGCCAAATGAATTCTTCATACTTCTATGTGATTTACTTACTCCTTATATTCTCTTGGTGTGGGAAGAGGCTTCTAGCAAAGGATTTCTCCCTTGTCACATAAACACTGGTGTAATCAGACTCATTCACAAAAGGGGAAATAAAGATGACCTCAATAATTCGAGACCTATCACTTGCCTCAACACCATCTACAAGATTATAGCTTCCACCATAGCCAGAAGACTCAGTCCCATGATGAAACACTTTATCCTCCCTGAGCAAAAAGGATTCATCAAAGGTAGATACATCCTTGATGCTACCATTTCTCTTTGGGAAGGCATAGACAATGCTAAAGACTTGGGCCAAAATTTTTATTTCTTCAAGATTGACTTTGACAAGGCTTATGATAGAATTGAATGGGATTTTATTCTCCAATCTCTTCAAGACTTGGGAGCTGGCAGAAGACTCATTAGAAATACTAGCACTTTTTTTGGCAATGCTTGTTCTAGAGTTGCCATCAATGGCCACATATCTGATCCCTTTACTCTTAGGAGATCCATACGACAAGGTTGTCCTCTTGCTCCCTTGCTCTTTGCTATTGCTAATGATGCTTTAGGTTGGCTTGTTAAAGATGCTATGAACAATGGTACTATAAAAGGGATCAATGTGATTAACTCCCCTTCCCCTCTTGGGCTTCAAATGTTTGCTGATGATACTAATGTTATGCTAAATGCTGATGATCTTTCTGTGAACAAATTCCTGGAATGTTTAGAGATTTTTTGTCTTGCTAGTGGTTCCAAAGTTAACCATTCCAAAACTGGATTTAAAGCTTCTAATGATTATACTCCTGAATGTGTTTCTAGACTTGGATGCAGCATTATCAAAGATGGAGAGATTTTTAGATTGTTGGGGATTCCCATGGGTTTCCAGATTTCTTTTGCTCAAAGGTGGGATTGGGTGGTTGAAAGGTTTAAAAAACACTTGACATACTGGTATGATACTAATAGCTCCCTCCCTCATAGAACTTTTGTTCTAAATCATTACATTCTTCCAAAATTGGTCTATTTCCTGGCTTGTTGGTCTCCTTCTAATAAGCAACTTGGATAGGTTATCAGTCTAGCCAGGAACTTCCTATGGGGAAGCAAGTCTGATAAAAAAAAAGTCCCCAAAGTGGCCTGGAAAGTGTGCTGTCTCCCTAAACATCAAGGTGGATTGGGCATTATTAATCCTGTGAAAATGGCAAACAACTTGGCTTCTAAATGGATTCTGAGATGTATTGACTGTAATGATGTTTGGGCATGTCTTCTGAAAAGAAATACTGCTAGATTCTGTCTTTCTGACTACAGGGCCTGGAAAAATCTCAACCTTTGGGACATTATAACTTCCCCTCATCCCATCACCCCTTTTGGTAGTCCCTTGGTTTGCAGAATGTGGAGGGCCTGGTTCAAAGCTAAAAACGTTTTTAAACTCACCAATGAACTTTCCTGTTCTCTTCAATTTTATTTGCAGGAGTCCCCATGGCTGGGTTGGCTTGCTTACTGTGAAAAAAACAGTCTGTCCATCAAGCAACACAAATGCCACAAAGCTGGAATTACTACTTGGAACAACTACATGTGTGGTGCTAGGGTAAGGACTGCACAAGAAATCCTTTCTAGCACTAATCTGTCTATGTCTTGCTTGCAGGTAATTCAAAAGCACAGAATCTTGCTGATGGAAAAGAAGGACAGGTGGCATAGGAGAACAGTTGATCTGGTGGATGTTGCTAATGTCATCTTCAAACAATTCAAACATGACAGAGGTTCTGCTGATCAAATCCTGAAGAAGCTCAACTCTAGATGGCAGGTGAATTGGTCTACACACCAGTGGTCTTACAGATTCAAAGCCCTGTGGGCCTTTCCAGATTGCAGCAAACATTCTTTTCTTCAATGGAGGATGTTACACCATGGCCTCTGGACTGGTAATAAAATCAAGAAATTTTATAATAGTGGTGGATCCTGTATATTTTGTGGCCTTATGGAGGATGTTTCACATCTCTTCCTTGAATGTCAACATGCTAAAAACTTCTGGTCTGCTGTGGAGAAGTATCTGCTAGTGAATGGTCTCCCCAAACTTAGTAAAATGGAAGTTATTCTTGGTTGCTGTAATCACTTGGATATTTTGCTGTGGAATATTTGGAGGGGATACATTCTTTGGTACATTTGGCTCAGTAGGAATGAGGCTACATTTGGTAGCAGAAAAAGGAACTACCTTATCACTTTGCCTGTTATTCTGAAAAATGCTTCTTTGTCCTGTATTAGGAGAATCAGAGATGCCTCTTGTAATAACTATGATGTCTTCAAGATTTTGTCTGAAAATTCTCCCTCTAGATGGAAAAAATTGTTAGCCGAACAGTACTCTTGTAAAAGGCTAGACATGTACTACTATTTGTAAATTGTCCTCTGGGTCAGGTGTCTCCTGCCCAAGGCACTTTGTATATGGCCACCATTAATTTAAATTTTCCTTGTTTCTTCAAAAAAAAAATATATATATTTATTGAATTTTGATATAGGATAATTTGTCCAAATAATGTGAAAATCACACACGAAAATTCTTCATGCACTCAAGGTTTGATAGGAATTTAGTGTGCAGCTATCTAGTTAGAAGTCACATTTCAACGGTCAAATGTAAAGGTTAGAGGCCCTACTTACAAAGGGAATTGACCTCATCATTTTTAGAAAGACAACCAAATTGATCGCTAAGATAACTATTCTAGATGAATTTTCTCGCAACCTTATGCCCCTATACATACAATAGCTCTTGGGATTCCTAATGACCTTTAGATTGATCTCAACCATATATACATCTGAAATCTCCAACATTTCTTTTACACTTTCCACTGGAGTCTACCAGTGATACATGTACTTGCCTCTTGCATCAAGTCTCTTTCAACTCATGTTAATGCTAGAGCTCTTTGGCAGAAACTCCCTCCTTGGCTCCTCATGGGGCATTGAACCCAAGACCTTCTCTTTCCCATGCTTGAGACTTAAGCACTCGGCAAATGCTACTATAAAGGGTGTCATATCCTTGAGGTTATTATCCATAGGACATTCTTGTAGGAAGATTTGTATAGATAATTAGGAAAAGAATCTAGCATTTTGGATCGATAGTGTGCTCTGGATCTCCTATCAGAAGTCTTCTTGTGAAGTATCCATTGTCGAATCCTCCAATCTTGCTTCTATATTGCGGGCCTATGGATCATTAGGACTTGTTGAAATAATATCCTGAAGTATGCTAGAAGTAGAAGGTAAAGCATAGAGAGTGAATATTTGGAATTGGTCAGGTTTTAGAAGTGTTTGAATTTGTTGGGTGTAAGTGTCTTCATATGTACTAAGGGTGAATTCAGCACAACGAGAGATAGCATCTACTTTTCCATGTGGAGAACTAGATTGATAAAAGATTTCAAAATCCAAGTATGCTAAAAATATAGACCAATGAGCTTGGCATCGATTCAAATGTCGAGTACTGGCAAAGTATATCAAACTTTTATGATCGGTAAGAACCTTAATGCGATGTTGTGCATTGATAAGGTAAGGTTGCCATTGCTCAAATGAAGAAATAATAGCAAGAAGTTCTTTTTCATAAATGGGATAATTGATTTCCGGAGAATTAGATTTCCTTGAGTAGTATGCCACTGGATGTAGTATACCTTGAGCATCGGGTTGCGACAAAACTGCTCCCAAAGCAAAGTCTGACGCATTAGTTTCAACAAGAAAAGGTTGATTGGAGTTTGGATGTAATTAAATAGGAGCTAAGGTAAAGGCCTTCTTAAGTGTGTCAAATGCAAGCTGAACCTTGGAATTCCAAGAGAAAGAAGCATTTTTGTGAGTGAGAGTAGTTAAAGGAAACACAATCTTTGAGTAATCTTTTATAAATCTTTGATAGAAATTAACAAAAACAAAAAATGATTGAAGATCTTTCACACAAGAGGGGATTCTTAATTCGTTAATAGTTTGAACCTTTTTTTTATCCATGGTGACACCAAATGGGGTGATCACATAACCAAGAAACTCTACTGAAGTTTGAAACTCACATTTTTCCAATTTTGCATATAGCCCATGCTCGCGAAGTTTAGATAGAACACGACGAACATGTTTATCAGGATCTACTTGGTTATGTGAAAAAATTCAAATATCATCAAGGTAAATCACAATAAACGCATCCATATACTCACGGAACATATCATTCATCATGTGTTGGAAGTCAGTTGGAGCATTTATAAGGCAAAACAGTGTACTCAAAATGCCCATATGGAGTACAAAAAGCGGTTTTCCATTCATCTACAATTTGATGCGAATTACGTTTTAAGAACCTCAAAGATCAATTTTGGTGAAGATTTTACCTAATTTGAGGCGATCCAAAAGCTTCCCAATCGATGGTAATGGATAGTATAGTAAGTTTATTAAGACCATGATAATCCACACATATTCATAAGGATCCATCCTTCTTCTTGACAAATAAGATAGGAGCTCCCACCAGAGATTTTGAATGTTGAATAAAACCCCTTCCTAGTTTTGCATCGATGTATGTTCTGAGAGCCGAAAGTTCCGGTTCAAAAAGCCCATAAATAGGCCCAAAAGGAGGTATAGTGCCCTTTTCCAAATCGATTGAGCAATCATATCGACGATGAACTGGTAGAGTATCTGCGTTCTTTTTTTCAAACACATCAGCAAAGTCTTTGTACTTTGTAGGTAACTTCAATTAACCACTAACAGCTTTTGCTTGAGAAACATGAAGAGAATAAACTTGATGTTTCTTAGCAAGTTGTAGAAAAGGAACAACCCAAATAAATGCTATTTTAATAGGATCTTGATGAAATGTTACTGAAGTATCTAATAATCCTTGACATAGAGATGTCTCACACTCATGTGCATGCTTGAGAGGTTTAGGAGTGCTCGATTCAAGCAAACATAAATGAGACTGACAACATTCAGAAGGAAAAGAAAAAGAACGAGTTTGCCAATTCATAATTGGATTGTGAACTTCCAACCAAGATAATCAAAGAATGATAGGATGATTTGGAGATGTGATTAGATTGAATTTGATTGTTTCTTCATGCTTACCAATACATAAATCCGAAGAAATTGTATCATGTGTGATAATGCCACAAGAAACCAAATGTCCATGTATCACTTCCACTATAATAGGAAACGCCTTCTACACAATAGAAATTGCATTTTCATGAACATACTTGATATCCATAAAACATGGTGTGGCCCCTGAATCGATAAGAGCTTAACTCATAAGGACTTGCAAACGAGTCTTGATCTCAACAAGAATCATAAAACTTGATGTAGGGTGAATCCTTGTGGAGGAACCGTGATTCTTATGTTGGTATATAGAGTCCAATTGCAAGGTTCCTACTGGAATTGAGCATTGTCATTTTCCGGTATGGGTATAGGCTCCACATATGGCTGCAAGTTACTAGACTCCACCACAAGGTGCCCAATAATATAAACAAAGATTATAAACTCGAAAATAGTGCTTCTCCACATCAATGACTCGTCTAAATCGTATGGAATCCAGCTCCATTGGAATAGCATGAGTAGGACGCTCCATTGAGGATGACGATCCTGGTTGTGTCGTAGGTTGGACAGGATGATGCATGTGGGATTCATGGTGATACTCAAACAATTGATTATCACACTTTATTGCTTGATCCATAGCTTCACTTAGGGTTGATGGATCTTTCAGATTCAATAGTAAATTCTTGACATCCCGTCGAAGACCCCAGTGGAAATGATCAATGAGTGCTTTTTCATCCCATTGAATGTCACAAGCAAGTTGAGCAAATTTTCAAGCATAAGCTGATGTAGCACGAGAACCTTATTGAAGATAATTAAGCTTGTTGGTTGATGTCTTGGGCTTGTCAGAATCACCAAAATTTGCTTCAAAATCAGCAAGAAAAGCGCCATAATATTCAAGAAGAGGTGATGATTTTTCCACGAGTGGAGCAAAACCATGCTTGTGCCGCTTCCATTAAAAGAGTTCCAATAAGCCCAACTTGACTTAAACGAGTAGGATATCATTGTGAGTGAAGCTTAAGAATCAACTTGACTTGATTGATGAAACTTCTCAACTTGGAGCGAGTTCCCTCAAATTTCTTTGGTAGACAAACTTTACGTTCCATAGCTTGTTGAGGACGTTCTACGCGGAGGGAGGAATTTTGGATCATGTTTAATGATTCTTGAAGTCGCATGTTTTCCTCCTATATGTGTTGTAAAGCAGCCATGACAAGATTAAGATCTACCTTTGACATGATTACAAGTGAAAGAATAGAGCCCAACTTCTGATTCTATAGATTAACGAATTTTTGATGTCACCTATTGGCATGAATTGAGTTGCTTTGATCAAGGCAATTATGAACTTGCATCAAATGGTTGCATGATTCTTGTAGCTAGAGGGGGCATGGTAGGTTTCCATGCGCTATTGGCTCATGGAAGGAAGACGAATTTTTTCTCAATTCAGCTAGAAGGCTTGCGCGGACTGCGGAGAGAATCATAGGCGGACTGGCTATACTTGAGCGGCTATGTAAAGTAGGCCAAGAGATTAACGTTTGTGTAGCATCAATAGCTGGTGGATCAAACTATAATGGGCAAGGAAACATACACAGGAAAATAAAGTAGACACTGAGATGAGAATAAAGATTTGCCCAAAACCTGTGTTGATCCATGATACATCAATTACAAAGATGACATTTCTATATAAATACATGGAGCAAAGATGACCACTACTTTTTTTTGCAAAAGATAACCACTACTTTTGTGTGCTATTTTTGGATAACCACTACTTTTGTGTGAACCACTACTTTTGATGTACTTTTGACCACTATTTTTTGGTGTGAATACGTGGAACTTCACATGGTAATGTGTGAATCATGACACCCTCCATCAACACCATCTACGCATGGAATGTGTGCTTCAAATATTTACCTGCTTGCTATAAGATGAGGTTTGAGGAGAGGTTCTCAATAGGGTTTTGGGAATACGACTTTGAAATTTTCATTCTAAAACCCACCCACATGTTGCATCTGTTTTTAGTAGAACAAGCAATCATGCCGATCAACTACGACTACCACATCTAGACATTCCAAGTTTAGTAGATTGGGATCAGTTGATAATAGATGTTGTATAAGGACAAAACTTGCAAGAACATCATCTAGCCACAGATGTTGTTGAATACTACATCAAACACTCCTTACAACAAGGGTCTGTTAGAGATGATAGATCGAGAGAGGGCGAGTGTTGGTAGTAGCAATGGCAATCAAGGTGTTACAAGGCAAGGAAGCCATAAAAAAGAGTTAGAAGAGAGAGAGAGAGAGAGTCAAGTAGGACCAAGTAGGTAGAGTAGTCTATGAAGATCTGACAACTAGGCCTATATAATTTTCCAAAGGATAAATCTTTTTCAACACTGATTTTCATCACTACATCAACAAAGTAAGAAAAGAGGGAGAGTCAAAAAGGAGCAAGTAGGCAGAGCAGTCAATGAAGATCTGACAACTAGGGCTATACAATTTTTCAAAGGATAAATCTTTTTCAAGAGTGATTTTCATCACTACATCAACATTGTAAACCATTTTTGGTAGATTAGACTCCATTTTCTTCAAGCTAAGGAGTCCTCAAGCTTGGGGAGTAATAGAAGTACCTATGTATCAAATTCCTTAACTTTTTTAGACTTTATTTGAGCCCTCAAATTAGCCTTGGAACCAAATTTTTAAGTAGGCCAGACACTAGGTGTAGATAGGGCCAAAAGATAGTCATAAACTATAAAAAGAGCTAGAGAGCTCCTTTTTGAGGTTGTCTTGTTAGAGATTAAAGCTTATGTAAAAGAGATCTTTTGTAATAAAAGGATTCCATTGCTTCATCTCTTTGTATTTCCTTGTGTGCATGTGTGTGTGTATGTGTGTGCATGATTGTGTGCTTCACACTCACACACTTGTGCCTTCACTTTCTCACGGTCATCATACCCTCCTCAAGTCTTTTTGGATTGCCAATTATGAGGTGGATCTCCTCACATTGGTACTTTCCATTGTGCTAAAGTGACATTTGGTATATTGGGTACTCCTAGTTTTTAAGCCACTTGTTCTGCTATTCATATATTGAAGTTCACCCTCTAGTATAGGACACCTTTCAATGTATTATAGAAACCTACATCATGATAATCTTATAGTTTCTTGTAGAGTCTGCTTGAGGCTAACAATCAATGAAGAAGTATTATGCCTGATGCCATTCTTGGAGAACTCGATGATGAATGCTTCTAACAACTGTTTGACATCCCCAAAGCTACCTTGATGCAAGGGTTGAAACCAAATCAAGGCTATATTCTTTAAACTCAATCCAAAAGCATTGTATAGAGTGAACAAATCCTTGACTTATTTAGCTCTTAATAGTTGCTTGAATTCTATCACATGATTATAAGGGTCTCCTATGCCA
Organism: Ceratopteris richardii; assembly: GCA_020310875.1. NCBI lineage: Eukaryota > Viridiplantae > Streptophyta > Polypodiopsida > Polypodiales > Pteridaceae > Ceratopteris > Ceratopteris richardii. Next base: position 252,816,771 of record CM035406.1, on the reverse strand, counting down.
TCAAAGTAGTTTCTTCATCGACTTCACCAGTTGAGTGGATCTCAAGATCCTAAGGTGTTTTCTCCATCTAGGTATTGCAAAATCATCGAACCTCTTTGATTCCTATGTACTCTAAGTCTTTTAGGTTCAACTTTATCTAGTCTCGATCTCTCTCTTATAGTTCTATGCACAAAGCTCACTTATGGTCCCTCTGAGTTTTTATATTTGTGACTATCAAGGACATGAGAGGATCTAGCTTCATGTTGACCATGGGATCCATTACGCCTATGTTGGGGAAGAATTAGTTAACCCTTCCAAGTATATGTGTGTCTACCATGTTCCATAACCACAAACATTATTTCAGAAGAGTTATCTAAGTAGATGACTTTTCTTGGGACTTAAAGGTCCTTGAATTTGTAATTGATTACTCTTTCTACCTCACTAGGCTTGTCTACCTTGAATCTCCAAAATGCTTCATTTGTCTCTCTATTCAAGAGGAGTTCTATGCTTTTATTCTCCAAGGGAATGCATTCAGGTGTGATTATCATGAATATGATTGACTTACCTCTAGGTGTTCTAGGCTCTCTTCATGTGTTTGCATGATCTAAGTCTCCTAACTCTAACTTAGGAATGATCATTTCAAACTCCTTTGTCGTGTTAGGTAAGCATGTGAACACATACATGGTTCCTTTCTTATCAATATAGAATCCCTCTTTGAATTTGACCACTGGGTGTTCAACTCCAAAGGTTTGGTCTAAGTTTTTGAGTTGAACAACTGATTGTCTCCAACCATCCTCATAAACACGAGCACTTTAGTCGTTGGTTCAAAAATATTCAAACTAAGTCTAGTAGGGACCTTTCTGGGGTTTGTAAATATTATAGCCCTAGACTTCTAGTGGGTCTCCATGCTAAAAGACATCTCACATTCACTGGTGTCTGAGCTCAATATGTATGGATAGTCACATAATTGTTCAACCCATGACCTAGCTATATGGTTGATACTAAGCTCAAAGGATCTAATGCTTTATGTATCTTCTCTTCCTATGTGTCTACTTGACCTAAGGTTCATATGAAGCTAAATCTTGCCCAATACCCAAGTTCAACCACATTGCAATGTTCCTTTGTACCAATAACTTGCTAATTTTTATGTAAAAATGAAGAGTTGTATCATCAAGAATACTTTGATACTGTAATTTAATGTTGATCGATTGAATAATATTCCTTTCACTTAGGGTTTTCCACAACTGTGATTTCACTACTCTTGAACTTGAGAAATTAGAGTTTCTTAAACTTGATAAGTACCTATTATCACCCTAATCAATCAATGCACCCATGCACTCTTAGCCTATGCTAAGAATTGAGTGAGGGGGTTGAGAGATCTTGTAACCTCTAGTCAAGAGCTCTTGATATTGCTCGATTGCCAAAGATGCTCATTCCCAAGCTTGCACTACAATGGTTTCTTTTTGTGACCTTCGAAAGCGCTCCAATACCCTTAAAAATATCAAGAACTTGAAATGATAATTTTTTTATAAATAGCAATAAATGTTGATATTCATGTCTAACACAATAGACAATGTTTTTCACGATAAACAATTTCTATCATGGATGACATTAAATCATGATAGATTGGTCTATCATGATAGTCATTTCTATCATAAATAGATGGATCTATCGTGATAGACACTATTTGTCATCTATCATATGTTGTCTCTCATCTATCATGGTCTCTATCTATCATGTTAGGCATGTGTCTTTCATGATAGATGGGTCCGTCACTAGGTCTTATCTATCACGATAAATAGGTTTATTGTGATAGAGGGCTTCCATCATCTATCTTTATCATGGGATGTGTGTGTCATGATGGATGCATCTACCATGATAGATGGTCACTATCGTAGGGGTCTGTCTATCATGATAGATGGTGTCTCTCACAATTGATGGGGTCTATCATGACTACTGTATATAATGATGGATAGAAATAGATATTTTTCTACTATTTTTAGATATTAGGAGTCCTCTTAAGATGTTTTCAATCATGCCTAACATGCAGTTTCAAAATACCACACTTTTTTTCCCATCATGATAGATAGATGTCATCATCTTGGGCCACACATAGAATGTTGTCGTACTTGATAATGCTATTGGTGTTGTACTTTGTGTGAATCTCTACACAAAACACTCAACAACACACAAAAACACTGATCTCATGAGTTGTCTCTTGCTCTCTCTCACAAGTGAAATGAGGGTAATGAGGTGGGATATGCTAATATGACCGAAAAGCTGAATTTTTGGTGATGAAGGAGATCGAGGTAGGAGGTGATTAGAGATGGCAGTGATGATGATGTTGAAGATAAGAACAAAAGAAACTAGAAATTTACTTACTTAGATATGATTCCAACATCAAGACTTTATGTTTTACTATCACACACTCATCTTAGAATCCCATTCCTCGGCAACAGTGCCAAATTTGGTGTCACTCTAGCACAATGGGAATACCAATGTGACGAGATCTACCTCCTAAATGTCAATGCATGGAGATGTGAGGATGGTATAATGACGTGAGCGAGTGGAATGCACAAGTGTGTGTGTGTGTGTGAAGCACACTAGCATGTGCATACATACACACACATGCACAAACAAGGCAAGAAAAAAGAGTAGAACAATGGAATCCTTTGTGTATTCATTGAAAAAATGATTACAAATCTCTCAAACAAGTTTAATCTCCAACAAGATAACCTCAAAAATGAGTTCTCTAGCTCCTTTTATAGATTTTGACTACCTTTCGACTAGTTCAGACCTAGTGTTTGGCCTAGTAAGCATTTAGGTTCCTAAGTTAATTTGATGCTCAAATCAGCTCTAGTAATTGTGAAAATTAATATGTGAGTTCTCCTAACACTCACTAAGCTCGAACACTCCTTGACTTAAACAAAATGGAGTCAAAAATATAAAAAATGATTGTAAAAACAATGATGTGTAGTGATGAAAATCATTTCTGATTACATGATTCATTCAAAAACATGTGGCTAGGCCTATCCATGACCTGATCTACATTGACTAACTTTTCTGCTCATTCCACCTTGGTCTTCTCGTTGGTTATCTCCTCCTATATTCCCTGGTCTAATGCTCCCTTTGTCAAGTGAGTCTTGGTTATTTGCTAACATTCGTGTATGTGTATATCAAGAAAAGAAGAGGCTATAATATCTCAGATAGTAGATGATGAAGGCTTTACTATGGTAGCCAAAAGGACAAAAATAACTACCCACACTCTAGGATTATGGAAGTTCCCATTAAATCCTTATCCCAAAGCCCCCCATCAAATAACAATTTCTTTAGAATGCTAGCTATCAAAGAGGATGCTTTCGACAAAGTTTTTGAATTCACCCAATTCAATGATCCTCATAATGAAATAGACATACAAAACCATGAACTAGAAAAGAACCTTCAAAGTAATGATATAATTGAAAATGAAGTGATTATGCACACAATAATGGATTTTAGGAAAAAGGGAATAGACAAACTACATACTGAGCGCTAAAATTCTATTGAGGGTTTGGAAAGGTTCAAAAAGGGATCCAATAAGTGTATTTGTACCATTTTTTATTGAATTCTTGTCTTTTAACCATAAAGGATTCTCAAAAATGACCAGATTCCAAGCAATAAAGAAAATAGTTAAGGAAGGATGCTAGCACGCAGTATAATTTTCTTACAAGAAATGAAGGCTCAAGATGAAGGACTTGCATGGAACCAAAAACATCTCTACCGTGATGTTTTTTGGCTCAATACCAACCATGTTCAAGGTAGCGGTGCTCCTTGCATCGATGTAAATTCAGTTTTAGCTTGCAATTTTGCATCTCACTACATAGATATGAATAAGTGTTGGAAAGGGACTCAACTGATAGCCCTATAAGATTTGCATTGTCTCGATCTACAACCCCAACTCAACCTCACCTAGAGCTAATTCTTGGAAATCTCTTATTACTCCTCCCCAAGCTCATTCTTGTCGAAGAATTTAACATGGCTTTGTCCTATTTTTTCAAGCACATGAGGCATGGACAAATTATTAATGGCAAGGAGAAGATGGAATGGCTTGGCTCCATTTTCAACAAGCCTTCGGACAGAAAGTTATTTCAAATCGTATTAGATTCAACTCCACAAATTATAAAAATTATAAACTCTTTTAGGCAGCCCAATTAGGAAGGTGCTATTGGTCTTCTTGTCTAGTCAAGCATTGGTAATTGTAGAATTCCCATGATAACATCAGCGCCTTGTTTGATTAGTGTGTCACTTGCATCAATATTAAAGCCCATGATTCTCTGCATAAAGTTGGATGGTTTCACATTGATGCAAGGCTTCTAAACCTTGACTATGTTCAAACCAAAGTTATGAGATAATTACAAGTACGAGTTGGGTGCAACTTGCTAGTCAAAGGTGGTTTGAAATTATCAGAGAATGTTAAACCTTGTTGAGGGAAACCAAAAGACATATCAGATAATACATGAGTCATAAATCCCATCTCACCCATGCCACATGGCTCAAGTCTATAGAAGACGATGGAATTAAAGAAGCAATCATCTTAAGGAACAAAATGAAAACTTAGAAAGTCATTGAGGTGAAGAAAATAGCCCATAGTTCAAAACTTTTTTAAGAAGAGAGCTTTGGAAAATCTAACAAAAGAATTGTTTTCACTAATTAGATAGAGGAAAGAAAAAGAGTGCATACCCAATCTCTATTTGTAGAGCAACCCAACCATGCAAAAACAAGAAAAGAGTCCTCTTATACATGGGTATTTTTAAGAGATGGTTGGTTAACAACCTCACAAGGACCCTTAAGGCGTATTGTATGTGCTAAGATTACATTGTGTAGGAAGAAAACTATCAACCTTGAATTCCGAAAAACTCTAGATAGGCTTTTCAAATTCATTGAGATCATTGGCTCCATCCATTCTCTAAAAATGGGTAAGACCCTCGATGCAAATGGACTCCCTGCCAAGATCCTTCACTATGTCTCTGAGGAGCTAGATCTTTAATCCATGAGATGTGCAATGACTCCATCACTCGTAAAGTTCTACTTAAATTTATCAATAAAGGTATCGTTAAATTATTACAAAAGAAGGGAGAATAGAAATTTTTTAGTTATTGGAGATCGATTACATGCCTAAACACTATCTACAAAGTAGTCCCCAAAGTCCTAGCCAAAAAAATCAGCCCGCACATGTGGCACATTATTAGGCTTTAATAGAAGGGATTTAAACATGGTAGATACATCATGGGCACTCGCATATCATTATGGTAAGGAATAGAACTTGCTTTCACTAAGGACAAAGTGTTTGTATTTTTCAAGATTAAGTTTGATAAAGAATATGATAGAATCTTCTAGGATATCATTGTGGAGGCCTTACAAGACTCTCAGTTTGGGCATTTTTTCATTTTTGTAGTTCAATGTTTGTTTGCCAATGCATCAAACAAAGTGGAGGTGAATGAGGAGCTTACGGAAACAATAATTCTAAGTAGATCTATTAGACAATGTTTCTCATTATCCGTGCTACTTTATGCCATTACGACTAATTCTTTGGGATAGTTATTGCATGAAGATTACTTTAAAGGGAAGCATGGAAGCAGGACTATGTCCAGAGATCATGAAGTGTCCCAATTAACCCAAGTTAACTCAAGTGGATACTTCTAGAAGGCTCTAGATCTGTTTGGGCAAACTAATCTCCCCATGTACCCCATGGAGATTTAAGCCAAGAACTCCTCCTTCACACCCTTGAACCTTAACCACTAAGCTAAGTGGATCACTTACTCACAAGAAGACATGACCTCCTAGTAAGTCTAGACTCGAGATCTTTTGTCATACACACAGGTGACCAAACGGTGTCCGTTCACCATAGATCATAGACTTACTTTATTACAGTGAACTAACAGTTCCAAGCCTCTTTCAGACTCTTGGCATCCTGTATGTGCCCAATCATGCTATCTTGTATCCCATTGATAGCCAATACATTACTTTTCATGCTCCTTGATTGTATTCTTCATACGCTCATAATTGCTTTGCAATTTGATTCCTCTCTAGTAAATGTGGAGTGTTTTCGTTCTGCCCTTTGATGTACTTCCAATAGCCTCTTCCCATCAAGACATTTGTCATTGTGAACTTCCAAGCATGGACTTTGTCCTTGTCTAGCTTATCGCTCATAAGCTAACTTATTCCATCCATGTTTGCCATTTCTACAATCATTCACAACAGTGCAAAAACACTACCAGCAACACTTCTGCTTGAAGATTGTCGCACTATGATGTGACAGTTCGACCTTAGAAAAACAAAGTTTTCATGTATGCAAAATACACAGAATCACTTGAAATTTTGGATCTAGAATACTTGAGTGTTGTCAAAGAGGATACAACTTATAACTTTGCGAATCGACCTAGTTTTGATGTGGGCTCCACCTTGCACGTTCAAAATGGAGTCAAGATGGCTTTGGAATAGAAATCTTACAAAAGTGAGTGACACTAAAGGGATAACTATTGAAACTATTTTGACTTCTACTACCTTCATACCAATTTTTGTAGCGTTATGAGGTCATTCATGAATCAAGCTTTCTCCATGCCTTCTCACGTACTCTTCACACTTGGCCTTCTCTAGGAGCTTTGTATAGCCACATTGGCTCTCATACCATGTCATGAGGAAGGAGATAAGGAAGATAGCTCACACACACACACATCCTCACAATCAAAGAGGATCACACACATAGATTGAGGCAAGAAAGAATGATCTTCTTCTTCTATCGCATAAAAGGAATGCACAAGAAAGACCTGAAAACAACAATACAACAAATGCAAAATATAAAGAACAATACATAATAAAACTCCTAATGTCCGCAAATGAGTGAGCTAGAAAGAAACAAATGTGCCATCACTCTCGATAGATAAATCTAGTAAAGTTCAATGAAGTGTCCCTCACACATATTGGCATGACCACTATACATGTCAAAAAAATGAAAAAGTGATACGTGTTGTCCTAGATCATAACATGTTGAGCTTGATATCTCAAAACTATCATCCTTTTCTGCTGCCTAATCTGCATCCAAATAGATTTTGATATCCGAATATGAAGAGTAAGGATAATGGATGCCTAATTAAGTTTCCATTTGAGACACTTGAGTACTCTCTTTGCAGAATCCATGTGTGGCCTTCTAGGTGAGTGCATGAACTAGCTAAGCACTCCCACACTATATGATATGTCTCTTCTTGTGTGAGTAGCATATATCAAAATACCAACTAAGCTTTGATACTAATTAGGATTATCAATTTGCTCACCTTCATAAACACTTAGTTTATGGTTCAAATCCAAAGGTGTACTTGCAAACTTTGTGTTCTCCATTCTGAACTTGAGAAGTAGTTCTTGAATGTATCTCCTTTGAGTTAGATACATCCCTTGATCTCTATAACTCACTTGCATACCTAGGAAATATGTGAGCTCACCTTGTGATCTCTTTTGATGAATAAAGAAGGATTTTAGTTGCTAGGTTTAAACCCTTGATCTTGAAGGTATGTAGCCAACCTAGAATTCCAAGCTCAATGAGCTTGTTTCAATCCATACAATGCTTTCTTAAGTCTCCAAACATAAGATGTATGATTAGCGTTTTCAAACCCTCGTGGTTGTGACATGTATACCTCTTCACTTGTGCAAACATTTAGGAATGCATTTTTCATATCCAGTTGGGAGGAGTCTCCAATTTCTTGTAGCAACTACACTTATCAATGTTATGATTGTAGTCATCTTTGCATTTGGTGAGAATGTTTCCTCATAGTATATACCATGCATTTGTGAGCATCCTTTGGCAACTAATATTGCCTTGTATCTACAAATTGATCCATCTAAGTTTCTTTTAGCTTTATATACCCATCTAAACCCAATTACCTTTTTATTGGGTGACATTGGAACCAAATCCCAAGTTTCTATCTCCTTCAATGCATCTATTTCTTCTTTCATGGCCTTTTCCCAATTAGGATCTGCCTTTTCCTCCTCATAGGTTGAGGGTTCCTCTAAATTTCAGTCCTTTGTCAAGTATATTGAATGCTTTCTAACAAATCTAGTATCATATCCATACCTTTTTGGTTGTCTTTTCCCCCTTGTTGACCTTCTAGGTGCTTGCTTGGAGCATTCCCCACACGCTTGCATCTTTAGTTTGCCTCTTAATTCCATAGCTTGTAATACTTTTCCTTTTCATCTTTGTGATTATCTATATCACTTCTTGGATATGGGATGTGTGTATCATGCTTGCTTCGTAATTGATGAGAATCAAAATCAAGATCATATGGTAGAATTACCTTTTGTTTTTCTTCATCATACAAAGAGCTATGTTTTTCAAACACAGTTCTACTTCTAGTGCATTTCTTGGTGTAAGGATTATAGAACGTGCAACCCATCTGAGTTGAATCATACCCAATAAACACTACCTTTGTTTCCCTTTCATCTAGCTTAGATCTTATTTCTCATGGTAGATGATCATAAGCTAAACAACCAAACATCTTGAAATGTCCAAGACTAGGTTTTCTTCCCTACCATGCTTCATAAGAAGTCATATCTTCGAGTGATTTGGATGGTGGTCTATAGACAAGGTACACAACAGTTGAAATAGCATTTTCCCATAGATAATGTGGCAACCTCTTCTCTTCAAGCATTGTTCTAGCTGATCCAACCAATGTCTCATTTCTTCTCTCTGAAATTCTATTCAATTGAGAAGAGTACCTAGTAGTCACTTCCCTTTTGATACCTTTAACTTGCAAGAACTCATCAAACTCTTTGGAGAAGTATTCTCACCCTCCATCAGATTTGAGCATCTTGAGTTATCTACTTGTATGATTCTCCACAAGTGCTAGATACTTTTTGAAGAAATCAAACACTTCATTCTAACTCTTGATAAAGTATAGAATAGTCCATCTTCTATGGTAATAAATAAATCAGACAAATACCATGATTCTCCCAATGAATGTTCTCAGCTTGGCCCCCATCCATTTCTATGTACTAAGTCCAATACATTGTTGTTGATGTAGCATTTTAAGGTTGAATGGTTTTGTTTGTGCCTTCCTAGTGTGACATGCATCACATATGGTAATCATGTGTTGCTTTGATATGCAATACAAGAAGACTTTGATCCCTACATATATCCTTTAAGTTTCTTTCATTTACATGAGCTAGCCTCTTATGCCACACTTCAAGCTCACTTAGGGTTTGAGACCCAACGTTTAATAGAGCTATGTTTTTGGTTTCTTGTACTTCAAAAGTAAAGAGCCTACCATGCTTCTCACCTCTGGCTATCTTCTTGAGGCCTTGACATGGATCTTCCACAAAAGCTCCATGTTGGTTGAACCTAACTTTCAAGCCTTTCTCAACTATTTGGACTACACTTATTATGTTTTTCTGTAATAGTGGTAACATGGAGTACATTGCTCCAAATATTTGTCCTACCATTGGAAGCTTTGTCATTACCAATATTCTCCATACTATGCTTTATGTCATCCCTTGTTTGAACTTCATCTCTATGCTTTGGACTTTCCAAATCAGATAAGAGAGCTATGTTGCGTGCAACATGATTTGAACATCCTAAACCTATCTACAAAAAATGATCATCTTCTTTGCCTTCCTTGTGGCTTAGATTTATCAAACGCAATGAGTCTTCATGTTATTGATCTTCAGACTAATTGTTGTAGTCACGTCTATTATGGCCTCTATTGTTATTGTTGAAGTTGTGTCCACCTCTACCTATATTGTTTTCATATCCAGCTTTTCCACTTCCTTTTTGGGTCTTCCCATTGAACTAGTAATTCTAGGTGGTGTGGTTGGTGTTATTAGAGATGGCACAAGGTTGAACATTCTGGCCTTTCAGCTTGTCATGCTTTGGTCCTCTATTCGCTTCTTAGTTGCATATAGATCACTATTTGAATTACCATGGTAGGATTTACCTCCCTTTATGCTATTGTTGGCCTCTTAATTGAAGAGTTTTCCAAGAAAGATGTTCGAGTGTGGAGTTTGCACATCACGATGCGATCATAGGCTATGGTGAAATATTTTCATTCCTTCTCACCTCTAATCCCATTGAGAAGTTTCCTCATGATGACCTCTTCTTCAATCAGCTCTGTAAGGAAAGTTGAGTTATCAAGTGGTGCAGTTGTCTAGCAAACTAGTATAGGACCAGCCCAAGCTCTTTGGATATGTATAGTGGAACTTGTAGGTTTGTGGTTAGTGCAATAAAACCCAATAGGTACTTTGGAACATCAACATGAACAATTTTATGCAAGACATATAACTTGCACCTTGAATAGCTCACAAAAACCTTCTAAAAATGGATGGAAATTATGACTTCAAACACTAAAAAGAGCAGCCACCATAGTTAAAATTGGACAAATTCCTCTTACAGGAGTGTCATACATAGGGATTTCTTGCTAAAATGCATAAAATCCCTAGTTTATATCAATTAATGAGGGATCAATCACCTTAACATTGATTGTATGTCATCCCAATTCTTCAAGGATGTGTAGACAATGATACTGAGACTGTAAAACTAAGATTTCTATAAAGCTACTAAACCAAATGACTTGAAAATTTGTACAGATAAAGTAGATAGTTTTACCATTGCAATGAATGCTTAAATACTTGATTGTAGCCTCTTCATAGAGATCAAGAATCTATACAAGCTGAATGAGTTTGAGGAAGGAGGAGCAGAGAATAGAAGTGGCACCAAGAAATGATTAAAGATTATATGTAATACTTCAAATCAACACTCCAATTAATGTAAAAATCTTTTTGAGTCTTTATATAGACTCTTGAGGATATGACCGTGCCTTTCCTTTGTCAATTTGATATCAAAATTAGGAGGGTTTGGTAGTTTAGATTGATTGGAATCTTTTCCTACAATCTAGGAAAAGAGAAAGTTGAAGTCATATCTAATTCATGAATGATTGATTGAGAATCAATCCCAACCACTTCTAACTTATGGTTTTTAGGTCTCTTATATTTTGTTCTACAAAGGTAAATACCTTGAACCTTACAAGAAATGATCGTAAGTGATCAACCAACTAATACAAAGAAATAATGCGCACACAAGTGCTATTCTTTAAGGTACATATATGGCACGATCCAACAAGTTATCCTCAAGAATAATGCAAGCTTGATGATCCAACAAGTTATCCTCAAGTATCCTTGATTTAGAATGAATGGGTGAGTCCCCGATGAGAGCAGGGCTTACTTTGATGCACATGTGAAGGATAAGAGTTTGAAAATGTGTGATTCAGTTTTGGTGTACACAATGAAGCAACATGCACAAAAATTAGACAAACTTGGCTACGGATCAATGATTATCAATAGGATATTGACAAGTGGAGGTGTCCAATTCACCACCATAGAAGGAGGTGTTGCCAAACTACATTAGTGGATGTCCATCCAAGCTCTATCAAGAGCCATTGACAAAAGAGATGCCAAAATGCCTCAATGTGGCTAAGAAATGCAAGTAAGAAGAGACAATAATACGAGAAGAAGCACAAGCAAAAGCCTTAGATCATCATGTGATTGAGGATCATCATCATCCCTATTATGATGGCCATGGATATCACATGGTTATGTGCTAGGATAGGAGGAATCCCTTGCTTAGCATCATTGATGACCACTCATTTATCTCAATATATGGTAGGACAAGGCAATACCTCTAAACCAATCAAAGCATTGATTGATTAAGGAGTAGCAACTAGTGGTATACACTATTCTTGTTGTTAGGACATGGACTTATCAATGAATCCTATTTTAGCTTACCTTGTAGGATTAGGAGGTGTGGAAACCCCTACATGGGTGAAGTAGAACTTTCCATCTCAATTCAAGATGTCCCTATGACTAATAAGTTTTTAGTATGCCACGATGAAGATGTCTGTGAGTCTCCCATCTTGGGTCAAGGCTAGATGTATGATCATATAGTCAACTTGAACTTAAGAAGTAAACCTCTTCATGTTTGGGTAAAAAAATGTCATATTATAGAATTAGATAATTGCATGGTCACTAATCTAACTCCTTCACATAATCTTAGTTCTAATAATTCTAATCTTGAACACAAATATGTTGTATGTGTCCAAAGACCTATGATGCATAAGGATTGAACCCTTGATGAACTAGCTCAAGAGCTAGTGGATCTCCCTTCTATTGCAAACCTAAAGGTGCTAGCAATATTTTAACCAAAGAGGCAAGCCAAGTATCATAACAAGATGGGTGCTTCAAGAAGACCACTAGAATCTAGGAGGGTGGGTTGCCAATTGCACCATTGCAATCTAACCTACTATCAAAGAAGCAAAGGAGAAAGCCAAGGAAACAAACTGCAGAAGAACAAAGATCTCTATTTCAAAGAGACTCTATAACTAGGTACCAAAGAAATCAATTAAGGGTATCCATAATAAAGGACAAATTTGGGTCTGTAAGACCTGTTTATGACATTAGATCTCTACACATGAGCTCATAGGTTCTAGTTGGTCACATTCCATCCCAAAACCCATGAAACACACATGAGATACTTTTGTAACCAAGTGAGTAATCCCATAAGGGAGCACTAGAGAGTCAAACCTTTCAAATTACCACCTCAAAAACCATGTAACATACGTGTACACTATTAGGAGCATGTTGGCTAACGCATTATCCAAGTATGCATCTGGGCTTGAGACTAAGTAACACTCTCACTACATCTTGCACCCATCACTCACATGTTGGTATTGTAAAGGGAACAAGGACTCATCAAGTTTCTTAGAGAATACTAATACGGTTCTTCATATTCTAGAAATCAGCAAATGATCATAATTTACATTAATAATCTATGGCTGAAGTAGGACGCATCTCCAAGCCCATGGATATCAACACCCTCCCCATCTCTGAACCTTTCATGGAAAGACCTGCAAACTTTAGGGAATTGACAATGACTCCAATTCAAGAACCTTCAGCAAGTCAAATGGCAAAGGTCAACCCCCAGTCACATTGGTTCAATAAATTAGCAAGACAACTTGGAGATATTGCATACATTTGGGAATCAGAGTGTGAATTTAACAATGTCTAGGGCAAATATCAAATTTTTATATGTGTTTTTTAGTAGATCTAGAACACATCAAAGCTCAAAGCTATGTGGTATAGAGTTTTACTTGAATAATATTTTACTGAACCATTATGAAAGATAGATTTTATGAGATGTTACTATCTAATCTTTACTTTACAACGGAGTAATTTGAAGGATGTACCTAGCATTTTTGTCGTTCCCCCTTGATGTGCAACAAGAAGTTCAAAATTACTTTGAAGCTAGTTCATGAAGCGCTTAAAATGCAAGGCATACATGTACCATTGGAGAAAGAGGCTCTAGTACCTAATAACGTTGAAAAACCAAAACATAATAAAGTTTAAGGACATGGGGGACTATGACACTAGACATTTCAATACCACTTTGATTATGCAGTTTGCTTTCCTTGAACAAGATCACTTTAGTCAACCACATAATCAAATATGGTTCACTCTTTACTTGGCAGAAACCTCATTTTTAACCATCATCCTTCCTATATGGATAACTGACCAGATCTATGTGGCTAATAGCCATTGATTCCATAAACACATATTCAATGAGTGTTGCACCATTACATGTATCATCTATAAGTGCTTATCGTACGATATACGGATTCATAGAGCCCTATGGTGTACTAGAACTCAACAATTCAAGAGGCTGAAAGCCTTCACATCCCAACCAAAGAGGACGAGAGGAATCACACTATGTGCGCAACGACAAGATGTAACAAAGAGTCCAGATATTTCACTGATAGGGGGAACAAATAGTGTGACCATTCTTGATCTGAGTTCCATGATATAGCACTGATGGTGCTTCTACTACACGACAAACGGTCCCACCTCTGCCCATGGAGGTTGCGTTTCAAGTATGATAGGGATTAGAAGAATTAGGAACTATTGACTTCGATCAACTTCTTCATGATCTAGACCTAGGATCAGACATAGAATTTAAAATAGAGCATAAAAAAACTAGGGGAGAAGAGCAACAAGGTACTAATATGCAGTCACAAGAAGAGGGAAGAGAACAAAGAGAATACGAAGAAGATGAAGGAGCATCAGCCTACATTGTAGAAGTTAGAAGACTATGAGAGGCATGCAACACAACTCTCAACGAAAAATTCATGCAATTACATGCATGAATATTGGTTCTAGAGGTGAGCAATGCAGCCTTACAAGATCAGTACAATGCTCTACAACACACACACACAACAAAATTGATTCAAAGCTCTAAGATGTGGACCAAGAAGTTATCACAACAATCAAAACTCATTTTCACACCCAGTTAGAACGTAATGCCAAGCTCCAATGCAACATGGCAGTCTTACAAAGACACTTGGAAACAACCCACAAAGAGAACAAGTGATTGTAGTAGTAAAATCAAGACAACTTGGAGACCACAATCAAGAACCACCCTAGCACATACATTAGACCATCAAAGTTCCAAGTTGTTCGTCCAAAGAACATCCACATTCTATTGGAATTGTATGCCAGCTTGCTAGAAACACATGACAAATTATCTAAGGAGATAGCTCGATTTGGACAACAATAGGTAGTTCGTGTTCAGCAAGCTCCCAAACCAACTCCAATTATAGCAAAACCAAGTGAGCTAGTAGATCTACATCAAATATTCCAAGAGTTACAAGCTAGAGTGTTTGCGTATGAGCGACCATCGTCACCCCTAGAAGTGTGAGCACTAGAAGAAATAGTGGAAATCCTCATGGAATAGATATATGAACACCCATATGAACTACAACCCATACATGGTGGCCTTGTCATTGATGAAGGACAAGAAGCTCATTATTAACAAAGCACATAATGATTAAAACAAGTCAAAGAGATTGGTCACACACATGGAAAGAGGGTAGTAATCCACATACAAAAAATGGCTAATATTGAAGAGATATGGCTGAAATTCCAAAATCTTCATCAATCTAACTCACAAGCACCTTATTGCCACTTCAAAACTGCAATACAAGCCCTATTTTGTGCTACTAGCTAATTACAATGGTGAAGTGAAGCTTGTTATTAGCAGGGATCCAACCTTTGGAACTTAGTTTTAACCAAAGGATGTACTAGAGAGCGCACATAGAGGCACCATCTTTCAACCAACTGTGCATAAAAAGTTATTAGAGACACATCCAAAAATGATGCACACATGTTCCCATGTTGCATTGCATATTCTTTATCACCCATGCTATGGCCCTGTACCAAGACAAAGTTCATGGAAAACAGTTTCCATCAAGGTCACAAATAATGTTAAGTGTGTAGATTGGTTGAATTATCCATATCTCGCACCACCACAAGGACCACCCATAGTGGCATATATGGTTTTCACTATCCACCATTGGATCCCATGCCTCAAGAACATGCCAAACGTAGCTACAAAAATTACCATGAAAATCATTGATCTAGTGATGGTTGTGTTCAAGGCATTCCACAAGATTAAAGCACCCTACATTTGAGTACCTCGCTTCAACAAAGGTTCCGACGATATAGAACATAACATGTGCACCACACCACCATTGGAGACTATTTACCCATGGCATCATGAAGTTAATATTTATCAGCTTGCTATAAATAGAACTTCAAGGAGACATTTGCAAGTGGATTTTGGGAATACCACTTGGAGGTATTCCTCTCTAAGCCTAGTTGTCTACTACAGCTATTCACTTTACAACAGGTCATACATGTAGAACACTATTGCATTCCACATTAAAATTTAGAGGCACTATCGACAACTAAAGGATTGATTTAGCATGTGGACTACGGCTAAAAAAACACAATGTTGCAAAACATGTTCTCGAATAGTACAGTAAACACCATCTCCAACAAGGGTTTGTTAGGGATGACAAACGCAACAAGGAGGGAAGTGTTAGCAGTCATCCAAGAGTCACTCAAAAAGGGAGCATTAGACAAAGAAGTCTAGGAGAAGATCATCAAAGAGAAGATGAAGATGGGCTGAACAAATAAAGTAGTTAGCATAGATTAGGCAATGAATAGGGCCAACCCCCCAAGTGGTGTTTCTTATGAAAAATAAAGCAAAACAGCGAGTCGTAACAAACGAGAACTATGTCGTAAAAAGACATTGACATGTCCAAAATCTATATGCTAAGACATTGACATGTCTAAAATATATATAAGAATGTAGAAGTCAATAGTTTTTACACAAAAATAACATTTTAGACATATCTTTAATGGGTGGATATCTGATTGTTATTCAAAATTGCTACAAAACATGGTTTCATTAACCAAACTACTTTGAGGCATTTACATAAGCACTAAAAATGTCTGAGAGCTTCAATGCAACTCACAACTTTGTCGATCTATGTCTACACCCTCATCATCTGATGCACTTGATTCAGTCTCATACTGTTGAGAGCTCTCTTCTTCTTCTTCTATATCCACAAGAGCTCTATCTTCATCCACGTACATACCAAATTCTGCAGGATCATGCACAACTCTTCTTGTTTTCCTATGATTTCCTATACCACATACATCTGGAAGCTTTTGTTTTATCATGTTGATGGTTGCTTTCCTCAAGTGACCAGTTTTTGTCAAGGAAAAATCATAAACAAGAATATCTACATCATCCATTTTAAGACTGGATGTGCTTCGAATATTCTTTTTCCTTTTTGAACCTGTTCGTTTAGCATCACACACCATTTCTAAGTTATATTTACCTGTGAATGCATTACTACTTTTAGTGTAATACCAATGCACCACCAAAGCCTCTATTCTTCTCTGATCAATATCTTTAGTTATCTCTAAAACCTTTGCAATCCAAAATGGTCTGGTAGCCTCATCACCATCAGCAAGTACTGCAATAAGCGTTCCAACATTTATCTCTATTAAATTTCCTTGCCATCTTGCTTCTACCTGTTTTGTCATCCTTGGGCCTACATAAATATTTCTTTCTGGTGGATGTATAAAACTTTGAAGTGCATCTGCATTACATGCTTGGGCCACATTCACGGATCTTTGTGTACAGAAATCCCATGTGAATGGAACATCAACTGGCCAGTGACCTGCAATTGTATACTGTATAATCTCTTCTTGATGATTGAAAAAGTCCTCCCACCAAGATACATCTTGATCTCCAGCATATTCTTTTGCACGCTCAATATGTCTCTTCTTTTCAATGAGTGCATGCATCCAGCTTTTACTTTGATCAACCACACTTCCACATCTTTCTGTATTGTTTTTATCTTCATATGGTGATTCTTCTGCACCATACACTGTTACAGTAGACAAATTAGGCACCTGCAATAAGAATCTGCATCCCTCTGTAGGCTCCCACCCAAGAGAAGATGAATACTGCTTTGCAAATAAAAGGGGTATTTCATCAACCCTCCTCATCAAGAATACATGGTTGAAACTAATATTGTGCAATGGAGCCAAAACCTTAGCACTGTTATCAAGGCCCATTGAGCAAAAGTGCTTAAAGTCATAAATCTGTGTGAGGTGTTGAGCTTCTGGTTTTGGAGTATATGCTTATGAGATCAGCTCAGATAAAATCGGAAGAGTAAAAGCATTGTTACGTGCCAACTTCTTAGAGAAAGTACTGAACATTTGATCAATGTGATCATGAGTGTGGCCAACCAGAAGAAAATTTACCTTAACCTTCTGAAATACCTGTTTTTCAACAAGCATGCTTAAATATCCAAAGACTGTAGAATTTTTATTCTCTCTTGGAGTATTATCTAGTTGCAAATATAGAGTTGGTGGCAAAATACCCTTCCATGATTGCAAAACACGATGAATGACAGTAACTGTAAGGTTTGGATCATTATGCACATTCGGATATGTGAAGAAAACCTTGGACATTACAGTTCCATTGTATACCAAAGCGCCAACCAAATGCATTTGCACAAGGACTTCATCTCCAATGTCCTTAGGGATGCGATAAAAATGTGGCAAACAAGTTTTTTTTTGATCCATACCATCTATCAACAAACACATATAACGCTCCGGATTTCTGAGTGCCTTACTTCGATGATGAATTGCTTTCTTTCTCTCTAATGCTTGACTGTCACGATGGTTGTTAAGAAGGTTTTTAAAATTATGCTTTTCCTGTGGTGTTGTAGCCCCTTTTGCCATGTTTTTCAAAGTGGCACAAACTGAACATTCACCCATTCTAACTTTACGAGGAATAGAAACATTGTTAAACTCCTCCTTCCATAATCGAGTAAAGTGACGATACAACACATACTTCTCATTTCTATTTTCCATGTCTTCTCTATATATTTGAAATACCTCTCGACGAGTAAAGTTATCTGACAAGTGCAACCTTCCAGTTGTAGGCATAACTTCACAATGCAAGCTAAAATAGTTCATCATCCAATTCATTGCATGACGTCCAACAGATCCTTTGGTCCCACCATGGAACGTATCCAAAATGAGATCCCCATTCAAAAACCCTTGTTGAACCCTATGTATTCTAAAATTTCCTACACCCATTGCAATTTTAAATGCAGCCCTACAGCATGGCATCCCTTGAGTAAAGAAATATTCAAAACCAACACGCGTTACTGACATGTTATCCTCAATCATTTGCATGCAAGAAACAAGGTATATATCTTGCCTTTCACTATCTAAATGGAGGAATTTTTCTCTTATGTGCTTTAGTTTCTTCATCCCTAAATTATACAAGCATTTCAAACCACAACAATGCTTCACAATATCCAATGCAATCTGTCTATCTGAAGTAAGAAATTTAAATCTTTTTCGACTTACTTCACGAGACCTTCTTTTAAATCGTAGATTGAGCCTGCTTTGCTTTTTCGTTGCTCCACATGCACTTGAGTTAGAAGGGAGATCAATGGTTGGATCAGATGGGAGATCAAGAGGTGCATTTGTATGAGCAGCATTGCACTGTGAATTGGATAACTTAAATGACTCAACAGAAAACATGGAATCATCAGCACGTTCTAAATCATAGGGATCATCACTTCTCTGGAAAGGCTCAACTGAGAACAATGAATCAATATGAGCAGAGGAAGCTGATGCCCAAGCATCCACTGAAAAGATTGAGCTCATCTTCACTGAGTTCACAGAAGACTGAAGATGAATGACCTTTTTAAATAAGTAGAAATCCGAGATCAAGTGAAGATATCACATCAAATGTCACATCAAGAAGATATGAAATCAAAAGCTTATTAAAGTACATTAAATAACATAAAACATCAAATTACATCAAATCACTTAATTACTCAAATATACACTAATAAGGGAACCAAAGATTTGATTCACTTTTGATTCAAATGAGAAACACAGTTGATTTCTAACTTCATATGATTCATTCAGTCTAAGCATTGTGAATGAATCAAAATATATCAAAGTTGTGTTCCAATAGGAATATATAATAAAATTGTTTGGATGAAATTTTACAAGAAGAAATTTTACAACTGGAATATATCCAAGTTGAGTTCCAACTGGAATATGCTATGCCATTGAACACTATACAAGAAGAAATTTTACATTTGGTTAAGATTTCAAGGATTAGGTTTTATTGTGGTCTTGGCTAGATATCAAAGAGGTAGATGAAAGTATATTGAAAAAGAATTATGTGTAAAAGAGGCACACAGAAAGTATATTCATACATTGATTTTCCATTTCAACAATGTGTTACAAGATAAATGTGAATATGAACTAAAGTGTGGAGGATAACACTATAAAGATGTCATTAATCTCACAACTTAGACCTAATTTTCTCCCAAGCAACAGACTCTAAGAAAAAACATCTACATGAGATTAGAAATCCTCATGTACATACCATACTGTTGCCATTGAAGTTTAATTTCCATGCAAATGTATATAAATAGTTGCAAGGTTCTGTACTAGAATGTTTATTCATAGTGATTTTCCATTTCAACAGTGAGTTACAAGATAAATGTGAATATGAACTAAAGTGTGGAGGGTAATACTATGAAGATGTCATTAGTCTCCCACATTAAACACAACTTTGACTTGATTTTCTCCCAAGAAAGAGATTCTTAGAAACAAATCTCTACATGAGTTTAGACATCCTCATGGACATACCATACTCTTGCCATTGAAATGTAATTTCTATGCAAATGTATATAAATAGTTGTAAGGGTCTATGAATATTTCATTAAAGTGGCTCTGAAACAGCCTATTTGTGTGGGTGCTATTCCCTGGTTAGATAAGTTGACAGATTTAGTTAGCAAGTGGACTCATTCAGCTAGATCCAGTTAGTTTCTGGTTCAAGTTACCCAATTGCCTATAAATACCAGAGGAGGAGATCATTCGCATTTTCAAAATCCACGAGCAAGAGAGAGCAGCAGAGCACAGACAGCCATGGAGCACAGAGGTCAGCATACCAGCAAGCCAAGCCTGATGGAGAAGAAGAATGTTGGCAAAAGTACCAAGAGGTAGACAAAATCATAACTAAAAAAAATCATCTCATTTCTAGGTCTTTATTTTTCTTGCCTCTAGAAATATGGATCCAAAGCATGTACAGGTCCATGCCTGGCATCGACTTTAAGGTGTAAGTCGATGCCAGGCATCGACTTAGGATTGCAAGTCGATGCCAGGCATCGACTTGTGGGTGCAAGTCGATGCCTGGCATCGACTTGCAGCCCCAAGTCGATGCCAGGCATCGACTTGGTCCCAAAAAACGATGCCAAGCATCGGCTTGCCAGCATCATCATGCACTGAAAAGGCGATGCCAGGCATCGACTTTTCGGTGCAAAATCGATGCTTGGCATCGGCTTTTGGGCCCAAATCGATGCTTGGCATCGCCTTTTGTGCCCAAGTCGATGCCAGGCATCGACTTTGTGTTCAAGTCGATGCCAGGCATCGACTTGAGGGTAAAAGTCGATGCCAAGCATCGACTTGGCCCAAAAGTCGATGCCAGGCATCGACTTGGGCCCAAAAATGGATGCCATTCATCGACTCTTGCACCCCCAACTCGATGCCTAGCATCGACTTTCACCCTCAAGTCGATGCCTGGCATCGACTTGCACACAAAGTCGATGCCTGGCATCGACATGCACTTAAACATCGATGCATGGCATCGACCTGAAGCTCAAAATCCATGCCTTGCATGGACATGGGCTGATATTTCTTATTGCTTGATATTTCCAATTGCTTTCAGGGATGCGGAGTACAAGGATGAAAGGCCCATCAAGAAGCTCAGAGTCACCATGGGCTCTGCTGACCAGCAACGTGACAAAGGCAGTGGTCACCAAGCAAAGGCAAAGAAAATTATTGCACCATTATCCTCTGAGAAGGCCAGCAACCCACTAGGAATATCCTCAGGTGGACAGAGTAGCATTAAAATTCCTGTGGAGGATCCAAATATGAAGGAAAGGTCGAGGGAGACAGAGGTCATGAAGACAGATCGTCCACTTCGGGACATGACAAATCTCGAATGGTGCCTTCAGTACGTTGAAGAGAAGAATGCAGTCCTCCTTGTGTTCGCAGGGGCCTATGGCAGAGGAAAGATCACGACAACACAAGGTTTTCAGTATGGCCTTGTTTACAAATTGGATTATGAAGATGAAGATTCTGACAACTTGCTTTTCTTGGTGGAGACATCGAAGGGATTAAGAAATGTCATATGCAAGATGGATTTCTTATGCCCAGAATGCTGTGTTCCAGAGGAGCTAGCTCAGATATGCAGAGACTCAGTGAATTTCATCAAGGACCTGATGCCATGGATACAGGGCAATATCATGCCAACACAGCACAAGAAGACGACCCCTGTAAAGGCAAGGGGTAAGCAGAGTGTGCAAAAAAAGCCCCAAAAGAAAAAGAAGATAATTGCAGAAGAGGACTTTTCTGACTCAAGCTCTAGCTCTGGGGACATTATTGTTGCACCTGGTGGAGAGCTTGCATCTGGTGTGCTTGGCACTGAGCAGAATAAGATGAGGGAGGACATAGCTAGAAGAAACGTTATGAAGAAGGGGCAGTTGTTCCACCTGCCTATTAATATTATCCACAGGCCACCAGTGGATCCAGTCACAGGGAGGAGGCCCCTTGAGATCAGGGAGCCACATAATTTGCATGTCCAAAATCTTAAGAAGAAAATGAAAATTAATCCTCATGCTACTGTTGTGCCATTCCTTGTAATGGTGGATCCGCATGAGTGCAGCTGTGTGGAGGATTTCAATGAGAATTTGTTTGAGGAGTACACTTATTATGTGATTGGAGGTTCACACTCTGCAGAGGCTCGTAGACAGTTAGTGAAGGAGCACCCTACTACATTTTTCTTTAGGTATGCAGAGTGTAAGATATATGCTGGTCTTACAACTGAGGAAGCCAAGCTTCTTGCTTGGGATCACAACAACGATAATGACTACAGGCAGAAAATGTCCTCCATAGAGAGAATTCGGTTCTTCCACCATGAATACGAAGATTGTCTTGTGAAGGAAGCTGGGAGAATACATCCCAATCTACGAAAGCAATGCCTTATTGAGGTTGGAATTGCATTGGATGAGAATAGAAAGTCAGATGCTTTGAGGAAATATGACCCATGGTTTCAACTGGCATTCAGATCAGGTGAGATCTGGGATCTTCAGGATAGAATCTTCACAATGTGGGAGCACAAGGAGGTCAAGGGCCAGAAGCAACGAAAGTCGAGGCCAGACCCACAAATTGATCTGAGGGGAAAGGGAAGGAAAGTTGACCTTTCAATTGAGGAGGCTCCTGAGGACATGAAGCTGACCCCGTGGAGGGCCCTTCAAGGAATCAAGGATGATACATTGATCATATCAACTTTGTCAAGGGTAATCTCGAAGGAGTTGAGCCTCGAGGAGATGGTGACTGAGCTCAATAAGTATGTATGTTATTCCTAGATCCTTTTTCCCTCCTCCCATGCTTCTTGTCTAACCTAGTCTCTTTTATATTTATGTGTCTGTAGTCATAAAGTGTACATGAAGATTCAGGAGGTGATGATGAAGAGGCTGGGTTGCTTTTCTTGGACAGAGGTCCAAGCAGACTATCCAACCACATCATCCTACAAAGCCTTATCAGAATATTTCATCCTGTTTCGTGATTGGGTAGATTCTCTTATCAGAATATTTCATACTAAATAATTTGATGCATTGCATGGCATCAACATGGGGGCATAAGTCGATGCCTGGCATCGACTTGCAGCATAAGTCGATGCCTGGTATCGACTTGGGGGCATAAGTCGATGCCTGGCATCGACTTGCAGCATAAGTCGATGCCTGGCATCGACCTGCAACAAAAGTCGATGCCTGGCATCGACCTCGTGGCAAAAGTCGATGCCAGGCATCGACTTAGGTCCCTAGGTCGATGCCAAGCATCGATTTTTAGTAGAAGGTCGATGCCTAGCATCTACCCCAACAAGAAATCGATGCCATACATCCGTTCTTTATGTTCTGTTTGCTGTACTGAAGAGCTCTTCTAATTGTTTTTCCAATTTGTTCTGCAGAAACCAAGGAAAAGTAAGTCTACAGAGGTACTAGATGATTGCCCCCCTGCATTCCTTGCTCACATTCAAAGAGCAAGGCATGAGAAATCTAGACTAAAAGCGAAGGAGATGGATTTTGATGATGAACCCGATCTTAAATGTTTCTCCAATCCCCTAGACCCCCTTAGGCCTGTATATTACAATGTGTTCTGTAGTGATGTAAATAATATTTGTTCTGTTGTGCCTAGAAAACATTTCTCCCTTCTCATAGCGGACATACCCTATGGATTTAGGATGTTAGGATCAGTTAATGATGATGAACCCTTCAAACACCCTCAGATTCGGAAGATGGTCACTGATTTTGCAGAGTTGACTATGTCTCCTCTTTGGAGGATAGTAATTTTCCATAGCAGAGACCAGTCTTTCTCTGTTTCAACTGCTCTGAAGGCAAGATGTCATGCTGTGGAGTGCCTCACTTGGTAAGTAATCTTCTTTCTATCTCCATGGCTTTCATGATGCCCTATGTGACTCATAGTTCTTTTTTGCAGGGTGAAGACAAACGTAAATCACACTCCTTTGCATCGGTTTGTGAGTGCCACTGAATGCATTACAGTGGGCTATTATGATGAAGTAAGCAAAAGGAGAGTCAGGGAGCATTGCAATGAGAATGGGATCTCAAATGTGCTCATGTTCCCAGCCGTTACCAAGAAACTTCGTCATGTAGCTGGGGACATGACATTGGTTAACCCTTATCAGAAGCCACAAAAACTCATAATGAGATTGCTTCAGCTATTTTCCAATGATGATGACTGGGTCCTAGACCTTTTTTCGGGCACAGGTAATTTCAATTTTCACAATTTTCATTAGTCATTGTTGATTGAAGCCTCTAAGAGGTTTTCTGCTGTTTCAGGAACGACTCTGGCTTGCTCCTTAAAGATGTTCAGGCACTGCATAGCTGTGGAGAAGGATGATGCTCAAGTGAGCTTCATTAGAATGAGAATCAATGGGCTGAATGAATGCCCAGATGAAGACCAAGAGGTTGGAAGGAAGCACATTGCAGATACGGAGAGATTCCAAGCAACTTCAAGGGAGCCTGTTCCCCCACTTGCAGATGAACCTAGGGACATGGTTGACCTTGAAGAGCCAATCTTGGAGCAAGAGAGGCAAGATAGGTGTTCTAATGTGCCAGAGGATACCAATACCCTTGAGCCTGAGGAAAGCTATGATCAGCTTCTATTGTAGATTCACATAACTCTTGTAAAACACATGAAATGTAAAATATCATTTTAATGGAAATATAATTTGGAGTTCTGCTTCCACTTCGTGTTCAGCTTGATTTATCTTGAGCATTTCTCTGATCATGTGTGAATGTTTCTTAGTATAATTTTGTTGAATATTATCTTCTCTTGGGAATGCTTTTGTGAAGTGTATTTCATATTCTGTTAATATGGCCAGGCATTCAATGGGGATCTTAACCATACAAAGGGGATGATCTTAATTGCCTTGTTAAAATGCTCTGATTTTTACAACACATGTTCTCTAACTTTCGAGTAACTCTTAATTAGCTATCTTCTGTGCTTGTTGAGGTTATAGATGTAATGAAGGAGCTTCGCGAATTCTTACATGTACCTTTTCAACTCTAATCTATTGTCCAAGATCATGATGTGGGATTCTTGGTCATGCTCAACAACTAGTTTTCATGGCAGCAAGAATTTTAGTATATCTATCTTGACTACTTGGGATATGAGATCAAGCTTCTAAAGACAATATTTACAAGAAAGACTCGTGATGCTTTCTAGATATTGTAAAATGCCCACTTTTTTGCTTCATATAATGGTATTTAGGTAAAAAGAAAAAGAGAACATGTCTTTGTTCTCCTTTGTTGTGACTCAGTGTTGCAAGTATTAGAGGTAGATTTTTATAGGGAATCTCTTGAATGTAATCAGAAATTCCAATCTCCTAGTATAAAAAGCTTCTTCCAAGAATTTCCTATGGATAATAACCTCAAGGATATGAAACTCTTTACAATAGTATTTGCCTAGTGCTTAAGTCTCAAGGATGAGAAGGAGGAGGTTTTGGGTTCAACCCCCTTGAGGAGCTAGGGAGGGAGTTTCTCCTGCTAACATGACTTGAGAGAGACTTGATGGAAGTGGCAAGTACACCTAACACTAGTAGACTCCAATGGAAAGTGTAAAAGCAATGTTGGAGATTTCATATGCATATGCAGTTTAAATCAATCTAGAGGTCATTGTGAATCCCAAGTGTTGCTATATTTATAGGGTCATAAGGTTGTAAGAAGAGTGATATCTCTATAACATGATGGCCGTGATGCTCTAGCTCTTCACATTGGGAGTTTCAAACCAATTGCTTCATTATCTTCCAATTCAACACCCTCTCTAATGCATTTACTGAGAATGTCCAATCTAGGAAAATAGACTAGTCATCTTATCCATCCAGTTGTTGGCCTTTCTAAAAACGATGAGGTCAATTTCTTTTATAAGTAGGGCCTCTCAACTTTACATGTGATTAATGAAATGTGACTTTTGCCTAGAGAGCTCCACACTAAAGTACTATCAAAACTTAAGTGCATGAAGAATTTTGGTGTGTGATTTTCAAGTTATTTGGATAGATTATCCTATATCAAGAATTCAAGAAAAAATAGCCTATATCTAGATTTAGCCTCTATCCAGACTTCAAAAACGTTATGTGGTAAGATTAGCCTATATCTAGAAATCCTTATTCTCTTGGTGTATTTTGTCCTAAGCCACTTGGGACTTCTTTCCCAAAACCTATTTTCTTTTGTCCTTATTGAAGCCAATACATGTTCTGGGCTCTGTATATCTATGTATTTGAAAGGGATAAGTGATACCTCTATGCAATGATATTCAAAGATCTTGACACTTATGATAGGAGATCTAGAGCAAGCTATTGATCCAAAATACTAGATTGTCATCCCAAATATCTATTAAAATCTTCTTCAAAGAATTTCCTATGAACCTCAAGGATGTGACACTCTTTACAATAGTATTTGCCTAGTTCTTAAGTCTCAAGGATGTGAAGAAGGAGGTCTTGGGTTCAACCAGCTTGATGAGATGGTGAGGGAGTTTCTCCCAAAGATCTCTAGCGTTAACATGAGCTGAGAGAGACTTAATGCAAGTGGCAAGTACACCTACCACTAGTAGACTCGAGTGGAAAGTGTAAAAGCAATGTTGAAGAGTTCACATCAAAATGTATATGCTAATGAACATATGATACAAGAGAAGTGTATTGAAATACTCATACAGGTGGTGAGCTCAATGTATGCTCACTAAAGTAGCTCAATGTTTCTCATAATCAATCTCTTGTCCTGCACCTAAAAGCATGCCTATTTATACTCATAGTTTGACTTTCAATTTGAGTTTTTCCTCACCTAAATGTGATCCTACACTTTAGGGATGATTTAAATTTATTCTTCCTATCACATGATCATGGGTTTAGCTCTCTAACATCACCAAATTCCTTAATCTCTTGGATTTTAGATTGCTGGTACAAATTGGACTAAGTCTGCAAACTTCGAACTGAGTCTGCAAACTTCATGAACTTCAAACTTGTACTCCCCAAATTGACCTTCAAATCTCTTCAAAGTTCTTCCTCAAAACTGAATTTGACTTTCCTTCAAACTTCACAAAACTGAACTTGGTGAATATGAACCATAATACCTAAGAAAATATGCAAACTAGATATCCAATAGTGTATACATCAAGCAATCACTGCTTGACAACAAATGTAGCATGTATTGACGCTGAATCTGCTATCTCCGGTCTTCTTAAAACATACACTAGGATCCACATATTTTTATTTACCTTAGGAAAGTTTTCTCAACATACTTCTGCTATGTCATGTAAATACACTAACCAAAATCAAGAACTGAATCCTAGAACCCGTGACTGATAACTCACAACGTAGTGTATTATGAACACTACTGGTTCATCTCTGACTGTACTCAACTCAACTCAGGATTCTCATCAAAATATCATATCTATGATGTCGTCATGTCTTCATGTATAAATTCTTCATACCTCTTTCCTTCAGAATCTATCATAAACATATATGTGCGCACCTCTAAAACATAGCTCTCTGAAATATCAAAATTCTCTTCAATAGAACTCTGGAACATTCTCCTGATTAGGAACACCTAACATGAACTTTCTCTAGAAATTATGCTTCTTCCTTCTTCTTTCAAAGCTGGAACATAAAGAGAAAATGACAAAGGAAATATAGGAATACTTGTAGGTATGAATCTGTATTCTTTCATATATGGCTGAAAATAATTCTTCATGTTTCATCACCCCCTAGATGATTTAACATTAGTATCCAAAATTCTTCAAATATATCAGAATTTATGAAATCTGGATTGTCTTCCTTCTTTCAATAAATCTGATCTTCCATGATTTAGCATTGCTACCATATCATCAATACCTGTGTCTTGAAACAAAATATAGGAACGCTTTTATTAGCATTGTAGTTGCCAATAGCTTTCATTGTAACTCTTCAGCTTCCCATATTGTAGAATAAGGTTAGCTGATCCTAACATAACAAAACATTTCTGAAAGCATTTTAGGGTCCATAATCTTCTAGGACATAACAAGTATCTTCTTCTATCTCTCTGCAACACGAATCTGATAGAACTCGAATCTTTGACTTACTTCTTCCAATCTTAAGAATCTTCACAAACAAAGGATAGACATCTGACTCATAAATACTCAAGATCAAACAAGATCTATCTAGATCTTATCAGGATCTCACCAACAAAATACCTGTAAAGAATCTGCTCTCATCAAACCTTCATGACTGAATGTTTGATTTGTTACCTGAATGTCTCTAAGTGTCTATGCTTCTCACATAAAGTTGTAAAACTTTTCTTTAACCAAATCCTTCTCATGAATCTGCAACTTCTACTTGAAATAGAAGTGGACAAACTTCTCACCTTGAGAACTCCAGAAGTGGTAATTTGATACTTCATATCTTCATATTCTACCCACGTGAAATGTGATAGTATCTACTCGACTTTCTTTTGGCTAACTCCACTTCTCAATCAAGTGATAGGATGTAATGGAACACCATTTTGAATACAAGAATATATCCAAAAATCAAGACAATCATAGAAAGTAGATTCTTCAACTCACTAGTACATCAAAAAATGAATTTTCTGAAGTTTTATGAAAACACTGAATATGAGGTAACCTTTCCAAACACAAAACCTCAACCCAAGTCTTCAACATCTACTTCCAATGACTCTTTTACCTCAAGAGTTAGACAAAGAAGAAATATACTTCTCTGCAACTTGTCATATACCAAGTAGCTTTGTATTGACACTCCAAGTATTCTTTGAGGGAATATATAGTTGCCTGCTCAATATCTTCAACATAACTCATACACATATGAGTCAAAACATATAAGCTGCCTTTCTTTCTCTCAATGAAATTCTTTGTCAAAATCTACTAAAACATGACCAAGTATCATGCAAAACAAAAAACTGCTTCTTCTTTAAACTATCTTCTTCACAAGATGTTCTCGTAGACTTTTCTTTGGGTGTAGATGATAAAATAGGAAAAATATATGGAAAATATATGAGAAAAAGATGTCTTAATTTCCCTTTAGAATTGTTGGACTTTCTTCCTCTTCATCTTTCTTCCACCAGATGATGTCAACATCTTCAAACTTATCTTCCATACCTTTTGTTCTCTTCATCTTGAAGTAGGAAGCACTCTTAACTTCTTCAAATGAACTTTTCTCTTCCTCTAGTGCTAAGAGTAAGAGAGAAAAAACATGATATACAAATGGAAGTGAATATAGAATCATGTTTTACCATCTCCTCATATCTCTGAATCAAAACTCTGATTCAAATGACAGATATGATTGAATTCATCAACCTTTTGTATGAATGATGAAGTACCTTTCTAGAGTTACTTCTCTAGATACAAAATCTGAGCAAAAACTTCCAAGAAACTTACAACAGACCATTGGCTGAAAACAAAACTTATGCTCTCCACAATTGTCTTCTTAGATGAGCGTTCTTGCCATGAAAGAGATCTCTCAAAACTCTCTAGAAAAACCTCTAGATACCTGTTTTGATGTAGCCTTTAACTTTTCTAACAATGAAAGTGTATAAAAGCACTACTTGAATCCTTCAAATAATTTCATAACTCCTCTTCTAAGATATGACCTACAAATGATAATCTGATAGTAGAAACTAATATCTGTGATTTGATGTTGATATGATTCCTTTATTTTCTGCAAACCATTGTTCTTCCTTGATTTTGAAGTAGCCTTTTCTTCATCAAGTCTTGGTCTTCAAAAAATACTTCTGTAAAGTATTTTCATACTTCTGTAAAGTATTTTCATACTTCCTACTAATAAATAGACATGTGACTGAATTGTCTAATTCTCAAATCTCTACTCATCTAGATTAAGTGTGTATGTCAAATGTCAAATGTTAGAAGATGCGCTTAAATCATATGTTGTAAACCTGGAAGTGTGAAAACCTCCGAATCTGAGAGCCTGATTGAACTCTAATATCAAAACCATAAAGCTCAAATACCAAATGTTGGAAATTTAGTAGGCCCATTAACTAATATCATAGATCCAAGTTCCATAGGTCCAGTATCTTCTCGAACACCTCTTCCAAATATGCATAAAGCATACATGTAGTGATTCTCTTGTACCTATGCCAAATAGGAATCCTCCTGATATGGATGCCACTACCTCCATAAACTCGAAGTAGTACCTGTGTGCATAAAGAGAATATGTACCTGAATTCTTAACATAAGATGCAAATCTTATGTTGACCACCACCCAATGTCTTTGAAGTACACCAAATTCTTCATGTAGTTGACAATATTCAAATACATCATGTGAATGGCCGATCCACACCACCAAGCTGCTATGGGGTAAATCCTCTCCATAAGTAAAAGTGTGAGCACACTCTTCTTCTCTAAGAAGAACTCCATAGCCCCTCCTCAACATGCTCCAAGATAGCAACATGGCTGCCCCATGTGCTAAGAAGCACCACCTCTATTGAGGTACCAAAGCTCCAAGCTTGGTGTTGAACTAGGTGAAGGATACATAAACAATGAGGCAATGGCATCTTATATAGTATTCATTTTCCCTTGAAAAGCTCCATCAAAAAGCTCTCATCGATAAAATGCTCCGTGATCACTAAGAAAAAAACACTGTTGTCCATCGCGAAGTTTACCGTTGTTTGTGTGTTTTTCGAGGAGACCATTTCATTAGGGAATGTACTTTTCCTTACCAACCACTGCATAAGGTTGGGAAAGGATATTATAGTTAATATGGAAGGAGCATTTTTTTAGGGATTGTACCAAACACCCTAACCAGATAAACCATGCCACTCAAGTAAATGTACTAGAAGTGGTAGAGTCCTCTGAAGTGACAAAGAATATATGGTACCATTGAAAGAAATTACAAGAGCAAGAGCTAAACAAGGTCCAGAAGGGTTAGATTCAATTATGCACAAAACCAACAAACTAAAAACTCCAGTGCCTCAAATAGTGCCATATTCGGAAGAATCTAAAGAAAAGTCTAAGGTAAAACGGACTCAAAGATGGAAAGATCCATGAGAGAAATTGAGAAACAAGTGGAATCAAAAGAAGGAGGAAGAGAAGAGCAAAGAGGAGTCAAATCAACCCATGAATCCTACAACTAGTAAGGATTTTATTACAATACAGAAAGAGCAACATAAACAACAAGTTGGGTTGGTTTTAGCTGACCTAGTACCCAGAGACCTAGCCATGTGGGTAAACACATACCAATCTAGGATCAAAGCAAGACCAAGTGTGGAACAACATGAGTTAAGCTATCCATGAGGAGATTTGGAAAAATGAAGGCTAGAAATCTGCAAAAAATTGATCGAAATAGCTCAAAACATACTAGAGAAACCTATAAAAAACCATCCAGAAACATGAATACCTAAGAGAGAAGTTCATGAAGGTTTAGGATCACATGACCCTTAAGAAGACAGAAGGATTATAGAGAAAGTTGAAAGCATAGCCACTAAAAACCATGAAAGAAGTTAGAGGATCCTAGAAGTAGAAGCTAATTGGCCTGAGGATCTATGGGCTAGAGTCCAGGAAGAGAGATGGAGGAAAATTGAGGGCATTGATCTACCTTTTGAAGAGTTGGAAGCAAACTAGAACCTAGGAGTGATGAATCAAGAGATAAATTGAGAGGAATAGTTAGAGGAATTAAAGATCATAAACACACTACCTAACAACATGGGAAAGTATGAGTGGAATTCAAAACTTTATCATGCTCCAATAATAAGAGCAAAAGGAAAAGGAATTTCAAGAAAAGCATCAGACATAGCACAAAAGTTGAAGGAGACGAAAATGGAATGTTGTGTAACTTTGGGAGAATTACTAAAAATCCAACGACAAGTACGTAATAAATTGGCCAAGCAACTCCAGCAAAAAGAAGTAAAGGCAGACAACAAGGAGGCCAATGAAGTCGCACATACAATTCAAATCCTAGTAGATAAAGTGGGACACTTCAATGAAGGAGATGAAGGTAACACATATCTACCCATTACTTTCCAAGGTTACACCACAAAAGCAATCCTAGACACAAGAGCTAGAGTAGGAATAGCTACAAAAGGAATATGGAAGAAGTCAAGAAAAGCAACATTACAACCCACAAAAATGAAATTACAATTAGCTGATGGTCACACCAAAAAACCTCTAGGATTTCTAGAGAATGTTATGCTTACAACATGTGGAGTAGACTTCAAGCACACATTAGCTATTTGTCAATTTGAGAAAGCTAGTAATTATGAAATGATCTTGGGAAGAACTTTTATGAGACAACTACGGGAAGTGCAAGACTATTGATGCAATTCACAAGCCTACACATTTGGCTTGTAGTTCATACACATATGAAGATGCATAGGAATCAAGGCTAGTAGTTAATTACCATTTTATCCTTTTGTAAAAGTCATATTTGACTTGGAATCTTTGTAAACACCTACCAAGAAGAACTCATGGAAAAGTTAGGAGTTGATTGATGGAATACCTCCTATAATGGAGGATCACTTTCTAGAGAGAGCCAACAATTTGAATTCAAATTCAAATTGGAAATGAACATCTATATATACTTGTAGGAAAAAGTCACAAAAACAGAGACTCATCAATCCCGAGCTATTCATTGTACTTTTGAGTATGTGTGAGGCAATCTCTGAGTTCTCTGTCATAGTCTCTGTCAATCAGTCAACTTGTGGAGATCATATCTCACGCATTTCTTCACTAAATTCAAAAATCTCTAGCTTATTGGAACCAGCTCAACGTTATCTACATGCTGTCAAAATTTCAAGGATTTCTATTCAGCCATTTTAGAGAAAAGTCCGTCTAGGTGATCTCTAGTCGAAGTGAGCAACAATCCTAAAATATCAGGGGTAAAGGTTTACTTGCTAAATTAATTTCTTTGAGCATAGTTAATCTTATTAAGTGATTCCACTTGGAATAATTAGCTTACTAGGCTAATTAGGTACCCATAAAAGGAATGTTTCGAATTCCTACTGTGCTAGTCATACTGAGTAAAAGATGCAGCAGGTGTATGGTAAAAAATAGAAGGTTTTCTTGAAGACTTGAAGTTCAAAGTTGTCTGTTTTGATTCAATCTTTTCATACATCATTTTATTGTTTCATTGGAAAGCTAAGAAGGTCCACTGATCAACTCTGAAGCATCAAAGGGAACAAAGCAGGATTTGGTAGTACCTACTCATCATCTTGAAGTGTCCATCCATCATTCCCAACAATGGTATCAGAACAAGTTAAGGTAAAATGGGAGATGGTACCCAAAAACTTATCTTCTCCTAACATAAAATCAAGATTCTCAATACATCCTTGAGTATAATGTATCCTACCATTAGCCATTTGTACAGGTCTTTTGGTCTCTATCTCAACATGCAATCCTAAAGCCTCTACCAATTTTACTGAAAGGAAACAATTTGTACTACCCGAATCAATCAAGAAACTAAGCTTACATGAGGATATGTCCCCCATAATCCTAATCACGGATACCCTTGAGTGAGAAGAAGTTGTCATGCATTGAAGTCTAGAGTTAGAACACTTACCTTGATCATCTGCTTCCTCAATTCTTATGTTTTCTTCTTGTAGATGAGCTACCTTCGCCTGCATAGAATGGTTGATGGCCTTGTTTGGACATTCAAAAGTGCGATGTCCTTGTTCTCCACATGGAAAGCAAATGACCAATCTTTTAGTCTGCTCCAAGAAATCACAATCACGTTGCCAGTGCACACGTTATTGCTTCTTAGGTATATCCATCTGCTTCAACTTAGTTTTTTCCTCCTTGACCATTAATAGAGTTAGTCGATTTCTATCCATTCTAATTTATTGAAATGGGTCTTGGGGGTCGATATCCTATTGAGATAAACCTTGATTTGGATGCCTTTTTCATAGTAAACTTCTCCATCTTCTCAAACTTTTCTACTTTTGCAACTACATCAAGAAATTCTACCCATGTGGACCCCTTTACTTGATGGCATAACTCTTCTCGCAAACCCTCAATAAATTTTCTCCTCATGGCATCTTTGGAAACTTCTAGTGCATACTTATGCAGACACAAAAATTTCTCCTTATATTCTTCAATAGACAACTTATGTCTATCATCCTTCTATTGATTGAAGGAGTAGAATTCCATTTTCATTTCCATCCGATAATGTGGAAAACAATAACGATTCTCTGCTTGCTCTTGAAACTCTTTCCAAAGGATCAGACCTTCATGTGTTCTTGTCTGCATGTATGATTTCCACCACAGTTTTGCGACTCCTCGTAGATCCAAAATTGCCAACCTTTGGTTCTAATTCCTTACTAAACACATGTAGATCAATGAAATCTTCAAGTTCCTCAATCCATGTTTCAAGATCCTCTCCCTATGTCTCAATTCCTAATTATTTATGTATATGATGAGTTATCTTATATATGTTGTGGCTCCCAAATGTTTATGTGTTAATTATATGTATAAGTGTTAGTTTGTGTGTGTTTATTTCTGTATGCTTTATGTGTTATATAAATATGTTTGCAAATTGTATGTGAGAACCTTCCCATGTATGAATATATTTAAACATGAGAACTTTTGTTATATGTGTCTATGTGTGGGCCTAAATGTCCATGTGTGAATGTTTTATGTATATGAGTATGTGTGGATATGACTTATCTGTGTCTACTTGTATGTTGTGAACATGTAATTTTGTGCATATGGCCCTACATCTTGTGATGTGGAGTTGTAAGTCAAAACACAAGAACAATAATCAAACAATGAAATAATAAATATAAAACAAAAAACCAAACCAAATAAAAATGTAAGTTTCTGAGAAGTGTTAGTGTGTTGCGTGTGTATGTGAGTGAATTAGTAGGTTTCTATGTGACTTATGTGTGACATGGTTGTGATTCCTGTGCATGTGTGTGATTTGTGCATGGGTTTTGTGGTGTGAATGAATTAAGTGTATATGGAATCTAGTTGAGTGTGTGTGTGCGCATGTTATTTATATATCAATGTATACAAGGTGTTGTGTTGTTTTTCTCCAATCTTCTTCTTGGAGATTTATTGATGATTGCATGGAATAGAGAGCTTGTGAATCATGCATGTAGCAAAAACTTTGAAGAATTGAAGCTAGGATAACATTTGAAGACCTTGAATCAACTGCATGTAGCACTGGGACCCAACGACCACTTGAGAGGGAAGTATAGATGCTTGCTTGTAGTAGTTCATGCAATCTTGATGAAGTGATTCTTGATTTCCACTTTTAAGCTTGAGATCCTTGAATCTTTGGAAGGAAATCTTGTTTCCTCCAAGCATTTTTGTACTGGATACATTTATGCTTAGGATAGGGTTGCAAAGCCATGACCAAAAATACTATTTTCAAAACTCAAAAAAATTATAAACCCTAGAGAAGGATTTAAAGAGAAAGAACTAAAGCCTAAAAGTTACATTCATCCTCTAGCCTTAAAACACCTAGTTGGAGAATCACCTTTAAATCTAATCTTTGATGAGAAATTGTATTTTCAAGACAAACTAGGAATGGAAGAGAAAACCTAGGGTTAACATTCTTATTCCCTAGGCTCAAAGTACAGGTGAGGGTTTTTGTGATCTTCACTTTCAGTTACATAGAGTTATTGTACCTATTACTCTAGATATTGTTCTAATTCTAAAACAGACCAAAGAAGGGAGATGGATAAATGTTTTTGAGGGCTTATGATTGAGAAAAAAGGAATTCTTAAGGATAAATGGAAATTCACAAGGCTTGTTGTCACTTAGTACTTAACTATTTTTGAAGAGCAACCTCACATCCAAGGACTTCTCAAAGAGATGCTTACAGATCACCTCTTAGGGGTAGTTTTAGGAGGACTTTTAAGGTGGGTTCATTCCCCAAAACCTACATCATCCTTGATGCACTTGTTGAATGAGTTTTTGAGAATGTTTGTTCAACTCCATCAAGCTCACCAAGATCCCCTAAACACATTTCATATGTGGAAAAAAAACAATGCATGTGCCACCACACTTGCCTGAAGAATTCCAATCGTGAATCCGAATAGGAAAGTAAAAATGGGGTTGATATGAAGATTTATATGATGCACCGTTAAATTCCTACAAAGAGGGGCCCTCTCGCAAGAATTACAAATAATTCAGTACTTCTAACATTACAATTCTCCAAATAGTGTTATCTACTTTGACAACTTTAATTGATTAGTTGTGGCCTTCAAAAGCAATTACAAGAACTACAGTCAAGTACTATGCTAACCATTACAAGAATGAGGATGTCACAATCTATTTACTATTGATTAACATACGCCATACACACACTGAGGTCAAAGTAGCTAGAAGGATTGATTTTGGTGATGAAGGAAATGATTACTTAAAGGATATTTTCCCCATGCCTGAGGGCAGAAAATCTTTGAGAACCACGTTGTGCTTATGTTGCTCTAGTGTTAGGAGTGGTTGTGGCCTATATGGTGTCTGATATTAGTGTTGGTATTGAGGTTGATATTGTTGTTGTGTCCTATAATATGGGTGTTGGTATTGGTTCTCATACCTACCTTGTTGGTAGTGTTGCTGATAATTTTTTCTGACAACATGCCTATTGTATGGAAAATCTTGAGCCGTGTGCTTTGTGTATTTTCTCTCAATAGTGCAATATGGAGCATTCATTTCCCTCACATTCTGGTTTCGCATTAGGCACATGTTATCCATGTGGTCTCCCCTCCAAGTATAACATCATTTCAATGAGGTGATGCTTGATGTCTGTCTATTTTGAGTTCCTAGCTTCTTGGCAACCTGTTCAACTATCTCATCTATCTAAGTGGAAGTTTTGGAAGTATGACTAGTAGAACTATCAAAATCCTTATAGAGTTTGGACAATTCTAGCTACTCACCAAAATTGTCTTCTATGTCAATACACATTCACACACACTCTTCTATGGATCTAGGCTCTTTAAAGTACACATATGGTCTTAACTTTCTGCTTAGTAAGCCATGTAAAAACAAGGCCACTTATTTGGCCAGTGTGGGTAATTCTCGAACAGGGCATCTTTCTAAGTATTGTCTCAACTCTTTGCCGGCAAATTGAACTATTTCTTGGGGTTTTTGCATTAAGCTATAGATCAATGATGCCACTCTTGGAAAATTCTACAATGAATGCTTCTAGCAACTGACCTATATTAGAGGTTAAAACTAAGCTAGGGTAGTACCCTTAAGAGTCAAACCAAATGCCTCGAGCTGTGTGAACAAATCCTCAATCAGTTCAGCTCTTAACACTTGTTTGAACTCGGTGACATGATCATAAGGAATGACCCATCAAAGTAGTTTTTCATTGTGTTGAGTACTTGAGAGGGTCTAAGGGTTCTTGGATACTCTCAAGGTCTAGGAAATGGAAAATCATGTTCATCTCCTTGATGCCTATGTGCTCCATTTCTCACTCTTCTAGGTC
Organism: Ceratopteris richardii; assembly: GCA_020310875.1. Classification (NCBI taxonomy): domain Eukaryota; kingdom Viridiplantae; phylum Streptophyta; class Polypodiopsida; order Polypodiales; family Pteridaceae; genus Ceratopteris; species Ceratopteris richardii. The sequence continues at coordinate 252,779,321 of CM035406.1, read as the reverse complement.
TTTCCCCTTCAAATCCTGATCTATCTCTGCCCACAGTCTATGCAAAGCTTATCTTAGGTCTCTCTCTTGTGGGTTCTTGTTGTGCTTCATGAGATTGGGATGATCGTGCTCCTTGGAGACCTTGGTAAACATTAGACCTTGGTGGAGGGAAAATCAATTCGCCCTACTAAGTGTATGCATGCATATCATGCTCTAATACCACGAATACTCTCTCTGATGTGTTGTCTAAATAGACCACTTTTCTACGGGTATCCGAATCTTTAAATTCATATATCATCACATTTCCTGTTCTGCTAGGTTGATCGGTCTTAAACCTACAAAAAGCTTAATCTCTCTCCCTATTCGAGAACAATTCTATGCTTTCCATATCCTAGCGAGTCCATTCTAGTGTGAGTATTCTGGTTAGGACCAATTTTCCTCTAGGAGTCTTGGGTTCTCGTCCTGGGTCTCCTTTCTCTAGGTCTCCTATCACATTCTCGAGAATGACATTTCCGAACTCATTTGTCCTATTTGGTAAGCTCGTAACCACATACATGCTTCCCTACTTAACAATATATGAGCCCTCTTTGAATTTGACCACTAGGCATTCAAGTCTGAAGGGTTGATCAAGATCTTTGAGTTGGACAACTGATCACCTCAGACCTTCCCCATAGATGTGTGCATCTAATGAGTTAGTCTTAATATATTCCAATTATATCTTATATGGACCTTTTGGTGTCTGTAAATAATCGATGCATGAGCTCCATAGAGGTCTTTCCATGCTAAACAACATTTCTAAATCACTTGTGTCCGAACTTAGCATGTAGGGATAACCATTAAGTTGTTGTGCCCACAATCTAGCTGTATGGCTGACACTAGCTTCAAAGGATCTAATGCTTTATCTATCCTTGCCTAACTGTCTACCAGATCTTGTTGGAAACAATGTCATATAGTAACTTGTGCCTATGGTCCATTTTGTCCAGAGTTTACATCATGAGTAGCTAATCCCTTAGTACTCTCTACAAGAAAAATGTGTAGGTGCGCGCAAGGTCCTTGAGGGACTAGGGGCCTAATCAGAGGTCTAGAAGGTGCTTGGGCTCTTGGGTCTATGTACATTAGTGTAGCATATTCAGCTCCATATCCATATGATTGGTCATAAACCTCTTTTCCATAAGGGTATTGCTCATAGGCCTGCTCCTAGTTCATCGAATCAGCTTGGTATGTATAGTAGTCTCCCCAATGTTGATCATAGGGTTGATTATGGCTCTCCGAGCTAGTTAATGAAGTAGTCGATACTAGGGCTCTCTCTATGTTCTCTTCTACTTGGGAAAATTTCAGTGGACAACATTCTGTGGGTGAGGTGGTTGTTGTCCCAACACCAATTGTGGTGGATTGTATCTTGGGTATTCGTAAGGACATTGATTTGGAGGTGTGTTCTGGTATTGATGGTATCTAGGAAATTCCCTTCCTTGGTCTCTAATTGGGTAACCATATGGCCTGAACTATGGTGGTTGGACAGGTCTAGGTTGTCTATTGTAAGGACAATTTTAAGTATTTTGATTCATATGTTTCTGCTCAATATTGTGGTATTGTGCTTGACTCTGTACTAGTGGGCCGTTGTAAACATATGGGTTTGATGGAACAATTCCCCTATTGTAGACATAAGAAGGATGATCCCCTCCATAGTGTTCACATCCCCTTAGCATGGGCATTCGTAACGGGGGGTTGGGGTGATTGTTTTGCCCTTGCACACCTAACATCTTGGCCATTAAGTCTACAATCTCTTCTACATTGTTGCTTTTACTAGAGATGCTGCTAGAACTATCTTTGCTCTTATTCTTGGTTAGGGGAATCTTCAAGTCTTCTAACACGTTATCTTCTAGATCTATACACTCCTTCAAACATTCACTCAATGTTTGGAGTCTCTTAACATAGATCAATGCTCTTCATTATCACCACCTACAATGAGGTCACAATTGTGATGCCATCATCAACCTTCCTTGCATATAGTGAATGATCTACATCACACATAGAAAACCCAATACTGGTTAAGTAGTCAACAATGCTTGCATGCCATGCACGAGGAGCTTGCTTCAGCCCATACAAAGCTTTTTGCAACCTGCAAACATATTCTCGATGCTTTGAATCTTCATATCCTTGTGGCTCATCCATATATACTTCTTCTTGTAACTCACCATGTAGGAAAGCATTCTTCACATCCATCTGATGCAAAGTCCATCCTTTTGTTGTAGCTAATGTAACAAGTGTTCTGACAGTTATAGGGCTGAATGTTTCCTCATAATCAATGCCATATGTATGCGCATATCCTTTAGCTACCAATCGTGCTTTATAGCTGCTAATGCTACCATTAGCATTATGCTTTACCTTGTAAATCCATTTGCGGCCTATGGGTTTCTTTCCTTGCGGAAATGGAACTAGCTTCCATGTATCATTCCCATAAAGTGCATCCATCTCCTCATCCATAGCTTTTTCCCGATCTACATTTCCAACTGCATCTTCAAAACAAGAAGGTTCAGCATCTTGTATTACCTTGGTCATGTAGGCATAATCACGAGCCATATAATTGTTATACATGAATCATTGCACTAAATTTCGCATCCTCCTAGATGTTCTTGGTCCTGGGTCACATCTCCTTGTATCATCTGCATGTGCCCTTCTTACTCTTGGGGTCTTCACAGAGGGCAATCCAAGTTCCTCACCAAGCCTCTTTTCTGAACCGCTTGAATCTCCATCAACATCTTCAAAATGTACACATGTTTTACTACCAACACAAAGCTTTTCTTTACCTTCCTTGGATGTATTTGATGAATTGGTGATGCATCCGGTCCACTCAAAACTTGAGATCCTCCACGATTTTTTAGCATTTTCTTTGTCATTTTGTTCAAGATTGAGTCCTCAATCTTGACATTTATGATGTGATGTCCTCTATGAGTTCACCTTCATGTGAGCTCAATTTATGGTTGACCTCCATTGGAGTACCTGCAATTTTACAATCCTCCATCTTGAATTTTGCTAACATATCCTTGATATAATTCCTTTGAGTGAGAAATAAACCATGATCTTTGTAGACAACTTCCAAACTTAGGAAGTGGGTAAGTGATCCTAAATCACTTATCTTGAATTCTTCTCTCATCTGATCTTTGATTTTCTTCATACCATTTGCATCATTTCCTGTCAATATAATATCATCTACATATACACATAAGTAGATGACCTTAGAATTACTCTTTTTAATAAAGAGTGAAGGATCTGCCTTGCTTGGTTGAAGACCTTTGTCCTGCAAGAATGAAAAAAGTCTGAAATTCCAAGCTCTTGGGGATTGATTGAGACCATACAATGCTTTGTTAAGTTTACACACATAATCATGATAAACTTGATTCTCAAACCAGGTGGTTGTGCCATATATACCTCTTTTGTTATCCAGCCATTCAAGAATGCATTTTTTACATCTAGTTGAAGTATCTTCCAATTCTTGGAAGAGGCAATACTAAGCAATACCCTAATAGTAGGCATCATTGCCACTAGAGAGAAGGTCTCCTCATAATCAATTCCCTGAGTTTGTGCAAAGCCTTTTGCTACAAGCCTTGCCTTATACAAAGGCACCATCGGAATTCTTCTTGAGTTTATAGACCCAGCTTGAGCCTATTACCTTCATAGATGAAATCTTGGGCACCAAATCCCAAGTGTTGTTTTCCTCGAGTGCTTCAATCTCTTCCTTCATTGCATGCTTCCATTCTGATTTTGCTTTGAACTCTTCAAAGGATGATGGTTCCTCTTGATTTATGTCTTGTGCTATGTAAATAGAATGTTTAGTTACTAATGATGTGTCAAGCCCATACCTTTCTAGTTTTTTTCTTTCCCTTATAGATCTTCTTAAGCCATGTTGTGATGATTTTGCCTCATGTCCTAGTTCCTGCAATTTTGCTTTACCTTTAGACTTCCATGCTTTGATTTTTTCCATCTGAGTTTCTTCATCATCTTCTAAAGTATCTTGTTCTTCAATCTTTGGTTGATGTTCTCTGCCAAGCTTTGGAAAATTTTCTTCAACGTCATATGGCAATTTGACCTTCCTGCATGAATCTTCATACCATGAATTGTTCTCATGAAAAACTACATGTCTGCTTACCAAGAATCCTTTGTTGGTACGGTCGTATAACCTGTAACCCTTGTGATTGTTGTCATATCCAATAAATACACACCTTTCTGCCTTTGGATCCATCTTTCCTCTAACATGTGAAGGAACATGAGAAAAAGCAATACATCCAAAAATTTTACATTCCAAGCCTCATATGGAGTCATCCCATCAAGGGATTTTGAAGGAAACCTATTAATCAAGTGAGTGGCTATAGATACAGCCTCAGCCCATAGATAATTAGGCAAATGCTTTTCATTTAACATGGACCTTGTAGATTCAACAATTGTCCTATTCCTCCTTTCTATCGCTCCATTTTGCTTAGGGGTGTATCTTGTAGTTACCTCTCTTTTGATTCCTCTTTCTTCAAGAAAAGAATTAAATTCATGGGAGAAGTATTCTCCCCCTCCATCTGACCCTAGCCTTTTTAGTGATTTACCTGTTTGATTTTCCACAAGAGCCAAATATCTTTTGAAGCATGAAAAAACTTCATCTTTGTGTTTCATAAAGAATAGGATAGTCCATCTACTGCAATCATCAATAAAGGAGACATAATACCTTGATCTAGATATTGAAGCATCCTTTCTAGGTCCCCATACATCTTTATGAAACAACTCCAAGAGATCTCCATGTATATAACCTTTCTTCATGAATGGTAACCTGTCAGAGTTTCCAAATTGACATGCACTACATTTATAAATCATGTGTTGTTTTGACAAGTTAGGGAGTCCAAGTACACTTTGGTCCCTGCAAATATGTTTTAATGATCTTTCACCAATATGTGCCAATCTCTTGTGCCATACCTCTAGTTCTGTGAGTGTTTGATTACCATAGTTGAAGAGAGCTATGTTCCTTGTGTCTTGCAACTCAAAGGTGAAAAATCTACCTGTTTTTTCTCCCTTTGCTATTCTTTTGAGCCCTGGCTAGGGTCTTCCACATATGCTCCTCCTCTTGTGAACGTGACTTGCAATCCTTTTTCTACTATATGACCAACACTTATCAAATTCTTTGTAATTGTAGGGACATAGAGTACCTTACTGAGTAAATTGATGTTTCCATCAGGTGCTTTGACATTTCCTATTTTCTCCACAAGATGTCTTATGTCATCTCCTGTTTGTACCTCATGCTTGTTCCTTGTATCTTCTAAATCTTATAGGAGGGCCACATTTCCTGCCACATGATTTGAACAACCTGAATCTATGTAGAGAACATGCTCTTCAAATTTACCTTGTGGCATGGCCATGTTCATGATTAATAATGAATCCTCTTTGTTTGAGTCTTCTGTGTAATTATTGAAGTCTCTCCTTCCTTTGTAGCCTCCTTAATAGTTTGAATGATTGTATTTGTTGTAATTTCCATGATAACTATTGAACCTTCCTCTTGAGAAGCCATAACTTCCTCTATTGTATCCTCTCACTCTTTGATTCCTGGAATTCCTAAAGCAATTTTCAGTTGTATGATTAGTTAGTCCACAAATAGAACATGGGTTGGAGTCTTGGGATCTCCCTATGCCTTGTCTACCTCCTCTTCCTCTACCTTTGCCATGTCTTCCTCTACCTGCATAGTTAGCTTGATATGTTCTTGCTTTGTCATCCACTTTCTTTGACTTTCCTTTTTTTTCTTTGGACTTTGTTTTATTAGTATATAAAGCTAAAGATTGATTACCTTTAGAGCTTTCTCAATTCTTGATAAGTTTTGCCTCTTGAGTGAGTAGTTTTCCAATGAGTGTATTGAAATCAGGTACATGCATGTCCATGTATAAATCCATAGCTGTGGTGAATGCTTCCCACTTGTCATCTGCTTTCAATCCACTGATGACCTACCTTAGAATTTGATCTTCATCTATTACCTCTCCAATGCTTCTTAGCTGATCTGCTATGTCCTTGAGCTTTGTGTCAAAATCAGTCACATTTTGTTTGGGAGCCTTCTTGAGGGTTGTGAAAGCCAGCCATAGTTGATGATTCGTAGCTTTGGTACTTGAAGAGAAGAAGGCTTCAAGTGCATCCCACACTTCCTGAGATGTCTTACAACTTCTAATATGAGGCAACAAAAAATTTGAGATAGATTTGAGGAGATAAGGCCTTGCAAGTGCATCTTTCAAGCACCATGTGCTCAATCTTTCTTGCTCTTCTTGTGATGGTTGACTTTTGTTCCTGAAACTTGGCATAACTTTATCTCCAGCCGCATAACCATATAAACTTCTACCTTGCAGATAAGCTTCCATCCTTAATGACCAAGCTGAGTAATTACCTCTATCCAATTTGTCAATTGATGAAGGAAATCCATCTGCCATCTTTGCTCTGATACCACTATGAAGAGATGGATAGATATGTGTTTGAAGATGAAGTGGTGCTGCAAAATCCTTGATCTACACCAGCCAAATGAACTCTAGGATTATGTGGTGGGCCCTTTTAGCTTGACAATGGATTTGTTAGACACCCTATGTACCTTGGAAAAATTAATCTCAAAAAGATCGATCAAAACAAATGAGCTGGAATTAATTCAAAGGTGAACAACTTGCTATTTTGATTCATACACCTATCGAGTGTTTTGAATACTTCTCTGAGCACAGCAACAATTAGCTTAATTCCTTTTGTGGAACTCTAAGTAACTTAGAGACCTAACTTTTAAGAGTAATCGTATCAGAAATATTGAATCACGCAATTAGAATGAATTTTAATAAGTTATGATATCATCCGGATTTTCACGGGCTGCAACAGTACTTAGATGAGTGAGCAGAAAAATGATCATAACTCACGACTCAAATACTCAATGATTATGAAATTTTGTATTCTAATACTAAACAACATGATGAATCCAAAAAGCTTTGCATCATTCAATTTTATGAAGTACACACGGAGAACTAGCTCTAACAAGTTGACTAAAAAACATAAAAAATCTACAGAGAAGTGAATATGGATAGACAGGGTTGACTTCAACTCAACATAATTAAAGATTGAGAACTCAAATAGCAATGAAATTTTGTGAGCATAGACTCTAAACGAAAACTTTAGCAAGTTAAATCATTGAAAATGATGCACCACATAGAGAGAAATGATCTCTGCAATCTGACTAAAAAAATATGAGAAACATAACAGTGAACAGTAGACTCACAAAACCATGAAGATATGAACTTGTATGATCATAAATATGAATGTATATTGATTTTAGAATACAATTAACTTAGAGATACATGTGTGTGCCTTGTATCCACACTTGATGTAGCATATAGATCCGCTTATGGAGGCCTCTAAATGTGCGACTAAAGTGCCATGTATATGTAGAGAGTTTTGGAGCCAAGATTTGAATTTGAATCTTGCTCACCTAAAAGTAGTTTCCTAATTTTTAGAGATTGATTGATTCACCATCCTTCAAATCAAGAATTCGTGGCTTCTCTCTCTATTTTTATCAAGTGGACTCAACCACTTTTGATTCCTTTAACTTTTACATCAAGTAAATGATCAAACAATTACAATCGTGACTTCACAAGTGAACTCTTAGATTTCCATACATTGTCTTCTCTTAGAAACTCAAGCCAATACTTAGGCTTGTAATGCATTTGTTCCAACATACCCTAGTCATGAATGACACTTGCATGCCTCAGCCATGGTCTTCCAATCAAGAGGGGAAATCCCCCCTCTACATGGGGCAGTCTTAATACCACAAAATCCTAAATGAAGAGATTACCTTGTACTTCCTGTCGAACTTTTTGGATCACCCCCTTGGCCTTACTTTGCTTTGATCTGCCAAAGTAACGGTCAAGTGGGCTGGTCTAGATGGACGTAGGCCAAACTTCTCCATGGTATGCTCAGACATCAAATTTATGCCAGACCCACCATCCACAATGACTCCTTGTAGCTTTAATCCTTTAACTGTGAATGTCAGTCTGGGACTCTTAGAGTCGATGAGAGGTGCTTCTTCTACACCCTCCCCTTGGCCTAAGGTAGTAGTCTTGGCCACCAAGGTGGATGAGGAAGCCTCATCAATAATCTACAGTACTTCAAATCTGAATTTTGCATCCATATTTATCAACTCAAGAATACTAACCTTTGTTTGAATTGATTTGAATAATCTTAAAGATCCAGACTCACTAAGGTCAATTTTGATGTTTGATTTCTCAAGTTCCTTATGGGCCCGGCTATATGCATTCCCAATGAAATCGTTAGTTTCTAAAAAAATTTCTTTTTGTGTTACCTCTTCACATTTTGTTGAACTTCCTTTGTCTTGTTTGGCATCTTCATATATAGCTTATCTGCTCTGATGTACCCTCTGATCTTTGTCACTTCCAGAAGTAATTGATCCCTGGTTTGGTTCTTCTATAATTTTCCCTTTACTTCTTGTCTACATGACCATGGAGTCAATTTCTTCTTATTGTACCACTCTGGTGCATGGTGATTGTACAATAGTGGATCCTTCTACCACTCCATGATTATTTACTGAGATCATTTGGAGATGGGGCCAAGACATAGATGCTTTGTTTTGTGGGCAACAATTTGTATAATGATCCCTAGCATCTAGGCAATTCCTACAAGGGGGAGCATTTTCTCGTAGGGTGCATTTACTTTGATAATGTCCACACTCTCCACACCTGAAGTAGATAATTGGCCGTCTAAGCCCATTTCCATAATTATCTTTAGGTCTTTTATTGTAGTTGTTACCTTGGCTAGGAGCTACCACCATTGCATTGGTTGATAATTGAGCACCTCCTCATGCCTAATAAGGTTGTGTAAGCATCCCTCTTGATTGAAATTCATGGGCCTCATGAACACCTTTCCTGCATAGCTGGCAAGTTAAACTTAACAATGGACATTCACTTACCAGATGACCCTACTTGCTGCACATGGTACACCATAGTCCACTTTTGATGCCACCCCCTTGAGTTCCTGCAGCTCTTGTCGAAGCTGAGCCAGTTCTTCTACGTGGGCTTTCTCTTCCTCTTGTAGCTTCACTGCTTGAATTTCCCTCCTCAATTGAGTCACAACACTCTCCTCTTCTTTATGGGGCTTATTACTTTTTAAGCTCTCAAGCTCTTTCCTCAGCTGAATTACTATGTCTTTAGGTTCTACAAGATATGAAAAATTGGAAGAGCTTGCCCCATATTGTTGTCTAATTTGTTCGAATCTTGTAGCTCTATTGATAAATTCTTCTATTGTGACTGTGGGAAAACCAACTCCTTTATTTTACATTGTGTTGATATGGGAAGTGGTTTAGCCAACCACTTCTTGATAAAAAAATCATGGGGAGGGTGTGGTAGTTTGGCCATCGATGCCTTGGCTGTGGTCACAAATTCTGGGAAGGTCTCCCCATGACCTAGTCTTAAATTTTTCTAATTCTTCAATAATGTTTTCAGTAGTGTTCCCTTGTTGGAACTGTGTTCTAAATGCTTGCTTCATCAAATCCCATGTGGTGAAATGGTTTTTGGTGAACTGACTAAACCATTTGTATGTTAGCCCTTATAATGTGCACGAAAAAGAATAAAAAATGCATTCTCTCTTCCCATCAGACCACTTGTTTTACATAATGCTAAGAATCTCCTAATGTGCTCATCTCCATCTTCTTATGCTAGCCCACTGAAGGAAGGAAATTTGGTACTGAGTCTAGAAAGAAAAGTTTCCAAATCTACTTGGGCTGCCATATTCTTTAGTGATGATGTCCATGAGGATGGGCTAGTTGATCTTTGAATAACCTTCCTTCTTGTTGCTTTGCAAGGGACCCTCAAGCTTTGAGACCGGGTTGCGGTCATGATTTGTTCATACTCCTCTTAGTTTAAGGGAATCCCAATGGAAGAAAGAGTACCTCTAAAGTTAGTATAGTACTGTCGATACCCTTGAACTCTTCTACACTTTGCAATTTGCTTCTCGTATGCTCAAATCTCCTTGTGGTCTCAGTGGTCATGCCAAAGTTTGTTGGGGGATTCTTGTGCAGAGAGGGATTTGAGTGTTTATAGGAGAATGGAGAGTGAGAACAAGAGAATTAATGACACCGAAAGCTTCTAATCAATTAGGAAGACAAGAATGCAAGCTTGTACATAAGCCAAATGCTCTGCGCAATATGCCAAAGACTAAATAATGCTCATGAAACAAGATTACAAAGTATTTAGAATGTGCCGCCGACCTCTGCTCTAGACCTCCACCTTCTCCAAGCTTGCCCTTGTGCACACCTTGCACCAAGCTTCCAATAATAGGAGGGATGGACACCTTCTGTCGGTGTGCACCTTCAATGGGACTTTAGAACTCTTGATATTCCTTGTTTCACCTTCTCTGCATACAATCTAAGTCACTCTTCTTGCACCTTGCAAATGACTTTTTGTGTCGCGTGCACTTTGTATGTTTCTTGCACTTCCCTTAGTCTAGACTATGCTCACCTTGCTTAGTCTTTAGAGAATAATGGCTTGTCTTGATTTGAGTGTCGGTTTACATATGCTCCTAACTCCTAGAGTATCTTGGTTCTCAATTTGATATCCCAAGATTGTCTCCAAAAGTGCGCAGCCAACGAATCCTTGTTTTGTCCTGTAGTGATTTTATACTAAAACAAAACTTTTATTTGGGGGCCCTTACTTTCACTTCTTTGTATGTTCGTGCTTCACATACCTTCATATTTTTCCTTTTAATTCTTCAAATGTGCACCTAGGAGAGGGTTCACCTGAACCTTCCAAGACACTTTCAAACACTTTGAACCTTAGAGAATTACAAAAATATACTCAACAACCTGCAACCAACTTTCTACAATTATACCCTTTGTGAACAATTAATTGTGCACTACCCGTGCACCTTGACACCCAGACTTTGAACACTTTGACTTCACCAATGCTGAATTTGATCGTGAATATGTTGACTTTGATCGTTTTGACTTTGACCCTTTGACTGTGACTATGGTTAACTTTGACCAATGTGACTTTTATGGGCTCAACACCAACTACTTCACCCTTGAATAGGGTTTCCTTGGCTTTTTTGTTCACTTTTTGGATTTCAAAAAGTGGTTTTCTATTTGCGTGGAGGAAAGACTAGCAGAACCATATATTGGAGTCTAAATATCTCCATATCAATAACTTCTCAATATCTTCTCTTATGTTGTTCCAAGTATGTGAATCTTGATGAGTTTTTTGGATCATTGATCTCATCAATGGTAACAAATTGACACTATTTCCAATTAAGGCATAGTTGCTTGCAACAACGTATCTATCTCTACAATTAGTTAAAATTCCATCATATCATCATCTTGAGGATTTTTATCTCCTCTGAAGACATTTACTACAACATAATTTCCTCTTGAGGTAGTATATGGCTCTCTTCTTTCCATACTGATTGGGTTACTTAGTTTCTCGATTTCTCCAATTTCATTGATTCCCTTGGGTAGTTCAATCATTTAGTACAAGTTTCCTCATTTATCTATGCAAAAACTTCCCTCAAACTTGACTACTAGTCTTTGGAAAACTTGAGAGGTTTTTGAATTTCTCAATCTTAAAAGATATCTATTGAATCCATCTAGGTATAATCGCACTACATGCAAGTTTGTAGAGATATACTACACGGAAGTTCTATAGTCCCTTTTGAGCAAAGGAATGACTTCTGAACAGTAGAAAGAATTGTGCACGTCTTTAGAGGTTGAAATTAGATCACTTCTAGATTCACTAGAACTAAATAAATGCATTGGATGCTTCTTTGGTTTTACACTCCCTACTTATGAGATTACACTCCTTTGTCTTCCTAGGACAAAGGTACTCCCTAATATCACTTCTCGATCAGTTGTGGTTTGTTCCACAAAATTCACGATACATGATACTTAGGCTTACTCATGATACATGACACTTGTAACTCATGAAATGATACTTGGCTAGAGGATAGAGGATAGATGAGAAAACGATACATGGCACTCTAGGTTAGGATACATGATACACAACCTAGGAAAGGTGGCATACGATACTTGAGGGAATCAAGGACACATGATACTTCAGATCCATGATATGATACTGAAAACATATGATACAAGACACCTGCTAAGGTGATATGATACTTCTAAGAGGAATACATGATACAGGATGTCATCTCAGAACACTTGAATAATATCAACAATACATGTTACTCGTTGAGGATGACACACAAGACATCGATACTTTAGTACCACATAATGATAATAAACTAGCCAGAATACATGATACCTAGGTATTACAATACTTGAATAGGTCTTCACATTCAACTATCTTCACACTGACACTCTAACCATCATGTAGGCAACTTGACTTAGCCCTTGTCCTCGACAACAACACCAAAAACATGAGCATAAGACTCACAATGTCCTATGCCCTTGTGACAAGTTAGACTAACTAGCTCTCACATGTCCAAAAACTACACATAGTGGTGGATTAATACACACATTAATTTATCATAATGAGAGTATGACCCAGTCAAGTGCATGAAGACATGTGTCCTAGTGATGGTAGATGTGGGAATGCATCAAGTAAGGCATGCACAAATAGGTATCCACATCACACAACACCTTCTACATGCAGGCATGTATCATGATACTTGGTGTAGCAATAGATACTAAATCAGAAATTTCTCCTAGCTTTGATACTCGACTAATGTTAATAGTGGGTTTATTTTGAAGAAACAACAATCTGATGGTCATATTTTCAGCTCGATTGGACTAATCTACTCATAGTTACACCAAAAAAACTAAGTGAAAGGAATCACCTTCCTAACATAATGACTCCCTATGCTCCACACACACACACACAAGAAGAAGATACACAAGAAAGAATAAAGAATCTCAAATTTTAGATGATTGTTTTTGTTTTATGGGAAAATTCTTTACAAATGTGTCACCAAGTGGCTTATATACAACTGCCCTAAGTTTGGTCCTTTCACACAAGAGATCGACACTTTTTGTAGAGATCCCAAAAAAAATGTACTAATGTACATGGATAGTGTTACAAGCATGAGGGAATGTGCATTTAGAGGACTCCTCTAGTGCATTTACACGGCTTTCAAGTGATCCATGATGGGGTATATGAAGAGAGAAATGGTCATGTCTTTGAAAACATTTTGGACCTACTCTTTTTCTCTCTATTTCTTTATTTCTATTGTCATCAATTCTTTGCAACAATCTCCCCTTCTTAGTCTGTGTCATCGGTAAAAAGCTTCATGTGGGGTTTCTTAATCTTGGTGAAAAGAATCAAAATACATATGTTTACTAATTCACTGATTGTTCCTGGAAACATTTCGTATGGACACATATCACTTAATGAGGAGTCATTTAATGATCATTTTCTATATTGAAGAAGGTTTTTTGAATAAATGCATTGAATGACATTTTATTTTTCAAACTTTTATACTTGCTTGAAATAGATTTTGCTTTACATTACTTATAATTAATGATGATAAAAAAATCTCAATTGATTGATCCTTCACAAGGATGGATGTGAACATGAAAGTGAGTGATAATGTTAAATCATTCAATATTCTTTTCACCCAAATACAAACTGATTTGGCCATCTAATCAAACCTCTTGCATTTCTATTCTCTTTGAGTCTCCAATTGTCACTTGTGTTTTCCTGAAGCACCTTGCGCGCACCATCATTCGGATTTGATTTGATTTTCCTGATTGAGTACCTTCATGAAATGAACCTGAGGTGAATCATTCCATTGAAGTTGGAGGAATCAGGTGGTATATTCTCAATTTTTTTTTTTGCATATGAATTCATACTTTTTGTAGGTGTGATGTGGGAGCCCCTTCTTCCTTGGGAGCACTAGCTTGAACAAAATTATGTGAGTTTTTCTTGGTGTCGAGGGTTGATCTTTATGATCTAAGTGCCTACAGAGGAACTTGCAAGTTTCTTATCCTCATTTTGCTTTCTTTCAAACTTTGCATATTTTCACTTTCAAGTCTGCATACTTGCATTGAAAAGTACTTCCAAAACACAAAAAAGTATTTTTCAAAGATTTGCATATTATATTATCATTCTGTAGACATTCAAATTTAGATTTATATGTACATCTACATCAATTGAACATTCATTACATAAGTTAAGGATGTGCAAAAATCGCTTTGTAAAATGCACAAAACAAGACATGGATGATTCAATCAGAATGTTAAATAATTTTATCTGTAACTCAAACAATATGTGAAACCTTTGTAACTACGCAAGTAATGGGTACTACTTTCAAAATGTTGAAAAAGATGATTGATTATGAAGTATCAAGTTCGAAAAATGATTTTGAAACTTTTTCTAACCAAGTGAAAGAAATTCAATCATTCAAGTGTAAACATGAGCATCAAGTATAAGCTCAAACTATGTCTACATGTATTCTTGATAAGGACCATCGAATTGATCATAGAAGATCCACCCGTAGAGCTACACATAGAAGACCAAATAGATTCCAAGATCAATCGATAAGATACTTTTGGTGTGATCAATTTCACCATATGTTTTGGGATTGCATTGCATATGAGAATGCTTGTGGTATTAAACTGGTCATTTAACTTGACAATAAAATTTGTAATTACTATGACCATTCATCTTTGCACTTGAATTTAGGTAGAGGTGGGATGATACAATATTTTGAACAAATAAAATCTAGACCAAGACCATTCAAAATATTTAGAAAACAATCAAGAAAAAAGAGATATGATGAGCAAAAATCTTTTACACAAGAGATTAAGACATCAATTGATAATCAAATTAAAATTTTTGAAGAAAAGAAAAGTGAGCAAATAAAGTTGGAAAAAAAGAAAGATGAATAAATTTTGCAAGAAATATTGGAAGAGCATTAGCAAGAATACTAAAACTCAATAGAATTGAAAAAGAAGCATGAACATTCTAATGTACTATGTGATTCAAAGTTTCTAGAGAATGAACTGTACTAAGAGAATTAAAATTATGAGAGAACTATACTGAGAATTAAATGTAAACATATTTTTTTTTAACTCACTATTTATGTTTTAACGAGATAGGGGTTTGCTCAATATGCTTCTTGAGAACTTATCTTTGATGAAAATGATGGTGATTGAATGAGATAAACTGAAAGTGAATTGAGTGATGAAAGATATGCGAATGTGGAGCATGAAATATTGCAATCTTTAAATTTCCATTTTTGTATCATGATAAGCATTTTGCACTTAGAGTACCCATCAAAGATGGAAAAATGTTTCACATGTTCCTTGAAAACCTAGGAAAGAGCCTTATTGAAAATTATGAAGAATTTGTGGATCAATAATCTTATATTATAGTAATAATTTCTATTTAAAGGAGAATGGAATTGTGGCTCAAGAGAATGATTTCAAAATTCAATGATCAGGGTTCAAATCCCATAGATGTCCCAAATAAAAATGACTTTTTTTAGAAAGTTTTATAAGAAAAAAACTCATGCAAGATTAGTGATGGGGATTGGAGATATTGACGATAATGTTTTAACAGTAATATGATGGCTTTTTTACTAGAAAATGAAGCTTTTGGTGAAGTAATATAATAAGAAGGTTTATACCTTTTTTGTGGGGAGTAATTGAAGTTGATGCAGATTTGAAGGAAGAAGGGAACTCTGTTTAGCTGAAGAACATCATTATGGATTGATTATGAGTTTGATTCTATTTCAGGTATACCCTATATAATCCCTTTTGTAGGTATAGTCATGATAAATTATTACATTCCCTTCCATGTGGAGCATAGTGGAAGAGTTTTGATCTAATACCAAAAAAAATAAAGTTCACTATCCATATTATCTTTGTTGCTAGTGGTAAAGCCATCTTCTTTGCTTGTAGTGTAGCCCTCCTGATTGGTTTCTTTG